>CM033732.1:2920947-3316537 GCA_019671005.1 Hibiscus mutabilis | reverse complement strand
CTAGATTGATTTTCAAAATTTTAAATGTTTTAATTTCACCCCAAATTATGATTCTTATTTTGAATTGATACTCAAATTATCAATACATTCTAATCACATCCATTGTCAATAAAACCGTTAAAAAATATTAAATGCCATGTAAACATTGATGTGTATTATATAATAATACGATGCAATAATAAATGATAATTAATGTTGTATATATTGATAAATTTGGGGCTGGAATTAGAATGTTCAAAAGTTTGGGAATCAATTTACAATGTGAGTCATAGTTTGAGGATGAATTAAAATGCTTAAAAGTTTGGGGATCAATTTAAAATGAGAGTTATAGTTTGGATGTGGAATTGGAACATACAAAAATTTAGAGACCAATTTAGAATGAGGATCATAGTTTAAGGACAATCTTACTATTACTGTATATATTTTTGTAGTGTATCACACAATAATGGAATGAAGCTAACAAGATTGAGAAGAGGAACTAACTATCACTGGTTGTTTACTTCATAAATCATTATTTCAATGTGTTTACATGGTTGGAAAAGTGAGATTGGGCACAATGACCAAACCCCCCCTCCTTGAACTAGCCGGCAAAGGTAAGCTCTGCAAACATAGTTGTGGGCGTTCAATATTAGAGATCAAGATTAGAAATAAATATCTTATCTTATGTACAATATTCAATGCTTAATTCAAATAAGTCCCTAATCCAATTTAACCAGACATTCGAACCTAAGATGGAAATGAAACTAGGTGGCATTGCTAACAGCGTTGTTTCTTTTCTTCCTATTATCTGTTTGTGTTAACTAGTAATTTACTTGTGCACGTTCTCACAAGATCGTGATGTAATCTTTCAGTATTTCACCTCATAATACATGTTATTGTGTATGGAATAAATTAAAAAAAATGAAATATTATGGAAAAGATTGCGAACAAAATCAACGATGAAGAGATGCAGCTTTCCTGTGTACTCACGTTCGTGGGTGAAACCGGGAATTAAAAATGGCTAATTTGTTATTTAAAATTAGTTTTATTATAAAACCTGGAAAATATATAATTTTTTTTATAGAGAATGGGACTGGCCAAAAAGGAAAAAAGAGAATGATGTTCTGTTGAGTTGTCTCAATCGACTTGCGTTAATATATTGTAATGTTCAATTCAATATGAGCAGATCAGAGTGTGCAGCGGAAGCGTGGTGGGCCTCTAACCCACAGCTCCCAGCATCGAAACTTGGCTCTGATATTTCAGCGAAAGCTTCCTCGTGTTTTTTTTTTTACGTTAATTTTCATATTTCACGACATGGGCTATCCATTGGGACTGATAATAATGTGTGGGCTTCTCATTTTTATATTTGTTTTTGGACCGAAATATTTCTCTCTTTTTAAAAAAATTCCCAACAAAAAATTATAATAAAATGTGAAATGTACATTTATCTATAATATATATACACTTAGTAAACTCATATTAACATTTAATCAAAATATTTGAAATAAATAATCAAAATTATGTTTTGTACAACCTTGTTTAGAGAATTAGGCTTAAGAAGCCTGTTCAAAATTTGACTGCCAAAAATTGATAAAAATTGTAAATGAAGGTAAATAAAAAAGTTATTTTTTTAATTTTCAGGTCAAACATTAACAATAAAATTGAGCATAAATTAAAGGATAAAAATTTCAAATAAAAAATAGTACAAATACTCAATTTTAAAAACTATAAAGATTAAAATTTAAAATTCGAACATATTTAAACCAAAAAAGAAAGTGCAGCTAAATATTTCCAATCAAGAGGTGTTGCTAATGAATTGGACTTTAACTCACAGAGTGAGGAAGACTTGGTTATTATTCATGGTCTAAGTTGACGGTAAAAGTTCATGCTTAGTTCTCTTGCCTGTATGGTTTTATTTTAATACTATGGAACATTAATATCATGAAATGGATATCAGGGTCTTATTTTATAATTTATTGGAAAATTTTAATTAATTAAAAATTATTGTTTTTAAGTGGTTTAGTTTTTTAAAAGATAACATTTGATGAGAAAATAATGATGGCCGAGTGGCCATAACTTTCTCACCTACTTCTTTTCTTTCTTTAGGTCTTGGGTTTTAAATTCAACAAGAGCACTCCCTTTTCTTCCTCCCTTAGGCCTTGAGATTAATTTCCAGTATCAATTCTCCTTTATTTTAAAAAAAAAAGATAACATTTGATGCACCGTCAATACATATGTCTCATGCATTGCATTATCAATGAACTACAAAATATGACGTCATTAACAACCAAATAAAAATTTAATGGGCTTATAAATAAATGTATTTGAACCTAACTACAATTACAAATTAATAATTATAATAATAATATTTTCTCATCTCTTTAATCGTAGAATAGAAAGCTTCATGAATTATCAATCGAGTTCAATTCCATTAGCATGTTGTCAGTATAATATACATGAGAACGTGAGGTTAAACATGTTTAAGTGTTTAATATTTTTTTATTTATGAATGGAAAAATATCTTAATAGTATAAACATTATAGCTTTATTTGACAATTAACGGATAGTTGATAGCGGATTACATTAGCTGATAACTTATAACTGATTGCATTAACTGATTTGACTAGCAAATTGTATTAGCTGGTTGTATAAAAGTATTTGGCAAAATTAACTGATAGCTGATAGTTATTTGATTATTTAAACAAGCAAAATGATGTATATGAACATGATTATATTCGATACTTGTTTTAATAGTTTATTAGTTACCAATATTTTGTATATATTAATATTAATTAGATTGTATAAAATATTTTTTAATATAACATATTTGAAGGATCTATATATTAATTTATTATTTATATAATTATTTTAATATAATTTAGTTAATTATTAAATTCAAACACAAATATAAATGTGTGAGAATAAAAAGGAAAAAATAAAAAGTATTAGTTTATAAATGTCACAATGTAAATACGTGAGGGTGAAGAATTAAAATAGAAAAGATTATATTTAGGTTATAATTTGAAGATTTTTGATAATTGTTAAGGGTAAAATGGTCTTTATAACTTTCATGTCAAAACCTCTAATTTTAAAAGCTCATATTAGTATCTTTTTCAAAATTAGAGGTTTCACTCAATCCGCTATTCACCAAATGTTCAAATTAGCAAATTTAACCAGTCAAATTTTTAATATTAGTTCAAACCTTTAATTTTGGCTCAAATCACTATTTATCAATCAGGCCTTTATAAGTTGTATGTTAGAAGAAATCACACACTGAAAATAACAAATTGACATTTTCGAAATGGAAATATTGCATGCAAATAGAAACACACAATGTAAAGCTTCCCGACTAACAACTTTTTCAAGTTTTTTTTTACGAGCGTCTTAGTTTTAGGATTGATGGTTTAGGGATTTAGAATTTATGATTTAGGGTTTAAAGGTTAGAGTTTAGGGTAATATGGTCAGAGATTTAGGCTTTAATATATAAACCCTAGAGTTTAACCATAAACCCTAAATTCTAATCACAAACCCTATTTCAAAAACCGTGAACTTAAACCTCTAAACCATAATCCTCAAACGATACCCATAAACCCTAAAACCAAGATGATTGTGAAAAAATTTTGTTCTTAACGTCGGTGCAAAGAATAATTATTTTTTATGTCCACGAAATGCAAATTGAAAACAATTACAGATATGAAAATGGACAACACATTTAAGAAGTAATTTTGTAATGGGTGATTCTGATTTCATCTTCAGGTGTGGTGGGAGGATGAGTCTTGTTCCTCAGCCTTAATTGCTGGTATTCACTGTATCGAAAACCTCTGTAAATGGGTGGTTTGCCAATGTCTTTGGTGAACTGTGGCAGTGGCTCAACCCATTTATCTCCCTGCAAGTTATGGAAGCAGGCAAAAGAGTATCGGCTTCTCCCTTTAGGCCTCACCACCCTGTGAGTCGCGCTCTTGAATGTATTGTTGCTCAATACCTTTTTCATAATTCAAGACCAAAACAGTTGACCAAATTGAATTAATTAATAATGGCAGAATTCGACGGACAATAATCCTCTACTCTTTTTTCGGTAATTTTTTCTATGTTCCAACACTAAAAAATAAAATTATAAGCCTTAACTCTAAATTCTAAATCCTTAATCATAAACTTTAAACCCTAAAAAATACACTCTACCTCTAGTTCCCTAAACCCTAACTTAGGCCTTAACCATAAACCCCAAACGTAATTTTTTAGTATAGAGCATAAAAAGGGACACCGAAAAGGGACATAGAATTTCTATTCGAATTTGAGTCAATTTTACAAAGATTCATTCTAAGTATGGAGATATTCTTTTGGAAGAAATGTAGATACAAGAGAGGTCGAGTGAGACAGTTTTGCATAAACCTAAATTCCTCATTATATTACTCTAAAACATAAACCCTAACCTCTAAATTTTAACCACTATTCCTAGATACTAAACTCCTAACATAAACTTATCAACTCTAAATCCTAAAACCTAAAGTTAATGAACTTATGGAAACTTTTAATTTTCACTACCCGTGTATTGAATATAAATCCTACAATTATATATACTTTGTTTTTGGAAAAATAATTGAGGGAAGAAATGCCAAAGTGGTGTAATCTAATTTATGTTATAAAATATATTAAAAGATTACATGTTTTGAAATTACGTTAGCAAATAAGTTGATAAATATGTATTTTTGCTATATTAACTTAAAACTTATTAACAAAGAAAAGGAAAATTATGTTGTGATGACTTTTAATTTTAATTTTTTATATAATAATATTTTAAGTCTTTTTTAATTTTAACTTGCATGCAAGAATGCGACAAAAGTGAAGGAAGTAAGAGAGAAGAATTTGAAGATGTACCTGAATAACATCGCCTAAGTTGACGACTAATGTGCCTTTCGATGGGATTACAGGGATCCATTCCCCATCCTTGAGAACTTGTAGACCACCTGTATTCAGAGTGAAATCAGGAATTAAAAGTTAAAAGGATCGAGAATAAAAAAATAAAATATTAAAAAATATTACCAATAAAATTCGATTCACTAATTTTAAGTAAAACGAAATTAATTTTTTGTACACACTTTACTAGTAAGACAAGGATTACTCTATAATATAAAAATAAATAAAATAAATTATAATAAATTATAATTTAAAATTTTATGCGATTAAATTAAAAAAAGAAGACAGTAGGGATGGACCGCAAGGGCATGGCCCCTGCAAGCCACCACCTCGTCTTTTTTCTTGTTGATTAGATGCCTTTTCCTTCACAAAATGGTTGGTGAGATGCTATTTCAGATGCCTTCGTGACATATAAGGGCCAGTTTTGGGAAAAAATATTAGATGGGCATGGCTCACCACTTCATCTATGGTCTTATCCAATGAAATTCATTCATTTAATGACATGTAAAAAAGAGGTGGAGATCACCACGTCATCTATGGTCCCATCCAATGAGATTCATTCATTTAATGACATGTAGGAAAGAGGTGGAGATCCACCTTAGAAAAAAATGAGATGGAAAATTATTATTGGATAGGGCCATGGATGACGTGGTGAGCCAGACCCGTCTAACAATTTTTCTATTTTATCATTTAATTTTGAATGACAGTTTTTCGAGTTGAACCGAATCAAATATATTTATTAGAGTTTTTGTTCAAACGTAAATATAATTATTTATAATATTACGATATTGATTAGCTTTAATTTAAACGACTTTACAAGATATACATATATCTCTCATATTCTTTTCGGATGCTTTCGTGATATACAAAAGTAAGTATTGGATCGAGTCGAATGGATTTTTTTTGAATTAATTTAGTTTATGAATTTTATTTTATGATTTAAATTTTATTTCAGTTCCTTTTCAAATTTAAATGTAATTACTTATAATGTTACAATACTGAGTAATTGGTTCAAATTTAAACGACTTTATACGATATGCATGCATATTTCCATATTCTTTATCACATGTGTAAGAAAAAATTGTAATGTTATTTAATAAATTAAATTTCATCTAAAATTATATAATATATCCATAAAGTTATTTTTTAAAAGAATTGATTTTGAAGAAAAAAATATTGATGAGATTATAAAGGAGTCAAGGAATTGATGGGAAGAAGTATTTAGCAAAGAGTTGTTTTTAGAGGATCAAATTGAATAAAATTTAAAGTTGAAAGATTAAATTATATAAAAAAAGTTTTTTTTTGCTAAAAAGAGGAATTGAAGTGACATATGTACTACAATGGTTGAGGAACTACAAAGTTGGTCAAAAATAGACTTAAAATGAATAATAAATTGAAGAAACAAAGAGATTATGCAAAGTTAAGAGGCTAAATTGTAAAATAAAAAATTTATTGTCTAAAAAAGAAATTCAAGTTACATAGGTGTTTTAGGGATAAGGGGTTTGTGATTTAAATTTGGTCAAAAATAGGCTTAAAACGAATAACTTAAGAAACAAAGAAATTAAGGACAAAATAATCAAATTATTTAGTTAAAGATCAAAACGATATCATTTTAATGTCCTTTTTTTGATTATTCGAAACATGCAAATACAAACTAGACTCCAACTTAAAACTCGAATCAAGAACTTGAGCTGACTCAAACAACTCAAACAATTTATTTTTAAAAAAAAATCAAAATTTCAAGTCTAATTAAATTTTGATATATATATATAATATAACAAAAGAAAGAGACAATTTTGTGTCAAAGATGATGTATGTTGAGATCCATTAATTGCTCGAGTGGTCAAAGAAACTCATATTGTCTCATTTTGTATGGGTCTGAATCTTGATATTTAAATATATCTCTACTTAATAAAAAGATGTATGTTGATTGCACTAATTAAATTTCAAGTATTATATGCTTGATATAAGTAGCTCCCAAGCAATACCAAACATTTTTAGGTTTAATTAATGATATATAAGAATCTCAATTCAAATCAATTTTAGATTCAATACGAAACTCGAGTTTGAAACTAAATATGAGAATTGTTTTTTTTTTACGAAGAAAACAATTTTTTTATGATAAATTATAAAAGTATAAATTTTCAATTTATATGAATGTTACTTCCTTATTTTTTATGATTAATTATATTTTACTCATAATCTTAATTTCTGACCGTCACTGTTAATATACTAGCTATAGTTTTTTTTTTTGGGGATAAATGTGAATTTATTTTCCAGAAATATAGTTAAGGCTCAACAACAGTGTAAATGCAGGAAACTGCAACATGAAAACCTATCAAACAATTGCTACACAAATTCTAACATTCCAATCCCCACTCTATACCGAGAGGCCCAGTGGCCTGCCCTTCCCGAATTTTTATGCCTTTTAAGTTTCAAACAAACAGATTCTTTAACCATCTTCACCAACTCTTCAACAGATTAGTGGGGTCCCTGGAACAGCCTTCTATTACGTTCCTTCCATATCATAGCAATACAACAATTTCAAGCAAGCTTTAGGATCATATGCAGCAAGAATTTACCCTTCAAACAGTTCTCTGAACATTACAGGCCTGCAAAATAGCTTGCCATACCTGTTTTGAGAAATCACATTCAAAGAAAAGGTGATTCCTAGATTCCAACTCTCTCCTGCAGAAAGAACACTCCCCATCAATCACCATACCTTAAGAAATCAGCTTGCATTAGGTAGGGAGCTGGTCCAGGACATCCATCCAAGCTAGCACATAGTTCCTAGGATAGAGGTGGCAAATGAGTCATTCGGTTCAAGTCATTTCAGGTCTGACTACATTCGGTTTAAGGTCGATTCAGGTCGGTTCGAGTTTGGTTCAATTTAAGTTCGGGTATATGTTGATTTCGGTTCGAGTGTCACGTCGAGACTTCAAATCGATTGATTTTTAGTTCAGTTGATTTTGGGTCGGGTCAATATCGGGTTAATAGAAGATCAATAGGTTTTAGTCGGGTTTTCAGGCCGAGTTAGTTTTTTCACCATATGCATAACTTTATATATCATGTATATTTGGCTTTTTAGTGAGTTGTGCGATAGTTCACATCTCATCTTTATTTATTTATTTTAATATATTTTCTTTATTTCGGGTTGTCTTCGATTCTGGTTGCTTTCGGTTCGGTTGAAAGTCAGTTCGAGTCCATTCGATTCGGTTGAAAATCAATTCGGCTCCATTTTCGGATCAACTAAAATTCGATTTAATTTCGGTTTGGTTTAATTTATTTCGAGTTTTAGATCAAATTCAGATTATTGTATCCGAGACAATTTTAGGTCTCAATTTAGATAAACAAGTTTAGTTCTCGAGTCTCGAATCAAGTTTACCAAATCTAACATGGTCTGAGTGCCAGATGAGTCTTTCCTAAGGAACCTTCTCCTTTTTCAATCGAGTCTCACTCCATACATGAGCAACCGTGAGACTTGGCGTTGCAGTCAATCCGGGGACCAAAGCAGCTTGGGTTCTACAAGACTGTGGACAAGAGAGGTGTCAAAAGGAGCGGTCTCGTATGACATAAGCATGGATCCACGCTACACAAATCCCCCTCTTGCAATAAGGTTTTCCTGATCAGCTGAATTAAGCACGCTCGATTCCAGCTTGCCAGATCCTTTAATCCAAATCCTCTCTCAAACTTAAAAAAGCATATGGAAGACCAGCTGACTGAGCACCCTTGGCAGGTTTGTCTTCACCCTTCCGAAAGAATTTATAACATTAATTTTACCCTCGAACTCGTTTGAAAAATTAATTTTGTGCCTCTGCCACGTCATCTTCACATATAGAATACCACGTCAACTTCGTAAACTGCCACACCAGCACCATAATTGTCAATGTTGGCTTCCGTCAATTAAGGGGCAAACGCAATTCGACTACTTCATGAGCTAAATTGATGCGAAAATACTATAATAACAAAATTGATAAATTAAGACTACTATAGGGGCAAAAGTAACATTTAAGCCTAATTTTTTTTATTCGAATTTCTTTACAACCCTTACTGTAACATTTTATTTTCGGACCCAACTTTTAGTTCTTCTTTCGCCCGTGAATACATCCTCAACCTTTGCGAGCAAAATACAAATCTTTGTTTTGAAATGAACAAAGTAACAATACATCTCTATTAGTTATTTGTTCTATTAGTACATGACACAGGCAATACACATTGTTCAATATACACATACAGGTAAAAACAAACAAAACTCCTCTTTTCCTTTGAAATACCTTATAGTATTAACATAAAAAATGGTTACACGAGAATAAAAATAATCCATCTTTTATCGCAACAGCATCCTATGCATTCCACACAACTTCATCGATCGGTCCAACCATCGAAAAAATTGGCCATCGGATGATATCTATCGGGTTAAATGATGTTGCAGCTGCCTTGACGGCTGAACAAGGGAGACCAATGATTAGTCAGTTGAGGGAACATACAGCTTCATCTTGTTAAATGCATGCAAGTTATGGCACATACCTTATCGTTCGTTCGTAACGGGACAAAATTTGCTCGAATTTAAGCCACTTCGGACACGTCTCTTCGAGATGTACACTTTTGGGGCCATAAATATAAGCCTGAAAGATGAAGTGCAAACTCCTCTCCCTGCTTTGCCATAATCAGAGAAGCCACAGGTTCTGTTAGGCTGTGGAAACAAAGCGACCTTAATAAATGATATTTATAGAGTTTAACCTACCTCCCTTCATACTCCGATAACCAAGCCAAATAAGCCGCTCCGAAATACATGGACACAAATGGATTCGTCAGGTTTTCTACATAATCAACTCGATAAGCCCTATAGCGCATTTCTCTTCACAGACAAATTAGGAGTTTCAGAAATATTGTCATTGTTATAAAATTGAAAAGTGCTAAACAATACGGAAACTAAGGAAACATGCTAAATTCTATGTTAAGAAGCCAATAACCATGCGGGGAAAAACCTATAAGCCTCATAATGTCTCCAAGTTGCACGGAATAACTGTCGTGCAAACCCAAGGTCACACAAGCAGCTAATTTAATTAGATTTCCTCAGGCCAGAAAAGGTAGAACGGAGGTATACTATGAATTCAAGTTTTTTTGCACACATTTTTTTATAGCAAAGACAATCAATTTGCCATATTTTCACTCACGTGTAAAGCCAGAAAGCAGTAGAGTAGTCAATTCCCATTAGTCCAGTTGATGATTCATCCCCGTCTATAAAACGCATGCTAACAATATCGGCCAGAGCACAAAGCACAGCCTGTACAAAATGCAAGTGTCAGGATAAAAGTTAGACGAAAAGGAAAATAATCAAAGAGATTTATTTTGCTGAAACTGAGTGCATAAAACATGAAAGTTCAGTTGCTATATATGTATTTAAGAAAACTCAATTCGAATAAATATCAATCCGAAATTAGTTATCAGAAACAACAGGAACCGCCATGCATTGGAAGAAGATATTACTACATACTAAAAAAATCTTATTACAAAATATAATCTGTAGACACAAAAGCCAGTTAAAATATTCCCAAGAGCATGTCCATACATACTAATCACAAATTCTAGCCCTAAAGTGTGTATACTTTAGTTAGGTTCATGATAAAATAGTCCAAAATTTACATGAAACAGTTGTTCGCAAAGGAAAAAAACATATATAACTAACTGCCCGGTAACATTTCAAGTCCTATTTCTTATGTATTTTGTATCCAATTATGTACTTACAGGATTTATTCCCCTTGTACTGAAGTACTTGGAAACAATTATTTCCGCAATTGCCTACAATAGGAGCTCCATGTCAAGAATTTTAAAAACAACACTTTAGCTTGGTAATTAGAAAGATGAAATAGAAAATATTTATTTCAAATTGTTAGGATATTAATTAATTTTATGTGGATTCATACCCTCAGTTCTACTCGAGAAAGATAAGGTCTCTTCTCTCTATCACAGGAAAAGCGCACATTTCCCCTTATTTCCTTAGATTTAGTCCATTCCTTGCAGACATCAGGATGATTCCACATCTGTTCCATGTCTTCAGGGGAAACTCTAGTGTCCCAATATAGGTCATCACCTGCATATCACCATTAAGGAAAACAGGCATATCAGAAAAGCTAGCAATATAGAGATGAACTACACATAAGTAGAGTATAATGTTCAAAGAGGGAAAGACCAATTGAAGAGATTTTACGTGCTCCGTTTTTCACGGAGTCAAAGATTAGATTTAGTAGATTATCCATACATGTTATTTTACTCAATTTAAAAGAGACTGTATAGTTACTATTTCACTACTCGAGTTGTTTAAATTAAACCTACATTTCATGCTACACAGAGCATAAAATCTAACACTTAATTTGTAAAACAGAGACAGGGGTGGCTTCACTTTGTGTTGCTTTATTTCGGGAGGTTTTTGATTGGTATTCTTCAGCTTTCTTCACAAGTCAGCATGATTAGATATGATGAAATAAAATTTGATTAGAGATAAGACTGATAATAATGACTTAAAGTAGCATCAAATAACTACAAGTAAATGAGCAAAGAATAACCCTTAGTCGGCGAAGCTGGTGAAGCTGGCGAAGTTGGTGCTTCGATAGGAGAAGGACCATCAAAATGTTTTCTGCACAATAACGACATACAAAATCATTTGTACTGCTGATAGCTGGTTCTATTAACATAGCATTTCACTTTTGCTCCTGGAAATATGTTTCACAAGCTAGCATAGCTTAAAATGGGGTAACATTTATGTGCTCTTTACAATCTAAACAAGATATGCTAGGAAGTCAATGCAAATAATTTCAGTTTCATGAGAAGAAAAGATTAGACCAAACTAGTACGGAACATAAAGAAAATCCCTATGATCTGAACTGAGCCCTAACAGTTCAAATCCTGCTTGTAAAATGATTCTCAGCCATGTTATTCTAAGTACAAATTTCAGAACCACAAAAAAAAATATAAGGATTTTCCTGGATGACAAGGAAATTCTAATAAATCAAATACCTGAGCAACCTGTATGCATCCCTTGGAAAATTTTCATGATTAAATGGAGAACTTATAAGAGGGAGTATAAAAACCTTGATTGAAAACATTCTTTCACTTGAAGATAACCCTTCCAATAAGGCAGGGTTGATTTATGATTTCCTTTTCTTGCACCACCACCTCTATATGCTCTGACGACAAACTCTTCAGACCTACTTCTGCAAATTCAACATTCATGAGAGAAAAAATGCAACATTATTCTATGATCTGATAAAAATGAGATAAACATTCAAGATGGATCCAAACCGATTACTGTTAACTCACTTGCCATCAAAGTTTGATAACCATTTTAGGTAAGATGCTCCAAAATATACATTTACAAAAGGCCTGTATAGAATATCTGGATCATCTTCAACTGGAAATAATAAATAATCTTGTTCCCTACCAGAATAAACTATAACTTCATTAGTGTCAGCTTAGTTAGAATGCACCCATATGATGAACAAAACATAGAATTCTACCTGACAATCCACTCTGCTACTTTAGGTGCTACTTGCATGAGTCCTATTGTAAGTAGCTTGGCTTTCTTATCATATCGCCTTGCAAGAGGATGTCTGTCACTTTCTAGTTCTGCAATAGCACAAATCATCTCCTGCACAACAGTGAAAGATGCCAAAGTTAAAAATAATTAACTTCATTTTTGCACAGATTATAGAGGATGTATAATTAACTCCTAAGAATGGACATAACCAGCGCTGGAAAAGACTGCTCTAGTTAAGAGCTATTTTACTGCACCTAATGAGGAGGCAAGAGAATGAGATTATCTGGAACTGGTCTGGTTCCAAATTTAGAGCCTCTGAGGCAAAGATACAAGAAGGTCAATGGCAATGAATGGTTTGGTGTCATTTTTGCATTCTAAGACACTCATTTGTGGCATAGATGGCAGTCCTAGATAGGCTATATATGAGGAGCCAACTGCAATCATGGGGATATCCTATTCCCACTGAATGTCTCTTGAGCAAGACGGAACTTGAAACGAGAGACTGTGTTTATTGAGTGTCACTTATCAAAGCAAGTTTCAAAGAGACTTCTTCAATATCATGGCAGGAGGTACTGAAGTGGGCTATTTGAATAACGAAAGGAAATCACTTAGCTATACTTAGACTTCTCTGGAATGTGTATATATACATATATATATATATGTATATATGTATATTATGTGTCAGGAAAGTAACTGTTAACTTCATGGAGGTATAGCCAGACAGATCGAGGTTCTATTCAACTAATCACTGGACTAGTTCGAGAGCAAGTTTTATGCCATCCTCAATTTGTTGGAAATCTTAGTAATTGATCTTCTTGTCATCTTATCTACTGTTTTTGAGAAGGATAGCTTGTAACTAGTGAAATACAGATTCACAATCGTTTTCTTTTGGCAAAATGAAAATTTTACTTATCCAAAAAAAAATATATATGCAGACCAACCATGTGCTAGCTGATTAAAGAAGACTTAATTAAAGATGTAATTTAGTTTACTTTATATGGACACTTCAGATTAAGTGAAGTACCCAGGTTGAGGAATTGGTACATGACATACCTAGTGCAAGAAAAATATGTTATACGTGAAAATAATGATAATTCACAGAAAATTTGTTCCTTTTCCTTCACTTAGTTTTCATTGAGTGCAAGGTTTTTCTACTTATTTGAATACAAGAGTTTTTTAGAAAGTAAATAGTACTCAGTGGATTTTATGGGGCCTATCTTTTTTGTGCATTCTCCCATCAACTTCGCTTCAAAGAGAGATTACTTTTTAAGAGGATCTTTTTCTGATATTACTGTATGTAATTGGATTGTTAATGTTTTAAGCTTTTCTTCCCAACTTGGCATATTGTAGCATCTATTATTGAGAATGAAGTATGCATACAAGGGCTTCACGATATATTTTCGAGTAAAGACCTTGCATCTTTAATGTCATATTCACCTTTAGTCAACCCTCAATGGCTAATCCTTATATCAAAGTGAATGGTCAAAGCTTAAAACTTAGAGAAGAATAAGCAAAGGCTGAAAATATAATGATTTAAATCTCTATGCTATACTAAATTAAACTAAGTTGCACCTCGACTATATTTCTACCTGGAATGCCATTGTCTAATGCTTCAAATGTTATCAATCCTCAGGACATGTCTGTTATGCAAAACTGTGCCTTTTCTACCCTTTCCCCTCCTTGTGTTTATATAAAGAATGGTTCGTTCAATATATAAGGTGAAAGTGGATGTGAAAATAAAATCAAACCATTATTTCAGACACCTAATATTAAACATAACCTCATCACCAGAACTAAGAACTGACAAGAAATATTTCACCATTCATTATATCCAAATTAGTCAGAAGAGTCTTTGTAAGGAATTATACTTCCGTACCAGTTTAAATTTTCATGAAATGTACGAAAAAAATCGTTAACAAAGTTCTATAAAGATATAGAAGGAAAAAGAGTTTGAATTCGGGTTATAGGTGACATACCGGATCTATCTGCGAATCAAATTGTCTACTTGTAACAATTTCAGCCACGGCCTGAGAGAGCAACAAGCAAAAATGAGATTAAATATACTAAAAAGAATTTATAACTTCTCAACCATGCAAACTTTAGGAAAAATATTTGTCAAGATGAAATGCCATAAAGAGGAACTTTCTGAAGTCTTATTGTCTATCCGAAAAGGACAAACAACTCATTGAGATTAAACTTGTCAATCTTTTGATATTGCCACAGAAACTAAACGAAATGTCATTCAAGTAAGTTACCCTCATCTCTGTTTGTGTCAAATAAGGCTTTCCATCAGGATCCCTTGATAAGTGAACTCTTAATCCTTTAGTCTCTCCAGCATCTTCCCACTCTAGTCTCACATCAGGGTGGTTCCACATTGCTTCCAAGTCCTCGGCATCAGCACAGTCATCCCAATATTTGAAACTGACACTCATCCTCACAGGAATGCTCAATTCTTTCTTATTCCATCTATCAATGAGAATAGTTAATGATCCAATATCTGTATAAAACACCAGACGGTAAAAAAGGAAAGGAACAATGGAAAATGCATTTCCTTTCAAACACTGACTCTCTTTGTTGAGGAACAATTTAGCAAATAGATAGCTAAAGAAGTCATTTTTCCTCTTTCAATTCCATTCTTCCTTAAAGGGAAAGAAAGTTGAACTATGAAGTAATTCCAAAGAAACAACAGAATTATCAACAAATCACAATGAAACGGATAATTCAAAATGAAAACATATTAAATTGAAAATCTTGATGTTAAAATGCAGAAACACCCATAATGAACAGAACCCATAAACGAAATAACATAGTTATTTAGATACCCGAATAAATTATATTGAAGATGTCAAGCGAAAAGGAGCTTAATACGAGGAACTTATAAAATGATACCATAAAACAGAGGGTGGAGAAACGAAGGAAGCTAGTTCCTGGAAGGGCTGAGAAAGTGTAAAGTTGGAAACAAAGAAAAGAAGGGTAAAGTGGGGAATTGCGAAAACAAATGGAAGATGGAGGGTATGCCATTGTTACCGGCATTGGTTTCTAAAATTTGGCTTTCCATTTTTCAAGGGTGAAGATTGAAGAGATAGAAAGAGGGAGTGGAACTCCATCGCAACACACCATGACACTTGTCGTTCTTCACGCTGTCTCTGTGGATTTGCATAAACGGTAATACGATGAATAAAGGCCAAGTGAGAGCACTCCGTTGAGGTTGAGTGCCTCTTTCTCAGCTTCCAACCATGTTTTCTGGCATCTGCCTTCTCAATATTCAGAAGTTGGTCACTTTATCGTATTTTTTATATTATACTTCATATGTTTCTCGTTTGATAATTTACTCATTTGTAAATTAAAATTTCCAGTGGTACTTTATTGAAGGCCGTATCGGTACGGTATAAGTTGTTTCGGTACTAAAAGCACGAGACTAATAAAAAATTACAGCAAAATTAACTCAAAAAACCTTACAACTTAGTCTTAAGTTCATACAAAGACATTAAGTTCATACAAAGACATGATCAAACAATTGCATGAAACTTAAAATTTATCACTTGAACTAAAGTAGGATGTTAAGCCTTCCTTTTTCAAATGTCATTCTTCCTTTGTGTATCATGAGCTTTCAAAAGTTCAACTTTGATCATCAATGGCTCAAGCACACCTATAAGTAGATAATCAAGTGATTTTTGATATCCAAATTGCTCTGGATCCAATGACATTAGTCCCAAAAATTTTAGCCCCCTTAGGAATCTATTTTTCAATGTCTTCCTTTTTGTTTGAACAAATTAGTCCCTTAGGGACCCAAATGTTCTTAATCATTTTACCTTTAAAAAAATATAGGGGAATTAGATTGTCTACCATAAAAGTTTGATTTAACAAAATTTTCATTTTTCTTTTCAAGACTCTTGTAAATCAAAACATTTTTCTTTTTAAGATCATCCAACCCCTTTTGATGATCTTTTTGAACTTGTTGAAGCAAATTTTATAAATCAACATTTTTTTGTTCAAATTCATTGAGTTTTGCTTTAAGTTCATCATTGGTTTTAGAAATCAAATTATTTTGAATTTTCAAATTTGAAACCATTTTCTTGTTTTCAAAATGTGATTTTTAAAAATTCTAAAACCAACTCATCGTAGGCATCTTGTAATTCATCAAATGAATATGAAATTGAAGTAGAGGAATTAGAAGTTGCCCTTGAATCTTCTTCGATGACCATGGGACAAAGGTTGGTTACCTTATCATCGGTGGAGTCTTTATCATCATTACTCCATGTAGCCACAAATGCCTTCTTCTTATGGCTTGATCCCTTTTTTTGAATCGAGGGCAATCATACTTGATATGTCATGGCTTCTTACACTTGAAGCATATGATGGGATCCATCCTCTTCATTCTCGATTCACGCCTTGATTCTTCCTTTTGGCACTTCATGAATCGGGTGAACTTCTTGAAGAACTTGATCATCTCTTCTTCTTCACTATCCTCTCCACTTGAATCTTTTTGTTGGCTTGTGGAGGATTTAAGAGCAACAACATTCAAGTCTTCAGTGTCTTGCTCTTCTATCTTCTTTTTCCCCCTTTGAAATCATCATCTCATGGGTTAACAAAGATCACATAAGCTCGTCAAGCTTGAGCTCCTTCAAGTTCTTTGCTTCAATGATAGTCGTCTTCTTGGAATCCCATGAATTGGGAAGTGAGTAAATCAACTTCCTCACAAGCTTGTCCTCTGGGATCATTTCTCCAAATCCTTTAAACTCGTTGACTATGGTAGAGAACCGATCGAACATAACTTTGATGTCTTCTTTTAGGTCCATATTGAGATTATCATAGTTGAGGTTGAGAAGTTCAATCTTGGTTTCCTTCACCTCGTTTGTACCTTCATATGTGACTTTAAGTTTGTCTCATACTTCCTTGGCATTCTCGTAAGAAGAAACTTTTGAATATTCTTTCGGACCAAGTGCACAAAAGAGAATGTGCAAGGCCTTTTCATTGAGCTTCATTTTATTGCGATCTTCCTCACTCCATTTCGTCTTGCTTTTTTGTGGGATGAACGTGCTATCAAGAATAATATCCCAAAGACGATAGTCTTTGGCTTTCATGAAAAATATCATCTTATTATTCCAATAGGAGTAGTTGGCACGATTAAAGTAAGGAGGCTTGTTGATAGATTGCGCCATGATCTCCGGTTGATGTAAAAATGTTGAGCACTTCAAGGATCGACTCTAGGATGTTAATTCGATGAAGAGACGAAGCTCTGATACCAATTGTTGGGAGGCTCAAACGATCAAACGATTATGCCAAGAGGTGATGAATTAGATTTTTGCTTTGGTGGATGAATGGCTAAGTAATAAAAATTGGGACACAAAGTTTTATAGTGGTTCGACTATCCAACCAAGTCTACCTCCACTACTTTAGCTATCCATAGTAAGGATTTTTCACAAATTCACTAATTTGTCTTTTCTTTTTCTGAGATCAAGGAGATAACCCTTACAACCAAGATTTATACCCCAAAGTCTTGAGACACTCTATTACAAAGAGAAAAACAAATTGGGAAATAAAGGAAAACCTCACAAGGCAAATATGTTTGCAATTTAAGCACTCACTCAAATCCTAAACACTTGAGCAAATGTTACAATTTGAGTCACTAGTGTTTTCTACAAAGAATTTGACAATTTAAGCACTGAAATAATTTCTCTAACATTGAATGTTGGCAATGATGTTTCTTCTTGTTCCATGGCTGCTTGAAGAAGTCTTTTAAACCCTCTAATGAATTTGTGGTCGTTACTAGCTGTTAGGGTTGATTTGGAGTCGTTGAGGACTTTAATTCCAGCATTAAATGCAGTCTGGGGCAGGGCGTATCGGTATGCAAGCTTCAGGTATTGGTACCTATCTCAAAATATAAAGAGTCGTTGGGCATTTTTACACTGGGTATCGGTACACGATACATGCATATCGGTACAGACCTATCCGTACCTAGAATTTGTCGAAACTTGGGGATAAAAGGGTGCATTGATACGGGTAAAAGGGGTATTGATACAATAGTTGTATGGTTGATTCCCAAGGAACGACGACCATGTTCGAATGGCGGTCACACAAGGACGGAGGCACGATGACGACAATCTCGCCGGCGAACGATGACTAGAATGGCAAAGGAAAAAGATTTGGAGTTTTATAATTTAGGGATTGACTTTGGTTGGTATTTGATTCAATAATTTTAAAAAAAATTAAAAAAATATAATATATATGAAAAATAATTTAATTGTAATTTTATTTTAAATAGTTATTAATTGTATGTTGAGTCATTGAATTTTTTAATATTTATTAATCAATTTAATGATATTTAACGATGTTCAGAATTAATAGTGTTCGACGCCCGTTGTAAAATTTTCCTATTTAATAATGCTTATGAAGTAAGCAAATCAGTCATTTATCAATACCCTAACAAATTTGATATCTTAAAAAATGATTGGATAAAATAAATGAGTATTATTTGATATGTTGGGTAGAAAAATTATACAAATTTAATTATTTAAATTTATCTAAAATTTTAGATTATAGACCCAAATCTTAAATCAAATTTATAAATCTCGCTAAACTCAAATAAATTTATATAAACTAAATATCATATAAAGTTTCCTTATTTAGAACCAAACTATAATCTAATTAGATTTTTGACTAGTCAGAACTGAAGATGATTTTTGAGCACAAAAAAAAAATCCAAAAATCTAATTCACGACACCAAGCCTTCAATTAACACCCATTTTCAGCATGAACTTTATCTACAATGATAGCATGATTTGTTCCAAACCCAAATTTAGTACTGATGCTTCACAAAATGCATCCAGATACCATCATGATCGCCTCTACAAAATAGAACTTAAAAAAAAGACATAATTTAGATGAACTGCTTCAGCTTGGAATCTTGTAAGAAAGAAGAACAAGTTGTTTCCTTCAGCAACAAAGAAGAGCTAAATCCCAGCATTGAACTCCCAATATCAAACTCCAGAAGGTTTTCCTCCATTTGAAGCCCTCCGATTACAATAGGGCTGCTCTGTTCCGATCCTCCGTCTAAAACCCCAACACAAATGGTTTCTCCGCTAACTTCCACCATTGAATTCCTCCTTTGGATTCTCCACTTCACCATCTCACTCTGCAGAACCAGGTCAATCTTCGGCATCGAGTTTCCGACCCCTTTCGAATTGAAGCAGAGTCCGAACAGAGCCACGGCTGCCACCCTTGTCATGTTCATTCCAGCGGCTGCCTTCACATAAGCTTCGGAAAACATTGCATAGATTGAGCTTTCCAGCTTGGTATACGGCACGACTGTGCTCAGCTTTGCCTCTAGTTTTCCTTTTCCATGGAAACTCAATCTCCTTCCATTGATCTTGATGGACTGAACATGGATGAAGTAGTCGTTTTGTTTGATTACAAGGGGTGTGTAAACCAGTGGCCTTGTTATTTCGGTGCCGAAAACGGCGTCTCCGTTGCCGGTTAACACCGCGCCGGTTGACGACGATAAACAAAGACTGGACTTTTGAGGGTGACCGATCGAGGAACTCAGCTGTGACGGCAGGGAAATGGAAGCTTTCCCTAACCCCACCATCCCCTTGGCGCCACTGGCCAAGCCTTGCAAGTGAAAGGCCGGTGCACAGGAAAAGAGGAAGTGGTCGACGGTTGTGATTTCGCCCACCTTTAATCGGTCAACGGAATCAACGGCTTCGGTGTCCTCCACCAATTCCCCCGCTGAAGCCAATCCCGTCACACCATTGTTAGCGAACACGAAACAGTTGGTTTCGAAAAGGCAAGTCTTGCTTCCCGGGTCATGATACTTGGCTCTGGAGCAGTTGACGGAGCAGCTCGTGATCCATCTGCTTGATGAAAACACGTGTCCGGAATCGCAATCCATCCAAAGAAACGAACCGCCGAGATCAACCACGAGGTCGGCGGGTCGCAACGGAGTGCCGTGGGAAATCGTCGCAACGTACGGAAGAGTGGCTGCATCTTTAGCGACGGGAAACAAAGCGAAATTCGACCGGAAACCCAGAACGGGGAATGTGTTTGCGAAGCAAAGAAGTGGGGAGAGAAGAGAGCAGTGAGTAAAGGAAGCCATGGGAGGGGAAATGCGTTTGCTCTCCTTTAAATGGTTTTTTTAAATATCCGATGCGAATAGCAACAATTCCATAATATAACTCCACCGAGAATGAGAAAAACTCTATTGGAAAGTAGAAAGAGATGAAGTTGAAAAGCTAATAGCAACAATTCCATAATATAGATAGTGTGAATCACATAAACACACACACACACACACACCATAGCTCTTATCATCGAGTTCATCTCTCTCTGGAGCAAGTCGTTCGAATTCAGGACGTTATCGGAAGACGGGGCTTGTTTAATGCTCTCGCTAAGCACGAATTGGCATACCGGACAATCTCGCGACCCTTCACCCACGGCACGATACATTCCTCGTGGAACATATGCTCGCATGGAGTCACCATCACGTTCTCTCTGGCCTCGAAATCTTTCAAGCAAATTGCACACCTTTTCCCATCTTCGTCTATCTCCGTGCCTTCTCATTACCCCGTTTTCTATCTTTATAGTACGAATTCAATCTCTTCGTCATTTGCTTCGGGATCGAATTATAAATTTCCTTCTTCAGGTTACTTAGTACTTTCTTTTGCTCCTCTTGATTCGATCTTGAATCCTCTTGCGGAGTCAGGGTCCTACGAAGGGGCCCTGAAAACCTTGGATTAACTGGTCTTGCTGGGAAAATGTTGAACAATACCATTTCTACCGGAGTAGGAGCAAGCTGATAGTCTGGGAAACTGCAACATAATGTTTTTATAGGGCTAATATTCGATGCATCGATTTATTGCCGAAGGATGGTTCTGGCATCTGCCATGGATGCCTTGAACCTCTAATAGGGTCCTGAAACTAGTGCACCAAAGGGGAAAATAGTTGTAAATCAGTTACTTCATACACAAGGAAAAGAAAATTCAGCAAATCTCCCTAAAAAAAAATTGAGTTAATGAAACTTAGACGATTTATTGCCGGTTTAGACTACAAGTATACGTACCGGAGTGGCCTGGAAGGGAAGGGAATGGAGCGACGGAAAAACAGTTTGATGCTGTCCGAATCGAAGCCGGGTTAAGGAGCATCGTAGCGTCCGTAGGGATTTCGAGGACGCTGAGTCGGCCAAAACGGTGTGTTGTTCATGACTTCCGGTCAGGGATGGTTTAATAATTAACCAGGGGGGTGAAACAGAAAGTGTGAGTATGATCCATTTTATAGCATTCATTAAGTAATGAATATATACTTGTTATCGTTTCAATGGTTGCTTTGGGTTTCCTTTTCCTGGAAATTGATGTAAAGTAAAGATTCTTGCTCCATTTTGCAGATGCTTGCCTCCTTTGGACGTTTATGGTTAATGAAAGATTGCAGCACTTGTTAAGAAAAGAATCCTATTCTTCTAGTAATCTGACCATATTTGCATATGTTTTGACATGTCTGAACAAGCACGTGTCATAAATGGCTACATCTCCATGTTATGACACTGGTTGTGTGGTGTGTTAGAGAATATCTTGATGTAACCTGTACACATGTGTGTTCAAAAATATCCGATCCGATGAATTCAATCTAATTATCCATCGATCCGATTCGAAAATACAGATATTTGATCCGATTTTTTATTTTTCGGATCGGATACGAATCACAATATATCAAGTTTCGGATTATCCGAAAATTCGAAATATCCGAAAATTTAAATTTTTATAGATATAAATATTATAATATTTAGTAATTTAATTCTTGTTATATACGTAAATTCGAAAAATAAAAATTTTCATAAATGTTAATCTTGTTATATTTGACAACTTGTTAATTTTTATATTCGAAAATCTAAAATTTTCATAGATACGACCGTCAAATTCAAAAAAAATACTTAAATCAAATTATATATTCGGATAACCGGATATCCAATCAGAGTATCCGGATATCCGAATATCCGGATATTCGATTTTTTCCAGATCGAATACAGATCGCTATTTTACCGATCCGATATCCGGTTATGAACACCCCTACCTGCACCCTTAGTGCTTATTCTTGTCGAAACAATTCTCTTAGCCAAAATCTAAAATCTAAATTTCTAAACTCAAAACCTTAAATTCTATCCATAAATCTTAAATTATAAACCCTACATCCTAAACTTTTAACCTCTAAACTATAAACTCTTAATAATCCCGCTTGCGAAAACCGTTGGTGTATAAGATAATAACCCATGTAGTTGTGTTATTGGATACGTAAAAACGATAAATTAAATGTATGCATTTTTGTAATTACCTGATTTTTGAAAAATATCGTTTGGTTTTGGGTTCTATGGAAAAAATATATATCTTTTTTGGATTTTTCAGAATTTCAAGACCCTTTTTAAAAAGCTTTTTTATTTATTGTTTTTTAATATTTTTATAAACTAATAATTTTTTAAAAATATACTTTAAAATTTTCCTTTTTTTGATTTTTTCACATAATTAAATATTTTTAATTTTTATAATTTCATAATAAAAATTATAAATCTTCATATTTTTATGATAATATTTTGATATTTTTGAAATTTTAAATTACCATTATTTTTCACTTACCCCCACCCCAAAACTAATATTTTAGCTATAATTTTGTGGCTAAATTAAGCATTTAAACTATGGTTCAGAACCACGGTCCATTCCTTAGTCAAGGGATAAGCAAGCCGAACAAACAATATTAGTAACCAAATTCCTTGTTTTAAGTAACTAAAGTAAAAACTATAACGGATTATTATAGTATACATTAGTGGTGAAAAACTATAACACAAACGAAGTTAATTTAGGATTTATGAACTTAATTAAATGTTTAAATCCTTAAAGCATTGAAATTATAGAATTTATAATTTAAAGTTTATGATTATAATTTAGGGTTTTAAGTTTAAGGGTTAAAGACTTAATTTAAAGTTTAAAAGTTACGGATTTAGGTTATAAGGTTTATAATTTAAAATTTATAATTATCATCTAGGTTTTATGTTTAAAACTTAAATTTTAGATTTTAAAATCAAAATAGACATGTTTGTATCAACGAGAGTTGATCTAAGTGATATACAACTAGATATGACTTAAACAGATATAAAATTAAAAACCTTGCGTACGCTTAATCTCGTTAAAAAATTCATACATCAAAATCAGGTGCGTGACCGAGTCGGTCCGGATGAGTAGGGTCTAGGCGTACCTTAGCCCAATAGTTATCTCCCCACGTGATTAAAGTGAACCCGGTGCGGTGTTTGTTTTTGACCCGTAGACGTGCAAGCTTCGGCAACCCAACTTTGCGCGTGCGCTGCTATATATACAAATTCGTACCGCACAAGCCATAAACTTCTCTAGAAGCGATTTCCCTAGTTTCAACCCTAATCTCCCTCTTTCCCTCCATCTCTTTCAGATCTGTTCTCGTGTTTCCTTTCGCCTCTCGGAAGTCTCTCATTATTCAGGTACGCTTGCTGTCACATCATCTCCTTGTTTTCAATTTTCCTTTTAAGTTTGGGTTCTTTCGGTGTGATGAATTTAATTTGTGGTTTTAGATTGTAATTCTTTATATTTGTTGGTTATCGTGAATGTTAATCTTTGTTCCTGGCTGTGGATTCGACTTTGCTTGCTTGCTGAGTGGTGGATTCAACTTTATATGTTCATTCGATCTTTGCTTCTTGGGAAACTAGTATCTGTTTTTTAGGAGAGAAATTCAACTTGATTTCCGATCACTTGGATTTAATGCTTTAATTCTAGTATTGATATTGCATAAAGATGAATCAAATATCTTGTTACTGTTCTGTTTTGATTATTTAATTCTAGTATTGGGTTGCTCCACGATTATGTTCAGAATATAGTACTAGAGTGATGAAATGAAACTTTGACTTAGAATTCATTGATTCGTTTAACTTCTGTGTGGTTAGAACGTTGAGCTTTGTGCAAGAAATTCAACAAGGATTTTGCCCAATTAGTTCCGGGGGTTCGAAATGAACATTAAAATGTAGTTTTTTTTTTTGGGTTTGTACTAACCGCTAGTCATTTAGTAGAAACTATTTCGTAGGTGGACGTTTGAATTGTCATATTGAAGAATCCCTTATGTCATTGACAAATTTAAGGGTTCGACTGGTTATATTTAAAATGGTAGGGAAACTACCACTGTGTCATTTATCGAGCTTGGTTTCTTGGTTTAAACAGTAGATTTCTTACTTATTTAGCTTGCTTGCATGAAAAGGATTTTAAGATCTCATTGTCTTTCTTATCATGTCAATTCTATCAAATGATGGAAGAACTAAAATTGTTTTTTCTCTTCTGTGAGATGTACTTCCGGCCATCATCATACCAAAATGCAGATATTGAGTTGGTTTTCTTTTACGAATGGACTGCAAGAAGTTTATCCAATTGGTTGAGGAGAAGAAGAAGAGAGCTTTGGAGAAGAAAGAAGCCCCTTTGAAGTGGGAGCAGAAGCTAGAAGCTGCTGCAAAGGCGGGGCTGGATGCTGAGGCCAAAGAGAAGAGGTCAAAGAGGGTGAAGCACAAAAGGTACGAGTCTGATACTGACAGTGAGAGTGACAGTACTGATGGAGGGATAAAAAGGAGAAGAAGATCCCATAAAAAGCATAGGAAGAATGCCCACAGTGATTTGGGTGACGATGAGAGGAAAAAGGACAAGTCAAAGAAAAAGTCGAAGAGACTTTCACCTGGCTCCAGTGATGACAGCAGTGATGAATATGATAGTAGTTCTGAAGAAGAGAGGAGGAAAAAGCCAAGCTGCCGGAAGTGGAAGCATCATGATTCAAGATCAGATTCAGAATCTATTGTCTCCTTAGATGATGATGATAATGCGATAGTCAAACGAAGTCGTGCAAAGCACCACAAACGCCGTCGCGGTTCAGTGTCTAGTACTTCAGATTCTTCTAGTGATGAGGATGATCGTAGAAATCGAAAGAGAAGCCACAGAAGGCACCACAAACGCCATCATTGGGCAGGGTCTAGTGCTTCAGAGTCTTCAAGTGATGAAGCTGTTCATGCACCCAAAGGGCAAAGGCATGCGAACCACGATAAGCACCATCGGCGATCAAATGATGTTGTCTCTGGTTCAATAGATTCTAATGATCAAAGAGGCCAATCATTAGGTAACTCATCAGACGACACCCACGAGTCGAGGCACAATAGAAGTAGTCATCATCATCATCACCATCACCCTCGCGAACATCGATGGCATGCTGATGATGGGGAAAATCTGCATCATCAGAAAGAAGGGAAGAATCATCCTTCTGAGAATTCAGTAGAACCTAATAGAAAACATCGTGAAGATGACTTACAAAAGCCAAAAAAACAATTGAAATAACGCAGATGATGATCCAAATTGACGAGCAACATCCTATTCTCATGTTTGATGAGTCGTTGAGTTAATTGATGGTTGTATTACATTTACAAGTGCTTTAATGTGGATTACTGTTGCCTACTATTGGTGGTAAATTTGTGGTAGACTGAAATACTCAAATTTATGTTTTTAAGTCTCAACGTTTCATTATTCACCACCGTACCTTAAACAAAAAAATGGGTCACTCAAAGCATTCTATTTCTAAAGGGAATAATAAAAGAACTTTCAAAAAATAATCTAATTTCATTTTTTGGGTCGAGAGAAATATATGAATTGGGCGAAACTAAAAAGGATTCGCTAATCAGTAATAAAACGATTCGCAAATCCTTCAAATTCAATCTATGGAGCGGATAACTTATTCATTAACAGAAAAAAATAAAGGATCTGACTACGAGAACAAACACAATCAAAAATCAAATAGAAAAAATTAGAATTATAAAAGACAAGAAAAACGAATTTCTAACTCAAGATATTGGTTATTAACTTTAACTTAACTGTTAAAAAATAATTAAGTGTTATTTTTTAAGAGAAAAATTTTAATACACAGACTGTGTAAAAATTTACATAGTGCCTTTTAGTTTTAGTAGTTAGAGTTTATGGGCTTGGGTTGTAAGATTTAGAATTTAAGGTTAGTGTTTAAGATTTAGGGTTTAAAGTTTGGGGTTTAGCTTTTTAGGGTTTATGTTTAATTTTAATTTATAGTTTAAATAACAGACTTGTATAAAATTTATTTTGTACATCCTATGTATCAAATTTAAACATTTTCTTAATGTTATTGGTCATAATGGTTAATTGTTTCTCAATAGTTCGGTTATAAAATAGTTGTAATACTTGAATTTAACCCGAGTTCTATACTATATTTTTCTCTTAAAATGATGAATAAATAATAAATATATTAGTCTAAATAAATATAAACAGTCCAAAATACATTTTAAATTCATATTAGTGTCTATTATACATATAGAGCCCAAAATACATAAAAAAGCCTAAATTTCTAATCCATCTAATTTTTTCCCGCCCAAATCCTTTAATATACAGTCTAACAAATATATTTTTGAGTTTTTCCGCCCAATTTTATTCACGTGGCAGTTCTGGTTGGTCCAAACATGTTTCACATATAGTGTGCTTCTTTCCCCTTGATATGGATCCAGCTGAGTCGATGACGTTGGATATAATGTCATCCCCCACTATCTTATATAATGGAAGAGAGAAAATTATTGGGTAATTATGACCCTAATAATTGCGGCATTAAAAATTGTTGAGTGGGAGAGAAAGAACGCTTTACCAGAGAAGCTGAAGGGGTGATCGAAACGCGAACAGACATCGAATTTTTGATAAAAAATTACTGAAGTTGTTTAAACGCCGTCGAAAGGTACATCTCTTTTTATTTTCTTTATTTTCGACATTTAAAACATGAAAATGAATGAGATCGAAAAAAAAAAGAGAAACACAAAAAAAGAAGAGACCAGTGTCTTATTTTAGTGTCATCGGAGTGTTTCTAGGCCATTTTTGGAGTTGAAAATGGGGCGGGATGGTTAAATCAAGGTGTTTAAGTGGTGAAGTTGGGTGATTCTGACAAATCAGTGTAGATTTAGGTGTTTAGAGTTAGAAAATGATAATTTTAGAAAAATTAAGGTTTTGACGAAGAACAGTCGAAAATCGTCTCACGACGACCTGCGAAAGGTTGACGAAGACCAGAGTTCTAAGGTGATGGTCGAGGAACAGCTTAAGGTGGTTAGAGGAAAATGGTTTAAGATTTAACTGTGAAAGTCGCGTCGGTTAATGGTTGAGAAAGATAATGTTGTAGCGATGTCACTTTTACGTTCGCTGAAAAAAACGAGGGTTTCAAAGGGTTTCGAGGTCTTTTAGGTATTTAAAAATGTATTTCGCGGGGTTTTAGAAAAACTGTATTTTATTTAAAATGAAGTCGCCACCAGCCACTAAGGTAGGTCGGACACCATAAAACTAGAGATTTTAAAAATGTTGGGTTCGGGTGTCGGTTACGGATGGGGAAGGATTAGCACCTCACGCCGCCCAAAAATTGGTACTTTAATAATTACCGCTTTATTAATATTAGACTTTACAGATTAAAATGACGATTTAATTAACATTTAATTATATGTGCGAGTAAATTTTAAAAGCCCCGTTATCCGAGAGTAAACGTCCAACCACCATCACTGCGCCTGATACTGACCCCATTTACGCTCGGATAAAATGGCACCGCATTGACAAAATATATATCCGTTATACAAAATTAAAAAAACATGGCAAATATAAATAAATACAATGCGATAAAAATATAAATAAATACTAACATAATAAAATACTAATATAACATAAATAAAATACTAATCTAAAACATACATACATAACTATTAATTTAACACATAAATAAAAACAAATCTAACATAAATAAAATATTAATCTAAAAATAAATATTAATCTAACATATAAATAAAAAATAAATTTAACATGAATAAAAAACTAATCTAAAATATAAATAAACATACAAACTAAAAATAAAAATACAATTTTAAATTAACTAATACTTCATTAAATCATAAAAAAATTGCAACACAAATAAAAAAAGAAGAAAATATACCTAACTAGGATCTCGAATGACGAACCCCAACTGAACCCCACCAAAATCTACCACGACCTCTCCAAAAATTAACTATATCAAATCCAAAATAAGACCCCGATCGAATCGGTTAGGACCGAGGACACTACCCCGGTCCTTGGCTAGCTGGGAGCCTAAGCCCCTTATTTGGCCACGCCACTGTCGATTCATGATGCCTTCAATCCCCCCATGCCTCCTATTTATAGGCAATTGGGGGTTGCTTGGGTGACGTGGAGAGCTTAGCTCCACACAATTATCCCCTTTTTACATTAATTAATTAATTTTTTTTGCTTTTTAATTAATAATTTTTTTACTCTTTTTTTATATTATACTTTTATTATCATTTTATTTTTTATTTTATTTTATTTTGTTTTTTTCATTAATTTTATATTAATAATATTACTATTAAAATAATACTAATAAAACTAAAACCCGGACAAAAATGAGTGATTACAGTTGCCCCTCTTTGCTCCTTATTGTGAAACAAGAACAAAGCAAAGATCAAAAGCACTCATTTTTGTCATACTTCAATGTTTGTAGCTTTGGAGTCGCGTGTTCTTCTAGAACTTTCCGCTTTTCCTTAGCTGAATCTTCAGGCTCGTAAGTTCTTCCTATATAGAACTTCTTCACCTTCTGATCTTAGAACTACAGGTCTTTCATATATAGAATCTTCATTATGACGTCTTGAGTTAGGAGTCCCTCCTATATAGGACTTTCCACTCAGAGACGGCAAAGCCTGGAGTCCTTCCTATATAGAACTCTTCGCCCTCAGCACGACGGGTTTTTACTATATAAAACCTTCTACGTCACAGATGGATTCTTTTGACTGAGAGTTATTCCTATATAGAACTGTTAGCCTTCAAACCTTGGAGCCGCCAATCCTTCATATGCAGAACTTTTAGCTTCTGAAGTCTCGGAGTTACGGGTTCTTCCTATATAGAACCTTTCACTGCGATGGATCGAAAATATAGGCCCTTCCTATATAGGACCTTTATTTTTGAATGAGGGATTCATGCCAAACTGGCTACCGATCTTTCTGGACTCACTCTACTAAGGCTGCCGATCTTTCTGGACTCACGCTACTAAGGTTGCCGATCTTTCTTCAAATTTAGGGATTCACGTCGAAAATGGCTACCAGTCTTTCTGGACTCACGTAACTAAGGCTGCCGAACTTTCTTGACTCACGCTGCTAAGGATGTCGATCTTTCTGGACTCACGCTACTAAGGCTACCGATCTCTCTAGACTCACGCTACTAAGGCTGCCGCATCATGCCCGAATGACTTATTGATGGCCCGAATGACTTATCACCATGCTCAAAAGACTTACTGGTGACCCGGTCTTATCATCATGCTCGAAGGTCTTACTGACGGCCCAAATGACTTAATATCTGGCTTTACGCTACTATGGCTGCCGTCATCTGGCCTCACGCTACTATGGCTGTCGCATCATGCCCGAAGGACTTATTGATGGCCCGAAGGACTTATGCTCAAAAGACTTACTGGTGGCCCGAAAGTCTTATCATCATGCTCGAAGGTCTTACTGATGGCCCGAATAACTTATTATCTGTCCTCACGCTACTATGGCTGTCGCATCATGCCCGAAGGTCTTACTGATGGCCCGAAGGACTTATACTATGCTCGAAAGACTTACTAGTGGCCTGAAGGTCTTATCATCATGCTCGAAGGTCTTACTGATGGCCCGAAGGACTTAATATCTGGCTTTACGCTACTCTGGCTACCGTCATCCAGCCTCACACTACTATGACTACCGTCATCTGGCCTCATGCTACTATGGCTGCCGCATCATGCCCGAAGGTCTTACTAATGGCCCGAAAGACTTATCACCATGCTCGAAAGACTTATTGGTGGCTCGAAAGACTTATCATCATGCCCGAAGGTCTTACCGATGGCCCGAAAGACTTATCACCATGCTCGAAAGACTTACTGGTGGCGTGAAGGTCTTATCATCATGCCCGAAGGTCTTACTGATAGCCCGAATGACTTAATATCCGGCTTTACACTACTTTGGCTACCGTCATCTGACCTTACGCTACTATGGCTGCCGAAATCTCTCTTTCTTTAATGAAATCTACTTCTTCAAGCTTTTTGACAATTCTTCAAATACCTGTCTAAAACAAGCAAAAAATAACGCGTCTCTATCTATATGATGCATGCAATGTAATGCTTTCTTCTTCTTATTTTTTTCTTCTTCTTCTTCTTTTTTTCTTTCTTTTTTTTTCTTTTCTCATTTCTTTCTTTTCTATCTTTTTTTCACTATCTTCTCTCTCTTTTTCTTTTCTCTTCTATTTTTTCTTTCAATCTTTTTATGTTCTAAAGTCATACACTCTGAAAGGTCGTTCTTCAAATTTCTTCCTCTCTTTACTTCTTCACTGTATGCTCTTAAATCCCCATTTAATCAATCACTTCGAATATGAATTAACATGCTTTCAAATCTTTTGTACGGAAGGCTTTCTTGTCTTCAGGGTTATCACATGTCTTCATAAATGATCTTCTGGTCCTTATAAGAACCCTTGTCATCTTCTTCGCTTGGTGTTGCCCCATTCAATCACGGGTTCCACTGCTTCGAATTTCCTGACCCATCATGCAGAGCCTTGATCTATTTCTAATCACTAAGGTGAGCAAAAATGCTTCTATCCTATGAGCTCATCTTTGATCTTCTCGTAGCACTTCGACGGGAACTAACTCTCGGTCCCTATGCTTTAAATCTCATCATCATTTAATTTTAAAGCAATGCAAAAGGCAATTTACTTGTGTATATTTCAATACAAAAAATAATGATTGTTTGAAAAGATAACAGTCATTTTGAAAATCACAACTTGGAGGGAATACCAAACATTTTAAAAACATTGTTTGGAACAAATGGTAAACATCTTTTTTTATTTTTTTTTTCTCTTTTTTAACGCCAAACATTTTTGAAAATTAAGGTTTGGAGAATGGTAAACAAAATTCGAAGTACATTGCCAAACATTTTAAAAACCAATGTTTTGGAGAAATGGTAAACATCAAAACTTTGGGAAAAAATGTCAAACCTTTTAAAACATGTTTGCCCCTAAAATAATTAAACATCATAGCGCATATGCTTTGAATTGCCAGTGATCAACTCTAATGAAGCGCATATCTAGAAGATCTTGACTATTGTGGAGATATACACAAATGTATAGTTTCTTCTAGTCTATTAGGGTTTCAAGAGGCACAATCCCATACCTAATTTCTAACCCATTTAAGGTGGCTCTCTTAATATCACTAACTCACCATGCCTCATTCTTCCCTCATTTGGGTATCGATCAAGCACTTCGAAGTTTGACGTTCCTTGAAGCAAGGTTAACCCTTATAGGCGGAATGAAATATGAAGACATTCTCATTCAACTTGGATATATATGGATAATCAGAATGGTCTTTGGAGGCCTGTAAAGTAGGCTTTTAGTTCATGGTTAGACGAAGCCGAATCTCTGTGCTCGTATGATCTGAATATGCTCACATGGAGTATTATTTTCTTCTTTTTTGGGATCACTCTAGACTTCCCGTTTTTGGGTTTTCACCATAGAGTTCATTTCCCCACTCTCTTTCTTTTGGTCTGCCTTGCATTCTGGCTGTGTATTGATGCTTGTTTTTCGTAAAAATGATTGATCCTCCAAGTCTCCTTGAATAAAGGATTATGTACATTTCTGGGATTTTTTGTGATTGGTATGCCCAAATGAAATGTTCCTCTTTCTTTCTTCTTTTTCTTCTTTTTTGATTGGGTTGCTCTAGACTGCCTACCTTTGGGTTTTCACCTTAGAGTTCACTTCATTCTTCTGTATCTTCAGATCAATGTATTTTGGTTGGATATTGATGCCAACATGCACAGGCAGACTACTCTTTTCTCTTCATTTTCGGGATCGCTCTAGACTGCCCATTTTTTGGGTTTTCACCCTAGAGGTCATTTTCTTTTTCGAAATTGGCAATCTTCGGGCCGACTTGGCTTGGCTTGGCCTCAATTTGAGCTTCTATACAAATCTTCAAAACTAATATTTACTTGAAATGTGGATTCCTTGTGTCTCTTGCTCTAGTTGAAGCCTCGTTCTTGTATTGTTTGATCTGTGTGTGAAGTATATACAATATTCTTTCTTTTTTTCCTTTCTTTTTTCCTTTTTTTCTCTTTCTTTCTTTTTTCTTTTCTTTTTTCTTTTTTTTCCTTTTTTCCAGACTGTCCATTTTGGGGTTTTAGCCTTGAATCCATTTCTTCTCATTCTAGTCTGTAGATGTATCCTCGAATCAACACGTATCTATACTGGATATTGATGTTATCTTTCGCTCGAAGTTAATTACCTCTCTGCAGCTCTTCTGATATTGAAATCTATGGAAAAATTCTTATATTTACTCGATCTGGATTTTTTCAGCCTTCTGATTGCCATTTCTCTTCTTTTCTTCGGTTTTTCGTTTGGACATATCCTTGTTTTCAGCTACTTTCTTCTGATGATTTTCTAATCTTCGTATCCAATCTGTCTGGTCTTATCTCTTTCTTCTGGTAAAGTAAAAAAATATCATTCATCGTCACATTCATAGATGTTCTGAGAAAGCCTTCAGGGGGTAGAGGTTTAGGGTCAACTCTTAATTCAAGGATCTTAAACGACAAATGCCTGAGAAGGAAAATTCCTAAAATGGAAATTGCCCATTGTCTAAACACTCGTATTGTTCCTCTGTTGGCATAAGTAAACTAGCAAATACTCACATTTACAATATCCTCACAACATTCATAAAATACTAATATAATATAAATAAACTACTAATCTAAAACATACATACATACACAACTATTAATTTAACACATAAATAAAAACAAATCTAGCATAAATAAAATATTAATCTAAAAATAAATATTAATCTAACATATAAATAAATAATCTAACATGAATAAAATACTAATCTAAAATATAAATAAACATATAAACTAAAAATAAGAATACAATTTTAAATTAACTAATACTTCATTAAATCATAAAAAATTACAACACAAATAAAAAAGGGAAGAAAATATACCTAACTAGGAACTCAAATGACGAACCCCAACTGAACTTCACCGAGATCTACCACGACCTCTCCAAAAATTAACTATATCGGATCCAAAATAGAACCCCGATCGAATCAGTTAGGATCGAAGACACTACCCCGGTCCTTGGCTAGCCGGAGCCTAAGCTCCCTTATTTGGCCATGCCACTGCCGATTCATGCTGCCTTCAATCCCCCATGCCTCATATTTATAGGCAATTGGGGTTGCTTGGGTGACGTGGAGAGCTTAGCTCCACACAATTTTCCTTTTTTTTACATTAATTAATTAAATTTTTTTGTTTTTTAATTTTTAATTAATAATTTTTTACTCATTTTTTATATTTTACTTTTATTATCATTTTATTTTATTATTTTATTATTTTTTTTATTAATTTTATATTAATAATATTACTATTAAAATAATACTAATAAAACTAAAACTCAGACAAAAATGAGTTATTACAAATGTCCATTGAGTTCTTGAAGAACTCGAATGAACATCCATCCAAAATGGGGTGGAACTGGGTTTTTCTGGGAAATATATGTCAGAATTGAGAGAGTTTTGAGATAGGGTAGATAGAGAGTGGTTTGGGTGAAATGACCGAGCTAACTCGGTTTAGGGGATTTTATACACGAGTCAAAATGGTACCGTTTTAGCACTATATTTGGGTAGATCTGCGAATTGTTAACCGGGTCGGATAAAGGGGTCCGCGTTTTTTAAGGGTTTTCGGTTAATGCGGTTTTTGGCTCTCACAAGTTTATAATGCTTTGAAATTTAGTCCATTTTTGTAGCGATGTCTTTTCTCTCGCTAAAAATGATATGTGTGTTATTTTATTTTGAAAAATGTTGTATTCCGCGTGGAATTTTAGAAAACCCGTATTTTATTTAAAATTGGAGTCGCCACCGGCCACTCAAGGTGGACCGGACACCGTAGAAAACCAGAGATTTCAAAATATTGGGTTAGGGAGTCGGTTACGGATGGGGAAGGATTAGCACCCCCACACCGCCTAAAATTGGTACTTTAATAATTACCGCTTTATTAATATTAAACTTTCCGAATTAAAGTGACGATTAAATTAAAATTTGGTTATAAATGCGAGTAAATTTTAAAGGCCCCGTTATTCGAGAGTAAACGTCCAACCACTATCACTACGCATGATACTGGCCCCGTTTACGCTCGAATAAAAGGGTACCGCATTGACAAAATATATGTTTGTTATGCAAACTTAAAAACACATGGCAAATATGAACAAATATAATGCGATAAAAATATAAACAAATAAGAGCATAATAAAATATTAATCTAACATAAATAAAATACTAATCTAAAACATACATACATACATAACTATTAATTTAACACATAAATAAAAATAAATCTAACATAAATAAAATATTAATATAAAATATAAATTTAAAACATACTAATATAAAACATAGATAAACATACAAATTAAAAACACAATTTTAAATTAACTTCTACTTCATTAAAATATAAAAATTACAACATAAATAAAAGGAAAGAAAATATACCTAATTAGGAGTTCGAACGACGAACCCTGACTGGACTCCACCGAGATCTACCACGACCTCTCCAAAAATACTAACTAGATCGGACCTAAAATAGGACCCCGATCGAACCGGTTAGGACCGAGGATATTACCCGGTCCTGGCTAGCCGAATTGGCTTGGCCGCCCGATTCCAATTGTCGCTTGCAATTTTTCCAATTGAAATTGCCTTTGCAATTCAATTTGCTTGCTGCAATTGCTTCTTTTCAAATCCCCGCTGCAATCCTCTATTTATAGGGGATTGGGGGAGGCATGTGGGTGACGTGTTCCACCCTAAACCACTCCTTTTTTTATTATTATTTTTTTTGCTTTTTTTATATTAATATTATTATTATTATTTATATATATTATTACAACAATACTAAAAATATTAAAAACCCGTACAAAAATGAGTGATTACAGATTGCCCTCTTTTGCTTGTTCTTGTGAAACGAGAACAAAGCAAAGATCAAAAGCACTCATTTTTGTCTTATCTAACTAAACTTCTCTCCCTTTTGACGTCTTCTTTCTTTCTTTGGTAGATCTTTATTCTCTTGGTAAGATGTCTTCTTTCTTGTTTTGGTTGATCCACCTTGTCACTCTTGGGAAGCAAAGCCTTCAAAATGGGGGTTGTTTGTTGGGGAAGCCAAATCGAGTTCTACTTGATATATTATTGGTAATAAGCTAATAGATTTCGACCCAGCTGCAACACCGACGAAGAGACAGGGTCTACAAAATTTGATCCAGCTGCAACACTGACGAGGAGGCAAGATCGATAGGTAAAAGTTCTGATGTCTGATCCAGCTACAACTCTGACGAAGAGGCAAGATCAGAAAACTGACAATTTTTCTCTTTTTTTCTCTCTTTTTTTATTTTTTTATTTTTTTATTTTTTTTGTTTCATTTTTCTCTGTTTTTTCATATTTTTTTTCTTTTTCTTTTTTTCTTTCTTTTCTCTTTTTTCTCTATCTCTCTTTTTTCTTAAAACTTGAAAGTTGGTGAATTTTGACCAAGCTACAACACCGACGAAGAGGCATGGTCTAAAGTTAGTAATGTTGATCCAGCTACAACACCGACGAAGAGGCAGGATCAAGAGTTAGTGAATTTGGTCTAGCTACAACACCGACGAAGAGGCAAGACCGGAAGTTAGTGAATTAGGTTCAACTACAACACCGACGAAGAGGCAGAACCGAAAGTTAGATTTGACCCAGCTACAACACCGACGAAGAGGCAAGGTCTGATGATTTGATCCAGCTACGACACCGACGAAGAGGCAAGATCAGATAGTTGTTCCTTTTTTGTGATCAAGCTACGACTCTGACGAAGAGGCATAATCAGAATTTGGTTGAAAGCTCATTTTTTCATTTTTTGTTTTTTTCATTTTCATTTTTTGATTTTTTTTTCCTTCTTTTTCCTTTTTTCTTTTTTTTTCTTCTTTTTTTTTGAGATACAACATTGATACAACTAGAAAGTTAGTAAATTTTGACCAAGCTACAACACCGACAAGGAGGCATGGTCTGAAGATTTGATCCAGCTACAACACCGACGAAGAGGCAGGATCAAGAGTTAGTGAATTTGGTCTAGCTACAACACCGACGAAGAGGCAAGACCGGAAGTTAGTGAATTAGGTTCAGCTACAACACCGACGAAGAGGCAGAACCGAAAGTTAGATTTGACCAAGCTATAACACCGACGAAGAGGCAAGGTCTGATGATTTGATCCAGCTACGACACCGACGAAGAGGCAGGATCGGATAGTTTTCTTCTTCTTATTTTTCCTTTTTTCATTTCTTTTCTTTTCTTCTTCTTTTCAATTTTCTCTTTTTTTGATTTTTGATTTTTTCTTTTTTTTCTCATCTTTTTTCTTTTTTTCTCTTTTTCTCATTTTATTTTTTTCTTTTTTTCTTTTTTTCTCATTTTTTCTTTCTTATTTTTCTTTTTTGATTGATAAACAGGTAAATTCCGAATAGAATTTAGGTCTAGCTGCAACACCGTCGAAGAGGCAAGACCGGAGAGGATTTGATCAGTCACACCACTGATTGATAGACTAGATCAGCAAAATGTAGGACCCACTACACCACCGACGGAGAGGTAGGACCGAATGGAAACTTTGATCTGCAACACCGCCGATGGAGGCAAGATCTGGATAGGATTTGATCTGCTACACCACTGCCGAAGAGACTAGATCAGCAAAATGTGAGACCTGCTACACCACTGACGGAGAGACCTGATCCAGATGGAAATTTTAACTTGCAACACCACCAATGGAGGCAAGATCTACATTAAGTTGGCGTACCACCACTGATGGAGGCATGATTTGCAAGATGTTGAATTGCCATGCTATTGACAGCGAGACTATATCTGGGAAAAAATTTGCTCTACTTTTATCGGCAGAGGGTAAGATCTGGAATGTTGGCATCCGTCACGCCATCGTTGGAGGAATCAAATCCTACAAAGGAAAAAAGCATTTGTCAGTAATTGTCAAAGATTTTGTCGCTGATACCTTTTATTTTGGGTGTTTCCATCTTCTTCGTGTTTGGCCTCCTCTAAGACTAAGGTTGGTTGTCGTGTTGTTGCCCCCCATGGCTGAAGATGTTCGGTCTCTTTTTGAACCTGTTTATATGTACAAGAAAGATTTGCATGAATGTATCTAATTTTATGTCTAAATGCATGTGTCTACCCTAAATGCATGGTGATTTTGGTGTATGCACTTAATCTAAATGTATGACGTTTGCAACAATGGTTTAATGCAAGGTGAATGCAATCTAAATGCATGAATGTAATATAATTTTTTTGCCCTCAAAGGGATGCCCGACTCCTCACTGGTCCCGTCAGGATCTTGGTTTTTTGTATGTGACGGTGCCCCAACCTTAACTTGGGTTCGATCAGTCATCTGGGTGCATGCCCCAACATTTTATTCATCCCTATGCCATTGTCTGAAACTGTTCTTGAATTTGACACTTTGAGTGTGGATTCTATTGCCCCCTAGGTTGGGTTTATAAATTGTGTTGGTTCATGGTAGCTTATTATTTTTTGATTGGGTGCAATTTTACAGACTGTGGTCAATGATGCAAGAGTTTGACTCGACGATGAAGGTTGGACCTTGGCAAAGAATGCCCCCGGACTGGGACCTTGTTAGAGGCACACTATTTGTAAAAGATGTGGGGGTGCTTTTGGACATGCCCCAAGATCAAACTTTTGTAAGAGGCTTTGTAAGGTGCTAGATTGACCATCTTTGTTGTATTTAATGGGGCAACCCGATGATTAGTTTTATTATTCTGAAAATGAATGCATGCAAAATGTGTCCTAAATCGATGCAATGCAAAATTAAGATTGTGATAATGTTGTGCAATAATGCAGGTGAACTCAGTGCGATGAGAATAAAACGAGTTAGTACCAAATAAAATGATTAAATAAAACAAATGATAAATATAACAAAAATAGAGTAATAAAAACTGTACATAAACAAGAAACAAGGCACCAGAGCCTAAATAAGGTGACCACTAATCGGACAGAGTTTCACATGGCTCTAAAGGGTTGGCTCCTACGGCTCGCTATATGCAGTTTTGGTGCTAAGAGGTACCCGAATTGTCCTTGCTGTCCTCTACTAAGAGTAGCAAAGCCCCCGGTCATCACCCATTATAGGCTCCTTTCAACCGAGTTCAATTCAGGGGGACCCATTCGCTTATACCCATACGAAGAAACGATATCCTCACGAAAGTATAAGGTACTCGAGCCCCGAAGGTACTTGCTAGGCCCATACGGGAGAACGATATCTCCACGAAAGCATTAGCGTTTTCCCCCCACTAAAAAAACGGGTTTATATGCCATATTTTAAATACGTTAAAATAAACGCGCAATTATAACCGAATGTTACTTTAATAGTCACTTTAATCCGGAATTTTCGATATTAATAGAGCGATAATTATTTGAAAAAAGCTCGACTCTCATTTGTTTTTGAAAAAACAAAAAATATCCCCAGCGGAGTCGCCATCTGTAGCGATGTCTTTTCTCTCGCTAAAAATGATATGTGTGTTATTTTATTTTGAAAAATGTTGTATTCCGCGTGGGATTTTAGAAAACCCGTATTTTATTTAAAATTGGAGTCGCCACCGGCCACTCAAGGTGGACCGGACACCGTAGAAAACCAGAGATTTCAAAATATTGGGTTCGGGAGTCGGTTACGGATGGGGAAGGATTAGCACCCCCACACCGCCCAAAATTGGTACTTTAATAATTACCGCTTTATTAATATTAAACTTTCCGAATTAAAGTGACGATTAAATTAAAATTTGGTTATAAATGCGAGTAAATTTTAAAGGCCCCGTTATTCGAGAGTAAACGTCCAACCACTATCACTACGCCTGATACTGGCCCCGTTTACGCTCGAATAAAAGGGTACCACATTGACAAAATATATGTTTGTTATGCAAACTTAAAAACACATGGCAAATATGAACAAATATAATGCGATAAAAATATAAACAAATAAGAGCATAATAAAATATTAATCTAACATAAATAAAATATTAATCTAAAACATACATACATACATAACTATTAATTTAACACATAAATAAAAATAAATCTAACATAAATAAAATATTAATATAAAATATAAATTTAAAACATACTAATATAAAACATAGATAAACATACAAATTAAAAACACAATTTTAAATTAACTTCTACTTCATTAAAATATAAAAATTACAACATAAATAAAAGGAAAGAAAATATACCTAATTAGGAGTTCGAACGATGAACCCTGACTGGACTCCACCGAGATCTACCACGACCTCTCCAAAAATACTAACTAGATCGGACCTAAAATAGGACCCCGATCGAACCGGTTAGGACCGAGGATATTACCCGGTCCTGGGCTAGCCGAATTGGCCTGCCGCCGATTCCAATTGCTGCTTGCAATTTTCCAATTGAAATTGCCTTTGCAATTCAATTTGCTTGCTGCAATTGCTTCTTTTCAAATCCCCGCTGCAATCCTCTATTTATAGGGGATTGGGGGGAGGCATGTGGGTGACGTGTTCCACCCTAAACCACTCCTTTTATTATTATTATTATTATTATTTTTGCTTTTTTTATATTAATTTTATTATTATTATTTATATATATTATTACAACAATACTAAAAATATTAAAAACCCGTACAAAAATGAGTGATTATAATTTTCAATAAAAATCAGAATTAAAAATTTTAATTATTTCAATTTAGTCATGTTTAATTAATTTAATTTAATTGTAAATTAAATTATATGCTTGATGCATGTTTTAAATTGTGCATATATGAATGTATGTTAGATAATTTAATCATTTAGATTTATTAAATTGTTTAGAGCCCTAGTCCTAAGTTTCTTTATTAGGATTTAATAATTAATTAGGAATATGTTGTAGCAAATTAATGGACGTCGAGTGGGAAATTTTGAAGTCCTAATTTAAATAGTGTCCCAACGTAATGGGGTGTTATTCAATATGAGCTTTTAAGTAGAAAACTCAATATTCATTAAAACTTTAGAAATTGATAAATAATCTAGTTAATTAATTAGAGCTTTAATTAAGATTAGAACTTAACAATTAGATTAATTAAGTGAGTTAGGAATATTATTTAATTTTGGGTTTAAATATGGATGGTGCTCAAACAATTAGGTGCCATCTCATGTAAACCTTTAAATTAAATAATATTCATAGATTTAAATAATACTCGAGTTTAAATAGAGCATTATTAGATTATCACTTAAAATGAACAAGACAATAATTAATCATGCATTAAAACCTTTTACGTTAGAAATATATTTTTGAATATGAATAGAGGTGCCTGAGCGTATATGGGTGCTTCCAATCTCATATTCAGATCAAATTATATTTCCTTATAAAATAAATATTTTCATTTGAAACATAAATCCAATTAATAATTATTGATTAAATTAAATTCAAACTGTTATTGAAAATTCCAAAATGCCACGCAAAATTAAAGGTATTGATAACGAGCGTTTGTAGGGTGCTAATCCTTCCTCACACGTAATCGACTCTCGAACCCTAATTTTATAAAGAACGAATCTCTGGTTGTTTTATGGTATTCGGTCTACTAAAGTGATCAGTGGCGACTCCAAAATATTTTCAAAATGAAATTAAAAGGAAAAACCTAATTTTTCAGGATTAATTATTTTCAAAACTGAATTAAAAAAAAGAAAAAAACTTAATTTTCAAACTTAATCGTCAAGCTATTTTCACTAGTTTAAAAATGGTTTAGATAATAACTTATTACTTTTTTCTTTTTTCAAGTGTTCATTATTTATTTTAAGAATAATGAAATTATAAAAAAAATTAAATAAAGAGATTTTAAATACAAATTTTATGCTTAGTTAAAGAAAAATACTTATAAATTAACTTATAAGTTAATTACTAATCATTATTGTAACGACCCGGGTTTTGGGAACCCGGGCGTTGGGCTAACCCGAGGTACGAGCCTCGCATTTGGGCTATGTTGTTGGGCCTATTAGACCCTTTTTGGGCTTAAGTTTGTAGGCTTGAGTTGGGAAGATGGCTTGAGGGTATATGGGTATTTTCAATGTAAGTAAAAAGGAGGAATGATAGTTAATTTTCTGCATAATGCAGAAGATGGTGAGATCACCATCCTTGTCCCATCTCATTATCTTCTAAACTCTTTTTTCCCCAAAATCACTATATCAAAGAATAAATCTTGGAGTTTGCTGTGGGAATCTCTTTTTGCACCTTAAGGGAGTTGTTTCCAGCTTTGAGAGATCTATCATTCAAGGTAAGTAATGTGGGAAATGATGGAGGTTGAGGTTTAGTGGGGGTTTTAGGGTGAGAACGAGAATGGTGTTTTTAATCTCATTTCTAGTTGTTGAATCGTCCTCTGAACTTCTTTTAACCTCTCATCAACATTATAACTTGTTTACAACATTTTCTTGTAGTTCAAGAGGTTGGGGAGCATTCAAAGGCCCAAGGGAAGAAGAATGCTTGAGGTGGAGTTTAGGGTTCCTTTTTAGCTTGTAGTTCGAGGTTAGTACACTTCTAACTTTCTAGGTGTTCATGTGCATTCATAGACGTACTGGTACGCATCTCCGCGTATCGATACCCCCTGTTAGAGCAGAATTCTAGAAAGGCTTTGGTGTACCGGTACGCTCAGGGCGTATTGGTACCCACTGTTGCATTACCTATAAGGCTTTGCGTACCGGTACGCTAAGGTAGCATATCAGTATGGGTAAGGATCGGTATGAGACGATCCCAGTACCGATATAGGGTACCGGTACGGAACGTAGCATATTGGTACAGGGCATTAACCAAATTCTTTCGAACCTAAATGGCGTATCGGTACTCAGTAGGGAGTATCGATACCTAAAATGGGGAGTACCGATACTCACCTTAGAGTATCGATACTCGCTGGGCAATCTGCCCTAGTTTTTACGTTTTGAGTTCAGGGGTTTTATAAATTATGATAAAGGTTTTAATGGGTCCCTTATGATATAAAATGACTGATAAAATTGAGAATGTATGTTCTTCCTTGCTTATATGGATTAAATGGTTAATTGAGTATTGAAATGAAAGTAAATTGCTTGGTAAGCGAGTTTTAGGGATCATTGGTGGATCATTTATGGTCGTGCCAGGTAAGGGCACTTGTTTGGTTATGAATCCTTGTTTGATGAGATCCGAATACCCAGTGAGTGAGTGTTGCAACACATGAAGGTCATCTGATGTAAGATTCTGGGTGATGAATTGAAGGCCATCCGATGTGAGATTTCAGGTGATGATATTTGCTCGATGCGAGATTTCGAGCCCCGCTCGATTTGAGATTCCAAGCGAAGACTCGATGTGAGATTCCGAGTATATCGCTCGATACAAGATTCTGAGTAGCTCAATGTGAGATTCTGAGCATGGGTAGATCTCCTAGTGTCGGGTGACATTGGGCTTCATTCATGGTTTATTTACTTTTATGTTGCTATTGAGGTGTTGTTTGCTTATAGCATGTGTTTAGGCGGTTATGGTAGCGCCAATGCTTATCCTATCTTGACATCACATTATAGCATGCTCTTAATTATGATTCACCTGATGCTTGGTCGAGTGGTTGTGTATCCACTGAGCTTTGTTAGCTTAGTGTACGAAATCATTGTTTTCGTTCGCAGGTTGATAGATTGTTGATAGATTATTCGTATGACCCTATGTATTTGTAACTCTAATTGACTTAACTTGTATTGGTCAAATGTTTTATTATTGTATCTGGAGTTCCTTTAACTATTTTGAATGGTTTTTAAGTAAGTATGGATTTTAATACTTTGATTATGACATGTTTGGATGTATGAGAATGATTTTACTAGTTTTTAAAAGCAAAAAATTTATGGGAGTGGTTCGGGCTTGTGGCCCAATTGCAGCATCCGGGTTGAGGGTGTTACATTTGGTATCAGAGCCTAGGTTTAGTTGGTTCTAGGCAATCCTCGGGGGAGTCTAGTGTGGTAAATAGGTGTTTAACGAATACATGCCCATAAGTCAAAGTCGTACTTGGATTAAGCTAGATTTTCGATGGTGTACTCGTGTTGTTTGTTTGCGCAGAGTTAAACCTCATGAACAGAATTACCCTACCCATGATTTGGAGCTAGCCGCGATGATCTTTGCTTTAAAGATTTGGAGACACTATCTCTACGGAGAGAAGTGTTACATCTATACGGATCATAAAAGTTTAAAGTATCTTCTCACCCAGAAGGAGTTAAATTTGAGGCAGTGTCGGTGGATCGAGTTGCTAAAGGATTACGACTGTGTTATTGAGTACCATCCGTGCAAGGTAAATGTAGTGGCAGATGCCTTGAGTCATAAGTCGATGTCTGATTTGAGAACTATGTTTGCCCGCTTGAGAATGATCGAGGATGGTGGGCTTTTAGCTGAGCTTCGGGTTCAACCCACTTTAGTACAAGAGATAAGGAGAAGTCAGGTTCTGGATGAAGATTTAGTGCCCTAAATTGAGGCAGTTCAGAGAGGCGAGACCTCAGATTTTAAAGTACGAGACAGTGGATACTTGTATTTTAAGGGTAGGTTGTGTGTTCTGGCTTTAGAAAATTTGAGGGGCCGTATTTTAAGAGAGGCACATCGTAGTCCTTTCACCGTGTATCCGGAAAGTAACAAGATGTCCAAGATCTTCGACCTTATTATTGGTGGTCGTGCATGAGGAGAGATGTTTCCGAGTTTGTGACGAGATACTTAGCTTGCCAACAAGTGAAGGCGGAATATCAAGTTCCATCAGGGTTACTACAGCTGATTCAGATTCCACAATAGAAGTGGGATCATGTCACCATAGATTTTGTTACGGGATTGCCGATGACTCAAAGAAAGCATGATGCGATATGGGTAATAGTGGATCGTTTGACCAAGTTTGCTCTCTTCCTACCTGTGCGCATGGATTTCACCTTGGAGCGCCTAGCTCAATTGTAATTAAAGAGATAGTGAGGTTGCATAGAGTGTCATCTTCGATCATATCAGATAGGATCTGCGGTTCACAGCAAGGTTGTGGAAGAAGATTCATAGTGCCTTAGACACCAAGCTGCAGTTTAGTACGGCCTTTCATCCTCAGTCCGATGGTCAGTCTGAGTGGGTTATTCATATTCTTGAGGATATGCTTCGGTGTTGTACCGTAGATTTTGAAGGAAGTTGGGAAGAACAACTATCGTTGGTTAAGTTCGCGCACAACAACAGTTATCAATCGAGCATCAAGATGACCCTTTCGAAGCCTTGTATGGGCGTAGATGTAGAACACCCATGTGTTGGACCGAGCTTAATGAAAGGAGGATCATGGGATCTGATTTTGTTAGACAAACAAAAGAGAAGGTCCTAATCATCAAGAAAATGCTGCAAGCGGCCTTTGATCGACAAAAGGCCTACGCAGATAGGAAGCACAAGTATATCGAGAATGAGATTGGTGAAAAAGGTGTTCTTAAAGGTATCGTCATGGAAAGGGATAATCCGTTTTGGGCGGAAGGGCAAGTTAAGCCCGAGGCACATTAGACCATACGAGGTTATCGATAGGATCAGGCCTGTAGCATATCGGCTAGCCTTGCCTTCGGAGTTAATACGTATCCACAATGTTTTCCATGTATCCATGTTAAGACGCTATCGTTCAGATCATTTGCATATTTTATCGCTCGAAGAGGTAGAGGTTGACACGGATTTGATATGAAGAAGAGCCAGTGAGAGTGCTTGATAGGGGAGTTAAAGAGCTTCGTAACAAGTGTATACCCCTCGTAAAGATGTTGTGGAATAACCATGGGGTTGAAGAGGCAACTTGGGAGGTCGAGGCCGAGATGAGAAAGTTCTACCCACATCTGTTTCCACCAGGTAAATTTTGAGGACAAAATTTTCTTTAAGGAGGGGAGAGTTGTAATGACCTGGGTTTTAGGAACCCGAGCGTTGGGTTAACCCGAGGTACGGGCCTCGCGTTTGGGCTATGTTGTTGGGCCTATTAAACCTTTTTGGGCTTGAGTTGGGAAGATAGCTTGAGCGTATGTGGGTAATTTCATTGTGAGTAAAAAGGATGATGAGGAGTTAATTTTCTGCATAATGCAGAAGATGGAAAGATCACCATCCTTGTCCCCTCTCGTTATCTTCTAAACTCCCCCCCAAAAAAATCACCACATCAAAGATTAAATCTTTGGATTTTGCTGTGGGAATCTCATTTTGCACCTTAAGGGAGTTGTTTCCAGCTTTGGGAGATATATCATTAAAGGTAAGTAATGTAGGAAATGGTAGAGGTTGAGGTTTAGTGAGGGTTTTAAGGTGAGAACGGGAATGGTGTTTTTAATCCCATTTCTAGTTGTTGAATCGTCCTTTGAACTTCTTTTAACCTCTCATCAACGTTGTAACTTGTTTACAACATTTTCTTGTAGTTCAAGAGGTTGGGGAACATTAAAAGGCCCAAGGGAAGAATAAGGCTTGAGGTGGAGTTTGGGGTTCTTTTTTAGCTTGTAGTTCGAGGTTAGTACACTTCTAACTTCTCGGTGTTCATGTGCATCATCATTTTGGAATGTGTTGCTTGATATATGATGTTTTGATAATTTAGAGCTTGGGTGATCATCAATGGTAAAGCTTGTAATTGTTGATGTTTAATAGTAAAAATGGCTAAAAACTCACCAATGACTCCAAATAATGTGTCGGAACGTTTTGGGACTTTACCATGGTGGTTGATGGAGGGTTTGGTATAATCTCGAGCTCTAAGTTTCGAAATTGGGGCTCGAGTACCGTTACGGGGTGGTTGCGTACCGGTACTCCTTTATATTTTGGGGGTCAAATTATGAGAGGCGTACCGATATGCCTCTCAGCGTATCGATACCCCTTTTTAGAGCAGAATTCCAGAGAGGCTTTGGTGTATCAGTATGCTCGGGGCATATCGGTACCCACTATTGCATTGCCAGGAAAGGCTTTGCGTACTGGTACGCTAAGGTAGCGTATCGGTACGGGCCGATCCCAGTACCGATATAGGGTACTGGTACGAAACGTAGCGATGGATACTGGGCAAGAACCAAATTCTTTTGAACTTAAATGGCGTATCGGTACTCAGTATGGAGTATCGATACCTAGAGGGGAGTATCGATACTCACCTTAGAGTATCGATACTCGCTGGACAATCTGCCCTAGTTTTTACGTTTTGAGTTTGAGGGTTTTATAAATTGTGATAAAGGTTTTAATGGGTCCTTTATGATATAAAATGACTGATAAAATCAAGAATGTATGTTCCTCATTGCTTATATGGATTAAATGGTTAATTGAGTATTGAAATGAAAGTAAATTACTTGGTAAGCGAGTTTTAGGGGTCCTTGGTGGATCATTTGTGGTCGTGCCAGGTAAGGGCACTAGTTTGGTTATGAGTCCTTGTTTGATGGGATCCAGATACCTAGTGAGTGAGTGTTGCAACACATGAAGACCATCCAATGTGAGATTCCAGGTGATGAATTGAAGGCCATCCGATGTGAGATTCCGGGTGATGATATTTGCTCGATGCGAGGTTCTGAGCCCTGCTCGATGTGAGATTCTGAGCGAAGACTCAATGTGAGATTCTGAGTATACCGCTCAATGCGAGATTCCGAGCAGCTCGATGTGAGATTCTGAGCATGGGTGGGTCTCCCAGTGTCGGGTGACATTAGGCCTCACTCCTGGTTTGTTTACTTTTATGTTGCTATTGAGGTGTTGTTTGCTTATAGCATGTGTTTAGACGGTTATGGTAGCGCCAATGCTTATCCTATCTTGACATCATATCATAGCATGCTCTTAATTATGATTCACCTGAAGCTTGGTCTAGTGGTTGTGTATCCACTAAGCTTTGTTAGCTCAGCGTTCGAAACCGTTGTTTCCATTCGCATGTTGATAGATAATTCGAATGTAGTGGAGCACCGTCGAAGCAAGGATCCAGCATCAGCCTCTTGGTAGAGTACAAGTACTTGATGTAGTGGGCTATGTATTCGTATGACCCTGTGTATTTGTAACTCTAATTGACTTAACTTATATTGGACAAATGTTTTATTACTGTATCTGGAGCTCCTTTAACTATTTTGAATGGTTTTTAAGTAAGCATGGATTTTAATACTTTGGTTATGACATGTTTGGATGTATGAGATTGATTTTACTAGTTTTAAAAGCAAAATTTTTATGGGAGTGGTTCGGGCTTATGGCCCAATTGCAGCATTCGGGTTGAGGGTGTTACAATTATGGTCTAGAGGTATCCTCCCATGTGGTCGATTCGTGCATTTGTCTTTTTCTCTGACGATGACTCTTTTTCACTGACCCCCTCCAAAACCAAATTTTGGTATTGCTTTGTGTTGTTGGGATGGGCCGGTCTATTTTCCCCTCAAATGTCATCTACCTGAAGTTAAATGTTTTTGGAGATTGATAGTGGTCGAATGTTCGTATCCTTTTCAGTTGTGGCTCGATGACTATGTCTGCTTACTCAACGAGCGTTGTTGTCTCGTCTTACGTTTGTCTTTGTGACCTCAGTTGGTGATTTAACGGTGATGCAGACTATTAACACAAGGGTTTACGTTGTCATCTTCGACCAATGAGCTCTTCCGGTCTAGACCTCCATGCCTCCATAGCTGCTTATGTTGTCGTTTGACTTGTGGTGACCTGCTTCCTTTTTCGTTTACATCGTGCTCTCTCCTATCTATTTAGGGATTCTTTTAGGGCCTTTATGTGCCTTTGTTTGTCTCAGTCATTTTGGTTGTTTGTTCTCGAACCTCTGTTCCAAGGTGTATGTTTATATCTTTTAATGGTAATAATTTTTTTAAAAATTATTACTTTAACGGTTTGAGTAATTGAAATTTTCATATTTATTCATAGATTAAATTAATTAATTTGTAAAATAAACGGTTAACAATTATTGTTTATCAAGTAAAAGTAATACTTTAGGACATATTTAATCTTCATATTTACATTAGGACATATTTAAGCCACCCTTCCTTCTTGTATTGTAATGGTACTAGTTGCTCAAAAAAATGTAATTGTACTAAAAAACCATCAAAAAGAAATACCCAAAACCCTAAATGAATAGGGCCCCACCGCTTATCTCCGGAACTTGGGTATCACACCCTCGAAATGCCACGCGGAGCCTCCAAAAGTGGCTCACGGCTCATTTTATGAAACGCCACCTCATCAGCTCCAGACCAGCTCTAGCGCCGCCTCTCTCTCTATTCCCCGCCACCGCAGCCATCTTTTATACTCGTTCACAATTCGCCACCGAGACCATGACCGTCATTACACCCTCTGTATCACATGCGCCCTTTAGCGCTCTTCCCCTTCACATGTCTATCCTGTGCCGACTCCCCTTCCGGTCCTTGACACCCCGCCGTCGCCTCCCTCGCCGTCGATTCGCTACTCTCGCAGCAGTTCGGCAAGACACCACGGTCTGGACGCCATCACCGATCTCATCAATCGAGATAGTTGCCGAGTCCCTCTTCCACATTAGCATCGACGTGTCGAACTCTCCTGACCTCGTGGCCTCGCATACCTTTCCGGGACAGTACCTCCAGCTGCGGCTCCCTGATGTGGAGAAACCTTCTTTCCTTGCCATAGCGTCTCCTCCATTGCTGGCGGCATCGACTGGAGCGTTCGAGTTTTTGGTGAAGAGCGTGGCGGGGTCGACGGCGGAGCTTTTGTGCGGGTTAAAGAAAGGGGATGTGGTGGAGCTTACTCAAGCTATGGGAAACGGATTTAATATTGATAAGATCGATCCGCCTGAGGATTATCCGACGGTTTTGATTTTCGCTACTGGGTCAGGAATCAGGTTAGGGTTTCTCTTTTCTGTTTGTTTGGCTAAAAGGCATGCTTTATGCCGCGTTTAGATTAATTAACTTCAAAGCTAAAGCTTTATTCTGCTATCATGCTTTGCTTCTTATAAAATTTGAACGTATTGGCATTAGAGTTTGCTTAATTAGGTGAAAATTTGTGGGAACATTTTGCAGTCCAGGTTTTGTTCTTATTCTTCCAATATATTTGAGCAAATCCCTGGTGACGCGTTTTAGGTTTAGAATGGACAATTGTGATATGGGCATTCTATGTGACTGTTGGCTTTGTTTGTGGTAACTTGTGATAATGCTCTCTGGAGCTCAAAAACTTGCACTTTTCTCTTCATGCATAATCGTGTATGGATCTTCGTTCCGTACATGGTCCATATAATGTCCTTATGAGTTATGACTCTTCAAGGATGAATCAGTGTTTGTTGGCCACACTATTTTTGAACTAGTATATTTTAATTGGCCAATTAGCTGTTTGAATCTTCATAGTTTTCAGGTTCAACAGCATGAATATGATGATATCTGATCGGAACTTTTCATGTCATGATGTAATGATTCTTTAGTTTGTGAACTTCATATGTGTTTGATGCATATCACACAAGGCTTCATCATCTAGATTATCTTCCATAGTAAACTTGACTAAGCATCTAGGTGTGACAGGAATTTCCGTACCTCTTTTAAGCTAGCAAATTTTGTAGGGATGAGGATGCTTTTCTGTAGGCAACTTCAACTTTTATAGAGCCTCCTTAGAATGACATCCTCCATGCTCGGTCCATCAATAACCTAATAACAAACCTTTCCGCCACAAACCATTTTAATTAGAAAAATTCTACTCTGCCACCAATATTTTCTTCACCTTCAATCTTTGTTGGAAACAGTCTATGAACAATTAAATATTCTTCCTGAACCGGATTTCTTCACTTTCCTCTGCATATTCATCAGAAATAGGTCTGGCATATCATCCATTCCATCCTCTTGATCTTCCATCTCAGTTAAGTTCACTCTTTGTTCAAGACAAAAATTCTCTCCACAAGTAAAAGTGTAAAACAATGAATCTAGAAGTTGCTGCCAGGCTTAGAAACTTTATGGCCTGCACTGTTTCCAGCCTCAAATCTCACTAAAGCCTTCCCCTTTGCGCTCCTCTCAACATCTCCCATTTTCATATAGGAAGCCCCACGATTAGTTTTTAAAGGTTGTTTGTTCAGAATGTCTCTAACCCCCCTTTGTGCTACTCCATCAATCTTTCCAAACACGGGCCTTTCTGCGCCATATCTGGAAGCATGTTTTTCATCCATTAATGCATCTTTTTGTGCATCTGCAAGGTTGAATAACAGAACCATTTCCATCCCATCCCATCCCTGACAGATAGAATGGTTTAACGGTGCTAGATAGTGAGATGTCATCTGTTTGTTACTCTCATTAACCCAACTAGAATAGAGAGATTGTTAAATTTAGAAGTATACTCCACAAGAAATCTCTTTCTCCTTAGCAACTGAAGCTTCTCATACAAATTATGCATGATTAGTTGGTAAGAATTGCTCAGGCAATTTGCTTTCATATGATCCCATATGCTGATTTTTAGCTTACCTTTCAGAATTTCCATCTGGGTTCACAGTTCGCACTGGTTCCTGTTGTGGCCTAGCATAAATTATATACAGAAACTCTTCAATCACATGTCGTATAACAGTCAGTTTTGTATCTTGACCCCTTTCCACTTCCTTGACCTCTACTGTGCCCACATGACTCAAAAGCAAACACTACTATTAACTCTTGGATCTAAGTTAGCCTCTAATACCAAAATTGGTATGGATTAGGGCGGAAATAGCAGTAAATCAATAGAATTAAGGCTGAAGAAAAAATGAGTAAGGTAGATGCTAAAACTTTTGAAAACATAGGGTTATAAAAACTTCTAGTATCTGAAGCATATTAATTAAAGAAAATAATAAGGTGGCGTAAATCTACAATACAGCTATTTATGTGAAGGATGCAAATAAAGATTTGGTTGTGGCCCTTTATTAATACGAAGGATTTAATCCCCTCCTTATGGCTAATAGTTAATAAATAAAACAGAAACAATGAATTAGCATAAAAAATTAATAACTTTTGCACCACTCCCATTTGTTCTTTTTCTTCTTACTCAGTAAACTTATATTGTTGATTGTAAAGATATCTCCAAATGGGAATACGGTGTCATATTACATGCCATTTAAAAGTCCTTAATTGTATGTTTCCTGCAGCTTTGTGGCTTACTTGTTCTCTTTACTTTCTCATTTCCAGTCCAGTTCGCTCTCTCATCGAGTCAGGATTTGGTGCTGATAAGAGAACTGATGTGAGGCTCTATTATGGGGCTAGAAACCTTAAGAGAATGGCTTATCAGGTCTGGGGCTTGCTTGTCCTTTTTGTTAGACTTTAGTTTTCTAGAATAAGCTAATCCTATGTTTGGTTCTAAAGCTCTTGTTTGTTCTCGTGTTAAAGGATAGGTTTAAAAACTGGGAATCTTCTGGTGTCAAGGTTGTGCCAGTATTATCACAGCCAGATGATGGTTGGACTGGTGAAAGTGGCTATGTACAGGTAGAGTGCTTATTCATAATTTCAAATCCATGTCTTAAGATTGTTTGATGCCATAATAATCAAATTATTATAACCTGCTTTGACTTTTGCAGGCTGCCTTTGCTAGGGCCAAGCAAATTAATAGCCCAAAGGGAACTGGTGCCGTGATTTGTGGACAAAGACAAATGACTGAGGTTTGTTGTTAGTTAAACTATTTTCAGTGATTACTTTGTTCAATTTTTGTACTTATCTTGTGTGTTTTTGCGGATACCTATTAGTTGGTTCTTTTCTGATTTTATTTTTCCTTGAGATGCAAAGTTTTCAATGATTTCATTCATTCGAAATTTTTGCATGTCAATTAACTTGAGCATGTGCGCAAAATGATGCTGCAGTCTACTTAATCACTTTGTTCTTGCATTTTTTTAGTTTCTTGTAGAATATGTATTTTAAATCTTATTGAAGTTATTTGATCCTATATCTTGAACAATAAGATTTCTTCAGTTGACACACTCATTTGGAGTAAAACTTTCATGTAGTCTAGGATATTTGGTCCGTGGAAGAAGGGAAAAAAGCTATAACAGTGTATGGTTATTTGAAGCATGACAAAAATTTGGAACACTTTAGCTAGGGTTTTTTTTATAGTTTTCATGCACTTGTTGCTGCCTTATTTTGGCTCTGCGGCTTAATTATGTTGTTGAAAGTGTATTTGTAGTACTTAAATCTCCAAACTGAAACAGTACCTTGCTCTCTATTTCTATGAGTAGGTCCTTAAGGGCTCTTCTGTAACCTATACGTTACACTCTGTTAGGAAAGTGAGAGGATGAAAAATGGGATGAAGAGGAAAGGATAGAAAAGAGATGGTTTCCTCCCTGATTTTGCTTTTGTAGAAAGCTGGAAAATAGGGGGAAAGCAACGAGATGAGGATAAATGTGAACTAAAGAAATTGATTTTAATTGAATTAGTGGTTTCCAACACTTTTAGAAGAATTGGATTTTGAAGGAATGTGCAGGTGCAATCTTTTCCATTTCCCTTCCTATTTCCTCAAAAAAAAAATGGAGGACCAAAAAACCACTTCCTTCCACCTTAACACTCTTCCACTTCCACTCATACCAAACGCAGTTTTGAGGTTGAAAGTTATATGTTAGCATTTGAAGACAAACCAGAACTGCATTTCGTCAACAAGTTGGACTTCCACAGAAAACTTGACCCTCGAATTGAGCAAGAATAAGAACTGATCTCTGGCTATATTATACTTGAAATCTGAATTGCTCTCACGAGAGCATGTTGAAACCTTGTTCGGCTATAAATAATGCTGCATTACTTGTTAAAATAAAGCCTAATATTTATATCCTTATATTCAGGATGCATTGCCATGAGTTTTGTAAGCTTAAATGATCAGCTAGCCGGTGTTCTCGCTAGAACTCTTAGGAAGCCTTGAATTGAATATACATGTAACAAGCTAGGAGCATATGATCTATACCCTCCAGCTTGAGGGGCAGTGTTAGAATATATGTAAATAATAGGATGTAAATACTAGGCTTTATTTTAGGAATACAATAGAGTATAATCTTGGGCTATAATTTAGGGCTAACTTAATCTTATTTCCTTGTTGTGTATTCCTTTACTTGGACAAGGAGTAGCTGAAATTTGGACAACATTTATTGGTCTATAACCCTATATCTTTTATGGTTGTGATAATACTGGCACAACCTTGACACCAGAAGATTTATTGGTCTATAACCCTATTGAAATCATGTTGTAAAAATTTAGGATTGAAGTCTAACCATCATCTGGATTCACAAAATTTATTGTATGTTTCCTGTTGTCAACATTTATTGGTCTATAATCCTATTGAAATCATGTTGTAAATTTAGGGCCAACTATTGATGCTAAAATCTCTTTTATGGTAGGAACCATTTATTGGTCCATAACCATTTTCTCAAGTCTGCATGCGATCCATAATTCAATGCTTTGTCTGGCATAGGATGCAAATTCTAACTGATTCTGTAACAAAACAGTGACACTTTAAGTTGAGCATGAAATATAATGTCCATTTTAATGGTAAGCACTTGTTGGTTTATGCAGGAAGTGAGTTCAATACTTGTAGCGGACGGGGTTTCGAAGGAGAAGATCCTAATGAACTTTTGAAGGAATTCAAACGCAAGTTTTATATATAATTGATTGTTGTATCATTGTGGAGGAAAAGCCGACTGTTATTCTTTCTTACCGTAATAGCTAAGAACGATATGAAAGCATGCTTGGCTAATAAACCTTTAATTCATTCAAGTTTCAAACGTTTTTGGTTGAATGTGAATTGAATTCTTGAGTTGGGAAAGAGGGCTACTTTTGATCAGGACAGAGCCAGAATTTGTGATTGGGGTAAAATATAAATGTTTGAAAGTGAGGTCGATTTATATTAACTATTTTTTAAAAAAAATTATATAGAGGGACAAAAATAAAAAAATCTTGCCCTTTTCCCATCCATGTAGCTCCGCCCTTACATGAAAGCATGACACTATGACAAAAGTTTTTGTTACGGGTGTATTGGTTTTATGTTATAATCGTAGTATACATTTGTCAAAAACGTATAAAACCCGTCGTCCAAGGCAAAGTTACATTAATTCATACGTAAAAAACCTATAAATTCATTATTTATACAAAGCACGTGTTATTTAACTTCTTTTCTTAAGAAGTGTTACTCTAGCACGTGTTATTTAACTCTTTTTTGAAAATAATTGGACAATATTGAATAGGAAAGATAATTTAGTAATTAGATGTATATTGAATAGAATTTTAGAGTCCAAATATGGATGGTGTTTCATTGTTTACAATGGGGTATTATCACATGGATTTCTCTAAATTATATTTAATACATTTTTTTTACTTAAAATTGATTATTTAATTTTTAGCTAAAATCAAAAAATTAATAATTAATACATGGTAGTCAATTAAATGCATACCGAATAGAATTTTTGAGGTTCAAATCTGGATGGTGTTCCATTGTTTACAATGGGGTGTTATCTCAACCTTGGTCATAAAGGTGTATATTTTTTATATACATTTTCACTTATAAAATTGATTAAATAATTTATTAGTGCCATAATTAGGACTAGAACTTTAATTAATTAGAAGAGTTAATTAATTAGGAATGTGATTAATTTAAAGGGTTTTAAATATACGGAAGATGTTCATGAAAATGACATTTTCTCATAAAAGTCATTAAATTAATTAATATTTATAGTTTTAAATAACTAATTAATCAGAGCCTTTTTAGGATTAGTACTTAAAATTGACAAGACAATAAAATATCATTAATTAAAAACTTTTTATGTTGGAAACTCATTTTTAAATACGATAGGGGTGCCACTTAACGGGGTGCCTCGTATTCGAACAAAATGAATTTCCTTATAAAAGGATATCTGCATTCGGAATTTAAATTCAGCTAATAATTATGGGATAAATTAAATTCAAATTATTATTCGAAATGCCAAAATGCCACGTAAAATTAAAGGTACCGTTAACGGGCGTTCGTAGAGGTGCTAATCTTTCCCTACACGTAACTGACTCCCGAATCCAATTTTCAAGATAGAATCTCTGGTTTGTTTTTCGGTGTCCGGTCTACCTCGAAGTGATCGGTGGCGACTCCAAAATGTTTTTCAAGGATAAATAAAGGAAAATTCGATTTAATACGAAAAACCTAAATTTTCAAGATTAAATTAAAAATGGCTAAAAACCCTAATTTTCTAAAAGACCGATCATCAGGCTATTTTTCACACATTCTCGATTTTTCAAAAAAATGGTCGCGACAATGCCTAAAGAAAATTTGCTCACAAATTGATACATGAACTAGACACATTCTCCTGAGTTCGCAAAATTTACCACATTCGGTTTATTTCTCAATTAACTGATAAATGTGATCCAATTTTCAAGCTACTGCGAAAGAATAATCCTTGTGAATGGGATGAAGAATGTCAAGAAACATTTGACAAGATAAAGAAATACCTAATAAATGCTCCAATTCTAGTAGCACCGGTTTCGGGCAGATCATTTATTCTCTACTTGACTGTTCATGAGAATTCGATGGGTTGTGTACTAGGGCAACATGATGATACAAGAAGAAAAGAAAGAGTCATCTATTACTTAAGTAAGAAGTTCACGGAGTGTGAAGTACGGTACTCGTCAATTCAAAAGTTATGTTGTGCTTTGGTTTGGGTAACTCGTAGACTTAGACAATACATGTTATACCATACTACTTGGTTGATATCCCATTTGGATCCATTGAAATTCTTGATGGAAGCACCAGCCTTGACATGAAGATTGGCTCGATGGTAAATGTTATTGTCAGAATTTGATATTGTGTACGTAAACTAGAAAGCAATAAAAGGAAGTGCAATAGCAGATTTCTTGGCTAGTCGCGCTTCGGAAGACTATGAGCCCCTGAGTTTTGATTTCCCGGATGAAAATGTGATGAATATTTCTATAGAGGAGCAGGAAACAATAGAGAATGATGCTTGGAAATTATATTTCGATGGAGCAGTTAATGCCCTAGGTCGTGGAATTGGAGCAGTGTTGATTTCTCCAGATAACACACATTATCCCTTCACAAGTAAGCTATAATTCTTGTGGACTAACAACATGGCAGAATATGAAGCATGTGATATGGGTTTATGAGCCGCTATTGAAAGAAAGATAGAGAAACTAAAGGTATATGGAGACTCTGTACTAGTGATCTATCAACTTTGTAGAGAGTTTGAAACAAAGGATGCAAAGTTGATCGAATATAGAAAATTGATCCTTGAGTTAGTGAAAAAGTTTAAAGAGATTACTTTTACATATCTCCTCAAAGAAGACAATCAAATGGAGGATGCCTTAGCTACACTGACTTCGGTATTTTTAGCAAATAAGCCAGAAGATATGGTGTCAATTCAGTTGTAGAGTTATGAAACTTATGCTCACTGCTACAACATAGAGGAAGATGAGGATGGAAACCCATGGTATTATGATATCTTACAGTACATCAAGTCCCAAACTTATCATGATAAGGTGAATGATGTTGATAAAAGAACAATCAGAAGAATGGCCACGGGATACGTGCTTGATGGTAAAATTCTGTACAAAAGAGGCAAAGATCAGATATTGCTAAGATGTGTCGATGCTCGAGAAGTTAGAAGCATCTTAGCTGAAGTGTATGATAGAATATGTGGGACACATGCCAGTGGTTTTGCAATAGCCCAGAAAATTATGAGGTATGGGTATTATTGGTCAACTATGGAAGGAGACTGCATTGAGTATGCTAAGAAATGTCACAAGTGCCAGATATACGCATACAAAATTAATTCTTTTCCAGTACCTCTTCATACAATGAATTCACCATGGCCTTTTGTGGTCTGAGGCATAGATGTCATCGGTCAGATTTACCCCAAAGCTTCTAATAGACATTGTTTTATTCTTGTGGCAATTGATTACTTTACCAAGTGGGTAGAAGCAGCTTTCTATGCCAATATTACTAGATCAACAGTCTGCAAGTTTTTGAAGAAAGAGATCATTTGTGGATTACCTGAAAGAATCATTACCGACAACGCCACTAATTTCAATAACAAGGTGGTGACAGAAGTGTGTGAGCAATTCAAAATTCTGCATCACAATTTTGTAGCTTACCGTCCAAAGATGAATGGTGCAGTAGAGGCAGCAAATAAGAACATCAAGAAAATCATAGCGAAGACAACAAATACCTACAAGGATTGGCATGAAAAGTTACCCTTTGCATTGTTTGCATATCGAACTTCAGTGCGAACTTCTACCGGGGCAGCGTCGTATTCTTTGGTGTACGAAATGGAGGCGGTATTACCAATTGAGGTCGAAATTCCTTCTCTTCGAGTTTTGTCCGAAGAAAAGTTGGATGAAGCAGAATGGGTACAGGCTCGGTATGATCAGTTAAATCTCATCGAAAAAAAGAGGTTGAAAGCTATATGTCATAGTCAAATGTACCAGAAGAGAATGATGCAGGCTTATAATAAGAAAGTTCGACCCAGAGAATTCCGAGAGAGTGATCTAGTGCAAAAAAAATCTTGCCGATACATAAAGATTTTCGTGGGAAATGGATGCCTAACTGGGAAGGACCCTATATTGTCAAAAAGGCCTTTTCCGGAGGGGCGTTGATCTTAGCTGAAGTTGATGGTGAAGAGTTGCACAAGCAGTGAACTCTGATTCAATTAAGAAATATTACGTCTGAAGAATAAAAAAAGAGGTTCAAAAAAAAGAGTGAAGTGAGAACCCGAAAAGGGCGCTTCACAAAAGGAATAATCTTATGTGAAAATCATAAAGGGCACCGTAAATTAAAAAAAAAGAGAAAAGAAAAAAGGAAAAAAGAAAAAAAGAAAAAAAAAGAAAATGGAGGTTTAAGATGAAAACTCGCAAAAGAGCGTCTTGAAACCAAAAGAGGATCTGAGTTGAAAAGCCGCAAAGGGCAGCTTAGATGGTTTGTGATTGGGCATCCGACAACTAAGACCTCTCGGATACCCAGTATTTTGGAAAAGATTCCACATCTGTAAACATTCCGACAATGTTGAAGTCTGCTGAACAAGGGCTCCATTTCAAGGCTACGATTGGTTGAAAGGGTTGCTGAATTCTTCATGCTATGGATACTTGAAGATTTGATTTTGTTTCTTGTTTTGTTGTTTCTGTTTGCCATGACTTTTTCAAATATCATGTATTTCAATTGATAAGCCTCAATAAAATTAATGAATTTTCTTCCGAGCTTTTTGTTATTATTCCAAAGCATCATAAAAGTAGACTAGTGTAATTCATATAAAAATAGATGATTTCTTGGTATTACTGTGTTTTGAAGAATGTAGGTGAACCTTGGCACTCCAGGTTATTGGAAATGAGTGTACAAAGAGAGGAATAGGTGGAATGATGTGCCAACAGAAATGAAGATGGAAATAAATAAGTGCTTGAATCAGTTAACAGATGGACAAGTGGGGATCACAGAAAGAAACGGGAAAAAATACGAAAAGGTGAAAACCCGAAAGGGCACCTCAAAAAAAGAGAGAAAGAGAAAAAAGAAAAAGGAAAAAAAGAAAAAAAAAAGAAAAGAAAAGAGAAGAAAAGAAAAAAAAGGTGAAAATTCGAAAGGGCACCTCAAAAAAAGATTAAAAAAAAACAAAGTGAAAACCTAAAAGGGCACTTTGAGAAAAGCAATCTAAAGTGAAAACCTGAAAGGGCGCTTTAGAGCATGGGACTAGAAACACAGAAGGTACTCAACAAGTGTAAAACTGGAAAAAGATGGGTGGATTATCTTGAATCCGGGCCTAGATCTAGGTTTAGGAGGGAAATGAAGGTTTTTTTTTAGTTTTTAGGGGTTTTAGGTGGCGGTGGCCGGAAAACGCCTCGCGGTGGCCAGCCAAAGTGAGGCGGTGGCCGAAGTTTAGGGTTACGGTGGTTGGCGAACATGTGAAGGGTGGCCGGAGGTGGTTGCCTAAGATATAATGGAGGTTGGCATGCTGGTTTGTGGCCGGAGTGGATGATGTTCATCTCGTTCTTGATGAACTTGGATGAACATTCATCCAAAACTAGAGTTTTTTATCGAGTCTAAGTAGTTTTCTGGGTTAGGGAGGTGTTTGAGTTGAGAGCATTTTGGGATGGCTGAGTGAAGAGAGAAGGTATGAAATTGAGAAATGACTGAGTTGACCGGTTTGGGCCTTATATGGGCAAGTCAACACGGCACCGTTTTGGTGCTGGGTCAAAGAAGGGATCCGCGTGTTTTTGAGCGGGCGGGTATAACCCGTGTGTTTTTATATGGATACCATTTGGTATTTTCCCTTTATTTTGCAATTATTCAATTTAGTCCCCTGAATCCCATGGTTTGTCCCCTTAGGTTTGAATTGTTTCAATTAGGTCACTAGAGTTTGTAATTTGGGCATTAAGTTTTGTAATAGTTCTAATTAGGTCCCCTATTAATAAAATCAGAATTAGTTTTTTTTCAATTCCTTTCAATTTAGTCATTTATTTTAATTGTTTAATTTATTTAAATGCAAATGACATATATGTGTGACACATTTTTAAATTGAGCATATAGTTTTGTATACTAGATAATTAAATACACTTAAATTTAATAATTATTAGAGCCTTTAGTTTTAGGTTCTCTAATTAAGATTTCAATAATTAAATAGGAAAGATAATTTAGTAATTAGATGTACATTGAATATAATTTTAGAATCCAAATATGGATGGTGTTCCATTGTTTACAAGGGGGTGTTATCACATGGATTTCTCTAAATTATATTAATACATTTCTTACTTAAAATTGATTATTTAATTTTTAGCTAAAATCAAATAATTAATAATTAATACATGGTAGTTAATTAAATGCATATCGAATAGAATCTTTAAGGTTCAAATCTGGATGGTATTCCATTGTTTACAATGAGGTGTTATCTCAACTTTGGTCATAAAGGTGTATATTCGATATACATTTTCACTTATAAAATTGATTAAATAATTTATTAGAGCCGTAATTAGGACTGGAACTTTAATTAATTAGAAGAGTTAATTAATTAGGAAAATTGATTAATTTAAGGGTTTTAAATATATGGAAGGTGTTCATGAAAAATGACATTTTCTCATAAAAGTCATTAAATTAATTAATATTCATAGTTTTAAATAACTAATTAATTAGAGCCTTTTTAGGATTAGTACTTAAAATTGACAAGACAATAAAATATCATTCATTAAAAACATTTTATGTTGGAAATTCATTTTTAAATATGAATACGGGTGCCACCTAACGGGGTGCCTCGTATTCGAACAAAATGAATTTCCTTATAAAAGGATATCCACATTCGGAATTTAAATTGAGCTAATAATTATGGGATAAATTAAATTCAAATTATTATTCGAAATGCCAAAATGCCACGTAAAATTAAAGGTACCGATAACGGGCGTTCGTAGGGGTGTTAATCCTTCCCTACACGTAACCGACTCCCAGATCCAATTTTCAAGATAGAATCTCTGGTTTGTTTTTCGGTGTCCGGTCTACCTCGAAGTGATCGGTGGCGACTCCAAAATGTTTTTCAAGGATAAATAAAGGAAAATTCGATTTAATACGAAAAACCTAAATTTTCAAGATTAAATTAAAATGGCTAAAAACCCTAATTTTCTAAAAGACCGATCGTCAGGCTATTTTTCACACATTCCCGATTTTTCAAAAAAATGGTCGCGACAATGCCTAAAGAAAATTTGCTCACAAATTGATACATGAACTAGACACATTCTCCCAAGTTGGCACCAAAACTTATATATTCTATCAATTTAGTCATAATTCAAAATAATTCGATAAAGTTAACCCTCTATATTTAAAAATCCTACCAATTTACTACTTTTTCTCTTAAGTTGCTTGTTTTTCTTCCAAAATTTTTGTAATACTTCCTCGATATAATAAAGGTTTAAAAGCAATTTGTTGTTGTTTTATGATAGAATACATTTATCCAACTATTGTTTTGATTCGATAGACTCGTTTGGTTTGACAATATCGTGACAATGACTAAATTGATAGAATTTTCAAACACGAAGGGTCTAATTTTTGAATGTTTTGAATTATGATCAATTTGATAGAATGTATAAGTTTTGGGAATAAAATTGTTAATAAAAGAACAAAAATAGTGAATGAAATTAAAGTACGAGAATAAACTTGGGAGCAAAAATTCTTTAGATGTTAACTTGAGAAAAAGTGTCTAGTTTAAGTACAAACTTAGAGAATTATTTTTTAATATCAACTTAAGAGAAGATATATTATGTATAGTTCAAATATTCAATAGATATTTAAACTATTTGTAAATAATATGTTGAATGTTATAGGCGAAATTAACGCATTAAATAATTCAAAAATGCTATTAAAAAGGATTTATATCCAATACACTAGCAGTGGAAACTGAAAGTTTCTACAATAGCTTAATTTTAGGGTTTAGGATATTAGTTTGGGTGTAGGACTTAGGGGTTTAGGTGTAGAGGTTTATAATTTAGGGATAATGGCTAGAATTTAGGGTTTAGAGGTTGAAGTTTAGTGTTTAGGATAATATGGTTAAGATTTAGGTTTTAACTTATAAACTCTAAACTATAACCCTAAACTCTAAATTTTAACCACTATCACTAAATTCTAAACCCCTACACCTAAAACTAAGGCCCTAAACCCTAAAACCAAGGCGCTTATGGAAACTTTCAGTTTCCACCGCCAGTGTATATGATAATAATCCTTAAAAAATAATTCAAAAATGTGAATGATTTTAAAATTCATATATATAGGGAAAATATCTCATGCATTGATAGTGAATGCGAAAAAATTCCACAAGCTCTTTTAGTTTTAGGGTTTAGAAAAATTAAAGTTTAGAGTTTAGGGGTTTAAGTGTAGGAGTTTAAAATTTATGCTTTAGATGTTAAAATCTAGGTTTTGGAGTAATATGGTTAGAAATTTAGGTTTAACCTATAAACCCTATATTTTAACCCTAAATCCTAAATTATAAGCACTCTAAATTCAAAACTCTTATATTTAAACCCCTAGACATTGAACTTTAAATGCAGTCCTTAAACCCTACAATTGAGACTCTTTTGAATTTTTTTATTTACGCCGTTGTGCCTGTGCATAAAATAATTAAGGCTTAATGTACTTTTTGCCCCTTAACGTTTACCACTTTTCCCAACTTGGTACCTAAAGTTTTTTTGAGCTCTTGTGTCCCCTAACGTTTGCATCGTTACCTGTTTGCCCTATTCCGTTACCCTTGCTATTAAAAAAAAAATTCAACCAAACACATCACGTCATGTCATCTCCTCTATGACTAAGTCAACCCACTTGATTTTATTTAAAGGGTAAACGACATGTCGGGTTTATTTTTTGCTCAATTTAGTCAATAAAAAAGTCTACTTTTACCTAAATTGGCCCTTATTTATTTCTAATTTTTATAATTTAGTCCAATATTTGTTATTATTAATAATATTATTTTATTTAAATGTAAATATCTAATAAAAATAAAATAAATTAAATATTTTAATATTAAATTAGTAATTTTTTAGATAAATTAAATTACCTAAAATTGATCCCAACAATTACTTATTCAAATTATATTATTTTGTGAAAAAAATAATTATATTCTTTTTAGAAAATTTTAATTATATTCTTTGTTGAGCAAAATTTGAATTATATTCGAATCATATCATAACTATATTCAAATTTTACTAAATTTGAATTATATTTTAAGAGCAAAATTTGAATTATATTCGAATCATATTTCACTTATATTTGAATTATATTTTTTGAGCAAAATTTGAATTATATTTGAATCATATTCGAATCATATTTCAATTATATTTGAATTATTAATTCAAAAATTGCTAAATTCGAATTATATTCGTTTTTAACAAAATTCGAATTATATTTTTTTAGAAAAATTTGAATTATTAATTCTAATTGTTAGATTCGAATTATATTTTTTAGCAAAATTTGAATTATTAATTTAAATATAATTGGAATATGATTCAAATATAATACGAACTTGATTTCAATATAATACAGATATGATTCAAATATAATTTAAATATGATTCTAATATAAAACGAATATGATTAGAATATAATTTGAATTTTTCTCAAAAATATATTTTGAATGTAGCAAAATTTGAGTTAATAATTCTATATAATTGGAATATGATTCGAGAATATAATTCGATTTTTTCTCAAAAAAGTACAATTTGAATTTAGCAAAATTCGAATATAATTGGAATATGATTTGAATTTTTCTCAAAAAAGAATATAATTGGAATATAAAAAGAATATAATTCAAATTTTGCTCAAAAAAATATAACTCGAATATGTAACTGTTGGGGGATCAAGTTTAGGTAATTTAATTTATCTAAAAAATTACTAATTTAATATTAAAAATATTTAATTTAATTTATTTTTAATAATATTATCATCTAAATAAAATAATAATATTATTAATAACAAATATTGGATTGAATTATAAATTTTAGAAACAAATATGGGTCAATTTTAGGTAAAAATAGACTTTCAGTGACTAAATTGAACAAAAAACAAACTAGACAGACTTGACATATTATTTACCATTTAAATAAAACCAGGCGGGTTGGCTTAGTCAAAGAGGAAATGATGTGGCATGATGTGATTGGCTGAAAATTTTTTTAACGACAATGATAACGGAATAGGGCAAAACGAGTAACGGTGCAAACGTTAGAGGACACAAGATCCCCAAAAAAACTTTAGGTACCAAATTAGAAAAAGTGTTAAACGTTAGGGGGCAAAAAGTGCATTAATTAAGAATTTATGTTTTAACTTATAAATTATAAATTTTAACCCTAAACCTTAAACTATAAACACTCTAAATTCAAAACTCCTATGCTTAAACCCTGTGCATTAAATTTTAAATGCAGTCCTTAAACCTACAATTGAGACTTTTGAATTTTTTTTTTATTTCTGTGCATAAAATAATTAGCCATATATGTATATATATTGGTAATAAAAAAGTTTCCATAAAATTATCTATTAATTTCCCCCCAAATATATCGCATAATAAACCTCAGAAAAGGGTTTTCGTAGCTAGGGCGGCGACTCTATTAACGAAGATCGTAAAGCTAAGGAATTTGAAGAGACTGTGATGGGAAAAGCAGAGAAAGAACAGCTGAATCGGGCACTCACTGCCCACCTCAATTCCATCCATGAAACCTTGCAGGTTCTTTCTATTTCCTTTGTTCATAATTTTTTTGTTTGCTTATTTTTAACCCTTTTCCCGTTATTATATGTAGATGTTGGGTCAAGCACCTTCTTCCATGGAGAAAGTGACGTGGCCTCACATTATCCAGCTTGGTGACCAAGTCTCCAAGCAAGCTACTATCGGTGCGCCCAAATTCTTTTCATTCCTTTTAGAATTTTCTGTTTTGGGTCTGGGTTTTCTCCGCATAATTATGATATGCAAATCATTAACCTATAACTATGATATAAGCTTAACAAGAAAGATCATTTCATGACAAGATTGTATTTTTTGCTTCTATTTGTTTGTGATTTCCAAGATTCTCTGTTGTTTCATACTGAAAGGAATTGCCTGACATATGGGTTTCTTTTGTTTTCGACAATAATTCTGTGTGGCACTTTGGTTTTGACTGAGATTTGTGATTTCTTCTTCTATTTGTTTATCAGCTGGAATGCTTTGGAATGGGGAACCACCTGATGCTAAACAAGTTGAGGAGACCATGAATTCATTTTTCAATGTGCTGCAGGGCTTCCTTTTGCTGTCCCATCGGAGCACTGTTGGTGCTGGCCCAACTCTCTCTTCAAGCATCCATGAATCCATTAAGCACGTTGTTGATTGCAGTTTTAGGTTAATGAAGGAACATGTCTCGTTATATGGTAAACCGATACTCTTTTTTTCTTCCCAGAACTGCATATCATAACATAATATTGAAACCCGAACAAGTAAGCATTGAAATCTAGAGTGAAGAGGTCAAAGGTTAATTCTTTTCATCCAAAGATAAAGGTTTAGTTCAGTTCATGTATGTAACACTTGGTCTTGCCACATTGTTTCTCTTCGGGTTTGAGTTATTGTCTTAACTGAACTTTGAGAATCTAAACAGTAGTGATGATCAGGTAGTGTTTTCTAAAGGGATGTCAAAAGATGTGGTGCAGAACACTTGAGAATCAGTACTACAATCTAATACCTTCCCTATCAGTAAAGAGTTACTAGTATTTTATAAGTATATAGCACCCTTCTTTTAAAGCATATCGATATTTAAGCATTTTGTAAGCTTGTTTGAACTGAGTTCGATACTTTATATATTATGCAATCATCTGATTGCCAATTGGGTTGATGGTCATTGATTGAACTGCTTTATAAAGTGTGCATGTCGTTCTTTGTTTGACCATTGTTTGTACATTTATTTGTGTGCAGCAGTAGGTATTCTGTTAGCTGTCTCCTTAGTTTTTGCAGTTCATTAGGCATTATGATTGCAATCTCAAAGAAAGAAGAAAAAATAATAAAGAACTAATTGTGCATTCTATATTCCTGAGGCCTTATTTGCGTGCATCAGCTTTCTTTTTGAACAAAATCTGTTTTTGGTCATCCAAAGTATGTTTTTTTTCTTCCTTCAAGCAATGCAACAATACTTTTGTTCAATTCTAGCAGGATCTCGCAATAAGGAGAAGAAACTTTCGATCCCTCAGTTTGTTGGAGCAGTATGGGAGGCATGCTCTGCTCTTAAGAAGGTCCCCGCCACAAATGTGATAGCGATCGGGCGGGCAATGACACAGGTAGCTGTTTCTGTGAAGGATGTTCTTCGTGAGATGAACGAGTTCAAGCCTGCTTCCTCCAACCTCGGAAATGGAACCTCTGATGAAACTCCTAGCAAAGCTGAAAGCAATCCTGAAGATGATGATTTAAGTGACGATGATCTAGGCAGTGACTTGTCGCCTGAAGAAATGAAAGTCGCTCAACTAGCACAAGGGGTGGTGTCTGAGACATTTGCGGTTATTAAGGAACTTATCCGCACAATCACCAGCATGCTTAAGCTAGAAACCCCGGATGGCAACGGTAAATTCGTGGATTCTTTGGAGAAATTATTGAAAATCTGTCAAGGCGTTGGAGCAGAGATCGATGAAATCGGAGCCTGTCTTTACCCCCCTCAAGAGATTGATGCAATAAAACTGGCTTTGGAGAAAATATCAAGTAGCATCAATGGAATACAGCAAGAGGTTGAAAGTTTTCAAACATTTGCAGAACCGTTTGTTGAGGCTTGCGGTGGATTGAGAACTGTGTTAAAACAAATGGAATCTGAACTCGATGCAGCCGAGTTAACGAGTAAAATGCAGGATGTTGCTGTCACTGATTAGATATATCTATGGAGAGAGCTGGCTACGTGAGAAGGAAAATAGTTCTGAAATTACTTTAAATTTTTTTCCTTTCTATCTTTTATTTTTTGTATTTTAAGTCTTCTTTAGCAGCCTAGTGGCATAATATATCAATTTTACCCAGTCTTCAATTCATGGTAAAAATTTCTCTCAGGCAAGTTCAATCCTTTAGCAGAAATTACAAAATTCTAAATATGTAAAATTAAATTATTAATTAAAAACTATATAAACATTTGAAGTTTCTATTTAGTCTACCTCTGAGTTAATGCTGTTAATTTTGATTGGATAGAACTGAAAATGATTAATAATATTTTCATTTAATAGAAATGTGAAAATGTTTGCACCAAAATGGTACTCGTTATTCTTATTGAATATCTCAAAATTTAATTTTCACATGTAATTTATGTAGCAAAATAACACAGATTTAAGTTCCTCTGTAATAAAATCTAGTTTTTAACAATATATTCACGTAAAATAAGAAAAAACAACAAAATATCAATTTTAAGGTTCAAAATAAGATTTTTGATCACCAATTTAAGACCAGCAATGTATAATATTTTAACAAAGAAAATTTATATTCTCCTTTTTTTATTTATTTTCGCTGAACGAAAAGAATTATTATTTCCCGGCAAAGTTTGAACGATAATTTTAACAATTCTTCAAAAGGACAGAAATATTAATATATTTAGTTTCCACCATTAATCTAGAGTCAGGGTAGTGTAGTTGGTTATCACGTTAGCTTCACACGCTAAAGGTCCCCGGTTCTCAGTCATTTTTGTTCTTAATTTTACTTATTTTCATTTAACAATAATAATCACATTGAAAATGATTAATAATATCTTTATTTAATATGTTAAAATGTTTTTAACAGTGTCCAATAATAATCCCATTTCAATGGCTATCCTTGGCAAGAGAAAGGTGGCAAAATCTAATACAATACATTTGAATCTGAAAGAAATACAGCACGAAAAGCTTCTAAACCGAAACAGTAGGGACCGGACAATTGGTAAGAGTTTGGCAAACCATGGAATTAAGAGCTCCAGATTAGAAGCTTGTTTTTCTATCCTATTCCTTGCAACAAAAGAATACACCAATATGCTGCATTTACAGTGGATGACCCCCATCAATAATGGCTGTAACCTAAAGAATAGTGTATTGCGGCGTTGCCGAAATGATCGTCTCTCTTTACTGTAACTCTGCTGCAGTTTCCATGACCAAATCACAAGGAACAATATGAGAGCCATTCCCATAGAAAATTACCAACCATTTCGGCATCGGCATTGTCCGAACTTGAAGCATATGAGAAGCTCAATGATGCAAATCGCGAGTGAAAGCCAACAAAAAGCTCCAATCTTTTTCACCGGTTTTCTGAAAGAAAAAAAGAATCGACCAGTTTTTAAATGAAACAAGAAAATTGTAGTGAGTGAAAGCATCATGAACACCAAAACCACATTACCGCCGAAGCATCAACAAATACACAAAAAACTGATTCCTATATAAAAAAAAAACAATTTATTTTATAAGGCCATAAAAAAACTTGCTAACAAACATTTGAGTACTTGAAAATGGAACTTAAAAAGACCGTTCTCTGAAACTTGTCACTTTCAGTGACCTTGAAAATGGAACTCAAATCCAATCGAGAGGAGCCAGAGAAGTGGCTGATTGCGGATTAAAATGGCCTTGCCCCACCAACCAAAGATGTGGGCTAGAACAAATTCATCAAATAGTATTTCCTAGAAATGGTTTTTTCACAGGTAACAAAATTAGAATTGAGAAATATAAAACCACAGCAATTGCCTAAAGAAAGACAGACTCAAAAAGAGGTAAAAGAAGTAGAATAAACAAGAGTATCCAGGTTGTGCAAGAATATCCGTACATAAACATTCTTTAAAATCTGTTAGAGGGATTTTCAGGAATATAAATGCGACACTCAGCACTGTAAGATTGTTCTGGAAGCTCTGCATGAAGAAGCAAACAATAATCAAGAAACTTCAATAGAAATAATAACAACTGAGCATATATGAGACTAATTATCTTTCAGAGCCAAAAGCAGTAATTGTCTAGAATTATCGCGCGTCTGAAAAACAGAATTGCGAGAAACCATCACTAATCATTTATTGCAACCCTTTACGCATACATATATGTATATTTCACCTTTCCTCATGTTTGTGTGCTGTAGAGAGAGTATTTGATGTTTATAAGTAATGCAGCTCAGCTCCTATTTGCAATGGTAAGCAATGGACAATTTTACCATAAGATATGTTCTCCATATCTGTCGATTTTAAAATAACTTCGGGAAAGGGTTAATCTCTTAACATTGTTTTCGAAAAAGCCACTTAATCTTAAATCAATCACATCGAATTTCAAATAATACACCAAGAACAAAGATAAGAGAATGAAATGAATAAGCAAAATAGCTGACTGACCTACATAATCTCCCATGAATAAAAGATAATTAGTATCAGGTGCATTGCCTCCTATTCGAAACAGCTCTATTAGATCATAAAACCGTCCGTGAATATCTCCACAAACTGTTACCAGACACTTCACCGGCTGCATGTTCCATAGCTCCAATATTGCTCGAGACTGGTCGCACAACGCCCACACCTCCGCCTCCAACAGCGGCTTACACTGTGTCAAGTGATCGATTTGACGTTCTAGGTCTCCCTGTGACGGCATCCTCTCTTTTCCGCCACCGTCCCATCACCTTATCTCCCTTCCCCTTACCCTTCACTCACAGTACAGTAGTGAAGATGAGCAAATAAGTAAAACCCGCGGTTAACTTCATTCTGTCAATAGTTGGTGCAGTGCTTTGGAGATCAAATATTTGGTTTTGAATTGAATGATTGAATTGAATTGTTTATGATAATTAACAACTCTACCTTAAAATATAACGGAATATAATATTAGATACCTATTTTAACTAAAAATACTTTAAACACATATTACACAAAGTATAATTCTGACATTTTATTTTGTAAATAAACCTTTTTTTAAAGCAATGTAGTAATGTCATGATATTTCCCTCCTAAACTTGGAAAACTAAATTAGCATTTTTTTTGTGTTTATTCATGTGGTTATACTTCCACACTCCATATTGTGAACCCTGATGTTCGATTTAGCTTTAAATTAAACAAAAATTATGAAGAAAAATCTGCAAATTGACTTTTTTTTACAGATTATATACAAAGTTTAGACTATCAAAAAAAGACCAATCAAATGTTTCTGTATCTATTTTGGTGTTGCCTTAGATTTCATGCTAGCTCTCCTAGCAACATCCCATGCCTTCGGCGGAACATATCTACCGAACTCTGAAGCAAAAAACGACTCATAACCTGGAGAATCAAAGGCAAACCCACTGTGTTTCGATACTTCCCTCGGCAATTGAGATATTTCATTGCTTCTTGCCTCGTCCGCTGTAAGCTGTTGTTTCGATTCCAATAGACCTGTACTGTGGATATCGTCCTTGTGCATTTCTTGAATGATCTGATAATCATAGGGGAAGAACCATCTTTGCACACTGGGTAAAAAACAACAAAGGAAAATGTTTAACAAAGAAAAGGGCCATGTTCCGTCTCTTCATTTTCTGACTCTCCAAATACATTAAAAATACATAGAAATATATAATGGAAGTGTACTTCCACTTTTCTCATGCTTACCAAAGGTAAAGGAAACCTACCAGAAGTGCAGCAACAGGAACAAGTAGAAGAGTGACGTAGAAATAGGGTGTACCCATTAAGATATAAATGACCCAATACATGTTCTCCTGCAATAGCCAACAGAGTCAAGAAGCTGTGCATTTCTCGAACCAAAACGGAGAAAAAAAGAAGATGAAACATGATTTGTGACTTACGTTGCGATCCAATGGAGTTGTAATTCCAGAATATATGAAAAGAAACACGAACCACACCAGAATGCTTCCTCCAACACTAATGCAATGCCATCTTGTGATCGAATTACACATCATGAGAAGACGTAAATTAACCGTTACGACTATACATGTGAAGGCCATTGTGCTGACATCCCAAAGACCAAACGTTTTACCATATGGATCTCGATTTGTAGAACTGGAAGCAGATATGAAGTAGAAGAAGACTAAAGATTGATATAAGGAAAAGAAGGCCCATACTGCAACAACTCTCCGCTTGAAAAGCTTATTCCTTATGCCCTCCTTGTATAATTCAGGGTACTTCTTTGAAAGGGGTGGACCGATATCCCGGATAACAAGCAAGGTATTTGTGACAAAGGGCCATAGTGGCCGGAGAAGATGAACGCCGGTGAATAATGAATAGTAAATTATACTTTTTAACTAAGAACAAAAATAGTATTTTTAACAGAGGACTGTGTTTTTCTGTTTTTCTTTTTCTTATTCTTTTTATTCAAATATGTGTAAGGTGAGCCCTTAAATAGACAATTACAGAGTTTTAGTATAGCTAAAACTATACTTTTATTTCTAATTTAAATGAAATTTTATCTCTAATTTAAAGGAGACAAATAAGACTTTATTTCTAATTTAAAGAAGATTTCTAGTAAATCTAAATTTCTAGTTATTGATTTAAAGATAAACTCTAATTACACGGCTACAATCCACACTCCCCTCAAGTTGGTGAGTAAACGTAGTAGAGAACCAGCTTGGATCTTGGATATGATGCCTTGTGCAAAAAAGAAGAAGAAAAACCAACAATTTTATCTTTGCTTTTTTTTTTTACAGCAACTCGAACTTCACGCGTTGTTCCTTAGAGAAAAAATACTCCTTTTTCTTGAGAGTCTTTGATTTGATTGAAGCATCAGTTGGAATATCAGGATTCTCCACTGGATGCTCCAGCATGCAGTTCCCGACTGAATTTCTGATGCGAAAGATGTAGGTTGTGATGACAGAAATCTACACTCCCTTCAAGCTAGTAGTTACACATACTAAAAACTTAGCTTGGATCTTTGATGTAAATTCCTTTCCTTATCTTTTACAATGGATGGCTACGATAGAACCAAATAGTTTTTAAGCCTAAACTATAACCTTTCCCTATATTTTACAATGGATGGCTAAGATAGAACCATTAAAAGAACACTATCAGGTATCTTGTGATTGAATGGAGGTGAATACTAGAAGAAGTAATTAGGCGATTTTCATCAGACAGATTCGATGATTTGTGATTAACGGAAAAAATAGTTTCATGACCTTCAATGGCAGCGGAAGAGAACCGACGTCAAGATTGTTTGTGGCTCTGATACCATGTGAGAAAGGGGCCATGGTAGTCGGAGAAGATGAACGCCAGTGAACAATGAACAATAAAATATAAAAGCTAGAGTTTAACGATAGAACAAAAATAGTATTTTTAACAGAGAACAATGTGTTTCTCTGTATTTTCTCTTATTCTTCTTATTCAAATGTGTATAAGGTGGGCCTTTAAATGGGCAATTACAGAGTTTTAGTATAGCTAAAATTATACTTTTATCTCTAATTTAAATGAGACTTTATCTCTAATTTAAAGAAGACAAATACGATTTTATTTCCAATTTAAAGAAGACTTCTAATAAATCTAAACTACTAGTTATTGACTTAGAAATAAACTCTAATTACATGGTTACAATCCACTGTATTTGCATAAATCCAGCATAAAACAGACAGAACGGAATTCCATCCGAAGAAAATTGGAAAGTATTGAGTACCTTATCAAAAAGCCCAACGATAATCACCGGTAGTACAGTGAATATGACATTATACAATGACTGGAACCAATCATCATAAAATCTTTGACCAAAAAATCTGGTATTGAAGGTGAACCAAAATTATATAAAGAGAAAGTTGTTTGTTTGTTTGATATACCATAGGAGTCCAAAGAAGAAGCACAAATGTTGGAGACAGAGGCGAAAACATTGGTCAAACTCAAAGAGAATGAGAAATCGCCTTCACCAACTAACAGTATTTGGTGGTTTGAGGAGTAGTGAGTGATCCACCTATCGTCTTCTTCATCTGTTTCTCCATTTTCAGCACCGCACATTTTGATTATCAGCTTTCTAGCTGCCATCAGACTACAAAGGCCACTGTTTTCCACTCTTTTAACTCGCCATGTAAGTTGAACGGTCATGTTTGGCTAAATATATCTAGAAAATACGTGAATTGCTTTCACAATATAAGATGCAAGCTATCTTGTGCAGAGATAATGCAAAATTTATATCTCAATCAAAATATGGATACATCAAATGTGACAAAACAAAACATATTTCTTCAATGTTTTGTCCCTTATGATCTTCAGAAGAATAATATTCGATGAATCCTTTCAAGCAGTAATTTGAAAGATCTATTCACCAGTGCATAGTTTACTTCAACATTTGAAGATTATATTCAAGATTGAATTATGAAGATTCAAAGATCATATGTGATGTTTTCATGAAGGGAGTAAATACGCGTTGCACTCTTTTCCCCTTAACTGAAATTTTGTCCCAATGGATTTTCCTGGTAAGATTTTTAATGAGGCAACATGTTATGCGTATTAAAGATGTGCGTACTCTTTTTTCTTCACTAAAAAATTTTTTCCACATAGTTTTTATCTTAGTAAGGTTTTAATGAGGCACATTATCTTCTTGGAATTCAACGGATGTTATGAATATCTTTATTTATGGTGGATATCCATATATTAAATGAGACTTTAATGTACTTTATTATTACCCATTGGATTTATGCTTTCCATCTTATCTTATAAATATAGAGTTTGGAGAAAGCATTGTACACGACCCTACATTGAAAATATAATACAAATCTCTCTCTTTGTTTCTCATCTTTCTCTTGTTCATGTTTTTCCTTTATTTTATTCACAACACTTTTGAGTTTAAAAATTATAATTTTAACTAATTTTAACCATAATTTATAATTTCTAAATTATAAAATTAACTTTTTTTTTATCAAAAACATAATTATAATAAATAAATTATTTGTGGGTTTGAAAACTTTATATCTCCTTATATCAATTTTATAGATAAAAATAATTTTAGATTTTGCCCTTTAGCAATTAGCCGATAGCTGATAGCAGATTACATTAGCTAATTTGATTAGTGGATTGTATAAAAATATTTGGTAAAATTAACTGATAGTTGTTTGATTATTTAAACAAGCAAAATAATATATAAGGACATGATTATATTTGATGCTTGTTTAATAATTTAATTATGAAAAATATTTTTTTAATATAATATTATTAAGCATATTTAAAGAATCTATATATTAATTTATTATTTATATAATTATTTTTAATATAATTTAATTAATTATTAAATTTAAATATAAATATAAATGTATGAGAATAAAAAGAAAACACAAATGTATTAGTTTACAAATGTCACAATGTAAATACTTGGGGGTGAAGAATTAAAATAGAAAATGTTAAAATTTAGGTTATTTGGAGATTCTTAATAATTATTAAGGGTAAATTGGTCTTTATAACTCTTATGTCAAAACCTTCAATTTCAAAAGGTTCATATTAGCAGCTTTTTCAAAATTAAAAATTTCGCCCTAATCCGCTATTCACCAAGCATTCAAATTAGCGAATTTGACTGGTCAAACATTTAATAGTAGTTCAATCCTCTAATTTTGGCCCAAACTGTTATTTACCAAACAATGTCTTTATATATTTTTATGGAACTTTACAATCATTATAATTTTTAATAAAAATATATTATAAATATTTTTATCCTAACTTATGTTGATATATTTCATATATTATAATATTAAAATATTTAAATATCATTAAAATATTTAAATATCAATTGAATGTATATTTTTTTAACCTACAACTTTATGTTTAAAATAGTTATTTTTCCTCTTAAAAGTATACTTTGAGTGGAATGATACACATTTAAATCTTAAACCAAACAATTAAAAAATATATTTTTTAAAATAAAATACTAAACTAGCCCTAATAAACAAGCTTTGCAAATTCGATAACTATTTAATAAAGCAGATAGAAAAACCCATCAAGTGGTATAAATAAAAATATAAATATTATTATTCCTAGATGATCCATGTTCAAATCTTATGTCCTAATATTTTATTTTAAGAATAAAGGGATAGGCACTAAACATCAAGGTAAACCAAACCAAAGATGCCATTTGTCAATCATTAATTACATTCCAAGTTCCGTGCAAAAAAGATAACCTAATTTCAAAGGAATATTAAGCATTTTTTACTTAACATGTTCGAAGCATCGGAAGTTGTATATGTAATATACATATAATTTTATGCTGGTCCACACTGTAACTAGCACAATCAAAAAGCAAAAGATTCCAGCATTTACAAACGGAGAACACCCCGGGAATCGGGTGCATTCGGCCGGTAGGCTTGACATGCTACCACCCCACGCAGAAGTGGCTTCGAATAGCTAATATGGCGAAGTTCATGATCATGCATGTAATGCGAGTTACCAATCAAGGTTCTTGGCAGCGCTACCATTTGTCCGTCAAGACCAGACCTCGGTCTTCCTAGAACATAATCTCTGACATTAGGGATGGTAGGGGGCAACCCAACAATTCCTGGGATGTGATTCACAATATGATTCCTCTGAGGATAGTTGAAATCAGAAATTGACCGCATCTGCATCTGCATCTGCAATGGAACGGTGAGAGTGTGCTGAGAATTTTTACGCATCAAGCCCAGTCCTTTAGGAACCTTCTTAGCTCGAGGGTTAAAGATGAATTTGAAGGTAATGCTCTCACCAAGACGAAAGGGTACATCACAATCTGAACCATCCCCTCTTGTTTTGATAACGTGGGTATTGTTCTATGTAAAAACCGACACGCTGAATCAATACCAGAGAGCTTTCATTAGCTAATTCCTCAAGATTCCATAGGCAATACGGACTACCGGTTTTATGGTTTACATGAATTTCGCCATTAACTCGAAGCATGCCTTTCGCACACCGAAAGAAACCCCGCACTAGATCCTTATGCATCCTGTATTAGTACAATGAAATTGTGAAAAACACAGTGCGGAAGCCAAAGGGAAAACTAAATACTTCCACATGATCTATTGATTCTTGAATACAATCATCAAGGTCTAATCTAAGAGAAACAAAATTATGAAGCAAAATACACTTTATATTCATGGTCTAACTCCCTCCAAATCTAAAAAAGACTCCTCATTTTTCTTGAAATAACATTGTCAAACATTTGGGTTCAACATATTTCTAACACATATAGCACTACCATATTCATGGCTCAAAAAAACGGAACTAATTAATGAAAATTTGCTCTACCAATTTATGTGAACTTCTAGAAAACCTAGATAGAAGTTAAAAGAATAGCAAAGCCACAAAAGACTGCCATGCATGAGCACATATCCTTAGAAACTAAATACACATATAGGAACATTACAAAGCAATACGAGAAATATACATGAAGTTGCAAAGAAGAAGTTTACTCAATCATATGGAGATTATCTTCCTTTCCATAAAAGCCAGCATGTGGAAAGTTGAAGATGATTCGATCAAACTTTCGGTTGGCCAATTCAGTATGACAATCCATTTCGGTTGCATCCACTCCATGTAGCAAGGTTGCCCTAGCTTCCAAAGATTCTTCAAATTTGACACTGCATTCTTGTATTTCCTCTTCAAATCATCTATTTAACCACAACATCAATAAATGGCATACCAATACATACATACATACATACATACATACATACATACATACATACATAAAAGAAGATGATGCCTTCATATTATCAACATAATACTCTTACAATTACTCAAACCCTTTCTCGATTCTTCAAAAAGATGTACAAAAAAGCATGACAAAATTTTGGGTTTTGGTATAAATGATCAGATTGTAATAAAGCACTTCATAAAGAGAAAGTTGTTTGTTTGTTTGATGTACCATAGGAGTCCAAAGACGAAGCCCAAATGTTGGAGGCAGAGGCGAAAGCATTGGCCAAGCTCAAAGAGAAGGAGAAATCGCCTTCACCAACTAACAGTATTTGATGGTTTGATGAATAGTGAGTGATCCACCTCGTTTATCCATTTCCAGCACAGCGCAGTTCGATTATCGGCTCTCCGGCTGCCATGGGACTACAAAGTCCACTGTTTTTTTCTTCACTTTTAACTCACCCTGTAAGTTGTGCGGTCGTGTTTCCTTCTTTTGAACAGGACTGCATACGATAAGAGAGGAAAGGGACAGTGTAGAGGAAAATTTGATTGAATTGTACCCAAACCCCTGCCCCTATTATATGCCCCCTCCCGTGCATAAGGCGACCAAAATTAGATACAATGCTAAAAAATTGACTTATTTAAATTATAATTTTATAAATTTAATTCAATTCAAATATTTTATAATGAATGTTGAATAATTGAAAATTTTTAGTAAATAATGAATTAATTTTTAGTTCGAGTCGAGTATTACAATTCTACCAGATAAATATATATTGCATAGGAAAAAAATATAGAATATATATATTTATATGGTTTAGAGAGTCATTTAAATTGAAACCAGTTGATGTTATAAAAATATAAATATGTACAATTCAATTTAAATAGAAACTCAAACAACTTAACTTGGTTTGGCTAAAAAAAATTTAAATAAAATTTGAATTATAAAATAAAATTCGCTAACTCAACTAACTCAAAAGAATTTTATACGGTTCAACTCAATCAAATATTTACCGCTTATTATGCCCTATTCACAACAATGAGCCACGTATAGCCCATTCACCTCAATCAGCCACGTATATCCTCGTTAATTTTTTTTGGGTAAAATACAAAAATGGTCACTAAACTATATTAAAAAAATATAAAATAGCCATCAAACTTTTAAAAGTTACATAATGAGCATTAAACTTTAATTTTTGTTGTAAAATGGTCATTGAGCCGTTACTGTCATTCATTGAATGACGTGACAGTTGCGAAATTTGAATAATAACACATTTAATCCTCTATATTTACACATTCAACTAAATTGATTGAATGTGTAAATATGGAGGATTAAATGTGTTGTTATAGAAATTTTTGTAACTGCCATGTCAACCAGATAACAACAATTAACGATTCAGTGATCATTTTGTAACAAAACTAAAATTTAATGCTTATTATGTAACTTTTGAAAATTTGGTGATCATTTTATATTTTTGAGATAGTTTAGTGACCGTTTGTGTACTTTACCCTTATTTTTTTTCCGTACTTCATATACTTATTTCAATACTATGGTTAATTAAAAAGTATATTGTTTTATCGGTGGTAACACTAGTCTTTGTATTGGTTTGTCGATCGTCGGTTATTTATTTTTTATTTGTTTTCGTTTATTTGTATTGTTTTTTTTCGCACATTTTGTTGCGCTTTCCTCTGCCTCTGTGGCACGTTTTATCTACTTTTATGGCACGTCTCTGCCTTACAACACGCTTTTATAGTTACTTTTACAGGGTTTTGGTGTTCGTACAGTGACGCTCACATCGTTTGTCTCTGATTCGTGTTTGTCGATGGCCATGTAACACCCTAGACCAATAAGGACGATCCAACCTGATATAGTATTTCACATTCAGGTCACAAGAACGACTGTAGCGACTAATTTAAAAATTCAATTTTTTAAAAAAAGTTGGTTTTATGAAAAATATTATATTAGCATTTCGAATTTTGAAAAACATTTTTTTAAAAAATGAATATTTTATTAAAAAGGGGAATTAAATAAAATTTGGGAAAAGTTGGAGAAATCTCGGAGTTTTGAAAATAAAATGAAGGAGTCGCCACCGGTCATTTTAAAAGGGGTAGATCGGACACCAAAAAAATAAAACCAGAGATAAAACGGGTCCAGGAGTCGGTTACGGATGAGGAAAGATTAGCACCCCAATCCGCCCAAAATTGGTACCAAAAAATATTACCGCTTTTTAATATTGGATTTTCCGAATTAAAGTGACAATTAGGTTAAAATTTGATTATATGCACGGGTAGATTTTAAGGACCCAATTATTCGAGAACAAACGAAAAAATTACCACCACTGCACCTGATACTAGCCACATTTATCCCCGGATAAAAAGATACCGTATTAACAATTTATATCCGAAATGCAAAACTAAACATGCATGACATGGCAAAAAGAGAGATGCCTGAGCAACTACGGTATTAACACAAACAATAAAATGATTAAAAAAACACATATATAAATATAATAAAAACAGTATAAAAATAATATATTACAAAATCTTATATTATTTTCAAAAACAATATTGCTCTCTCTTAAAAACATGTATATACATACAGTTTTATATAAATAATATAAATATATATGTATATACTATTTCAAAACGGTTTTGCCCTTCTTTTCTAAAAAACGTACATTATTGTTTAATGTAAAAAATATAAATATATATATATAATTTATAGGGTCTTATAATACAAATTATCAAAAATAATTTAGTTTAAAATGTGCACACATGCAATATATTTTTAAAGACCACATACATATAATATATATCATGAAACACATCTAATACAAACATCATACATAAATCCACAAAGCAATCAATCGAACATGTAAACAAAATAAAACACATTTCCACATATATATTTACATTAAATATAAACAAAGGCTAAAATTTAACAAATTAAAACGAAACTGGAAAATAAAAAGCATGAGCAAAAGGGCCAAAATGAAAAGAAAACAAAATCATAAGAGTATTAGGGGTATTAGACCACTGAAAAACAGACCAAATCGAAACAAGAATAAAGTTTTGGGGACCAAATAGAGTGTTACCCATCGAAAAAAACATATTTAATTGAAAATAAGGACGAATTATAAATCGAGACGAAATTAGAGGGACTACGGAAGTGGTTTTGAAACACGAAAGGGCTAGCGGAGCTATTACCTCGGGTGGAGGTCTTTAAAACCAAAATAAGCCTATTTTAAAGTTTTAAAGAGTATAAAAATTAAAAAAATACAAAAATACTAAAATGAATAAATATAAAGTATGATTGACAAAAAAGTAAATGGAGCATAAATTACTGTGCAAAATAATTAAATCAACTAAACCGTAAAAGGAAGAACCAAACTCGAGTCTCACGACTTGAAATCCTAAATATACAGAATATCAAAATGTAACACATACCTGAATCATAGTTATAATCGCAAAATGCCTGATACGAAGGCTAGTCGCAGAATACCTAAATCGCAGGTTAAATAATAAGTGTTAAATGCTTATGAGCCATCATCGGTATACCATAATAGAATATATATAAGATGGTGTTGTTCCCGAGCATCGAAACGAATCGCGTGTGTACGCACGTCATACATTAAAATACGAGAATATTGAAAAACAAAACTATCATAAATGTAGAACTTACAGAATCTATCATATACCAAAACTCAAAACCTCATAACTTACCTTGTTATCAAGTTTCAGAATCACAAAACCTAACAAATCATGAGTGGGACCCACTCGAGTCAAACCATGGCTGCCAAGCCTTAATAAGGATCCTAAGATATTCGGAACAATGAATAAACAAAGTCTAAACTTTACTCGGCCTCAGGGTACACTCAGAAGCAAATTATAACTTACAAGCATACACCCAAGACTCCTAAAGGTTGATCAAATGTAATTTGGTAACTTGACGGACCGATGGTAATTTAGTCAACTCCAAGTAAAATGTTATTTTGGTAATTGGCACCCAAAATGGGTATTTGGTCAATTGCAAACAAATGGACGTTTTGATCATTTACCCCATGAGGATACTTTGGTAAATTTACAAGCAAGGAAATATTGGCCTTTTTATACAAATACGAAGTTCTTGGTTTCAAAAAAATGAAAGCGAGCCTATTTAGAGGTCCAAAGGTCAAAATATTTTAATTTTTATGGAATTTTTCAGTTTGGTTCGAAAGTCTTAACGGTCAAAATAGATCACGAGTGATAATATCCAATATATGAGACTTAGATCAGAATATCGAATCCTCATACATGTATCCAATTTGAGCTAAACTTAAAAGTCCCAAATATTAATTTTAGCTGAAAGTTTCGACGTATCCAAACATTCCCCCTAAAATATTACCAATTATTTTGGACAATGGCTCTCTAAAATCCATAATCCAATATCCAAAGACCTAAAACCTCATACCGATATCTACTTAGACTTACGGCAACCATTTACCGTACAAATAAATTTAATCATCCATACACAAATATTCATACAACAATTTATAATCTAATCAAGCATAGAAAACCATATTTATACGAATTCAAAAAAGTATTTAAGTATTACTTGGACTCCGAGCTACAATTATCGAAGCTTCTTTCATGCCATACCCATTTGGTGCATTCTTCAACACCAAAGGAACCCCAAACAATTATGAGAATGAATTAAAATATTACCATGCATAAACAAATATAAACCAAATCAATACATATACAAGCCATGGAGAAAGTTAGTAAACACTCACATTCCCAATCCTTAGTGTAGATAGGAATCATCATATATCTAAAAATAAAAAACAAGTGCAGATATAGATGGTGAAAATAGTTTTTTAAAACATAATATCTAAACAATTACTCCATAAATTTTAAGGTGTGTTCTAAGGTAATGTGGTGAGTGACACTGTAAATATTTGATTATGTGAGTTTGTAATTAAAAAATAGATAAATAAATAAATGTTATGTTGAGTTTAATTTTGATCAATAAGGTTACAACTACAAGGGAGCATTTTTTGCTTAATACCATTTGGCCCTTCAAGTATGTTCATTTTTTTATTTGTACTATAACTCGTTTATATTTTTTTTGGAACAATTTATTTTTTTCTACGATTTTTTTGAAACAATTTGAATTAATGAAAACAGCCCATATAATACGCGACAAAGAAAAATTCAAATGTCAAGTAATATAATATTATTATCATTACTCAGTGAAAAGAAAAATAATAATTTAAAAATAGATATTTTCCGACAAGTAGTGACCTGTTTTTCTTCGATTTTTTTCAAGAATAAAGAACATTCTTGAGGACCATTAATGCAAAATTCCCTTTCCCTCTTATTTAAGCAATATGTTGCTCTTCATATTTCTGTTCTTTTTCATGCATAAACAATCGTTGTTGTCAGCTGAATCATTTTATGATTTTATATTATCCTCTAAAATATTTTTTAATCAAATTTTCGATTAAAGCTAGTCCCAACTTTAATAAATTTTGAACTCTCAACGTCAACTTCAATGCTCGTCGAATATTTGTGCTTTTTAAAAATATAATATATCGTATTCGTACCATACATTAACACTCATCGCTTTATTATTATTTAGAAATTAAAGAAAATTAGAGATATTATAATTTAAATTTATGAACCATATGTCAACAAGGTCTTAATTTTGTTAGTAAGATCCAGACCTTAAGTCCTTAAGAAATCATGTTCGAGTCTAGTTAAATGCGAGTTTTATCCATAGTTATTCCAATTCTCAATGAATTCATTTATGTATTGTAATGGTTAATTCTAATAATAGTTATATGTATATAATGACCGTGATTAAAATTTTATACAATTCAATTTGAATAGAAACTCAAACAACTCAACTAGGTTTGGCTTAAAAAACTTTTAAATAAAAATTGAATTATAAAATAAAATTCGCTAACTCAACTAACTCAAAAGAATTTTATACGGTTCAACTCAATCAAATATTTACCGCTTATTATGCCCTATTCACCACAATGAGCCACGTATAGCCCATTCACCTCAATCAGCCACGTATATCCTCGTTAATTTTTTTGGGTAAAATACAAAAATGGTCACTAAACTATATTAAAAAAATATAAAATAGCCATCAAACTTTCAAAAGTTACATAATGAGCATTAAACTTTAGTTTTTGTTATAAAATGGTCATTGAGCCGTTAACTGTCATTCATTGAATGACGTGATAGATTCTAAAATTTTGAATAACAACATTTTAATCCTCCATATTTACACATTCAACTAAATTGAATGTGTAAATATGGAGGATTAAATGTGTTGTTATAGAAATTTTTGTAACTGCCATGTCAACCAGATAACAACAATTAACGATTCAGTGATCATTTTGTAACAAAACTAAAATTTAATGCTTATTATGTAACTTTTGAAAATTTGGTGATTATTTTATATTTTTGAGATAGTTTAGTGACCGTTTATGTACTTTACCCTTATTTTTTTCCATACTTCATATACTTATTTCAATACTGATGGTTAATTAAAAAGTATATTGTTTTATCGGCGGTAACACTAGTCTTTGTATTGGTTTGTCGACCGTCAGTTATTTATTTTTTATTTGTTTTCGTTTATTTGTATTGTTTTTTCTTCACACATTTTGTTGCGCTTTCCTCTGCCTCTGTGGCACGTTTTATCTACTTTTATTGCACGTCTCTGCCTTACAGCACGCTTTTATAGTTACTTTTACAGGGTTTTGGTGTTCGTACAGTGATGCTCACATCGTTTGTCTCTGATTCGTGTTTGTCGATGGCCATGTAACACCCTAGACCAGTAAGGACGATCCAACCTGATATAGTATTTCATATTCGGGTCACAAGAACGACAGTAGCGACTAATTTAAAAATTCAATTTTTTTAAAAAAGTTGGTTTTATGAAAAATATTATATTAGCATTTCGAATTTTGAAAAACATTTTTTAAAAAATGAATATTTTATTAAAAAGGGGAATTAAATAAAATTTGGGGAAAGTTGGAGAAATCTCGGAGTTTTGAAAATAAAATGAAAGAGTCGTCACTGGTCATTTTAAAAGGGGTAGATCGAACACCAAAAAAATAAAACCAGAGATAAAACGGGTCCAGGAGTCGGTTACGGATGAGGAAATATTAGCACCCACTCCGCCAAAATTGGTACCAAAAAATATTACCGCTTTTTAATATTGGATTTTCCGAATTAAAGTGACAATTAGGTTAAAATTTGATTATATGCACTGGTAGATTTTAAGGACCCAGTTATTCGAGAACAAACGAAAAAATTACCACCACTGCACTTGGTACTAGCCACGTTTATCCCCGAATAAAAAGATACCGTATTAACAATTTATATCCGAAATGCAAAACTAAACATGCATGGCATGGCAAAAAGAGAGATGCCTGAGCAACTACGGTATTAACACAAACAATAAAATGATTAAAAAAACACATATATAAATATAATAAAAACAGTATAAAAATAATATATTACAAAATCTTATATTATTTTCAAAAACAATATTGCTCTCTTAAAAACATGTATATACATACAGTTTTATATAAATAATATAAATATATATATATACTATTTCAAAACGGTTTTGCCCTTCTTTTCTAAAAAACGTACATTATTGTTTTATGTAAAAAAATATAAAAATATATATAATTTATAGGGTCTTATAATACAAATTATCAAAAATAATTTAGTTTAAAATGTGCACACATGCAATATATTTTTAAAGACCACCTACATATAATATATATCATGAAACACATCTAATACAAACATTATACATAAATCCACAAAGCAATCAATCGAACATGTAACTATAAACAAAATAAAACACATTTCCACATATATATTTACATTAAATATAAACAAAGGCTAAAATTTAACAAATTAAAACGAAACTGGAAAATAAAAAGCATGAACAAAAGGGCCATAATGAAAAGAAAACAAAATCATAAGAGTATTAGGGGTATTAGACCACTGAAAAACAGACCAATTCGAAACAAGAATAAAGTTTTGGGGACCAAATAGTGTGTTACCCATCGAAAAAACAGATTTAATTGAAAATAAGGACGAAATTATAAATCAAGACGAAATTAGAGGAACTGTGAAGTGGTTTTGAAACACGAAAGGGCTAGCGGAGCTATTACCTCGGGTGGAGGTCTTTAAAACCAAAATAAGCCTATTTTAAAGTTTTAAAGAGTATAAAAATTAAAAAAATACAAAAATACTAAAATGAATAAATATAAAGTATGATTGACAAAAAAGTAAATGGAGCATAAATTACTGTGCAAAATAATTAAATTAACTAAACCGTAGAAGGAAGAACCAAACTCGAGTCCCACGACTTGAAATCCTAAATATACAGAATATCAAAATGTAACACATACCTGAATCATAGTTATAATCGCAAAATGCCTGATACGAAGGCTAGTCGCAGAATTCCTAAATCGCAGGCTAAATAATAAGTGTTAAATGCTCATGAGCCATCATCAGTATACCATAATAGAATATATATAAGATGGTGTCGTTGCCCGAGCATCAAAACAAATCGTGTGTGTACGCACGTCATACATTAAAATACGAGAATATCGAAAAACAAAACTATCATAAATGTAGAACTTACGAATCTATCATATACCAAAACTCAAAACCTCATAACTTACCTTGTTATCAAGTTTCAGAATCACAAAACCTAACAAATCTTGAGTGGGACCCACTCGAGTCAAACCATGGTCGCCAAGCCTTAATAAGGATCCTAAGATATTCGAACAATGAATAAACAAAGTCTAAACTTTACTCGGCCTCGGGGTACACTCAGAAGCAAATTATAACTTACAAGCATACACCCAAGACTCCTAAAGGTTGATCAAATGTAATTTGGTAACTTGACGGACCGATGGTAATTTAGTCAACTCCAAGTAAAATGTTATTTTGGTAATTGGCACCCAAAATGGGTATTTGGTCAATTGCAAACAAATGGACGTTTTGATCATTTACCCCATGAGGATACTTTGGTAAATTTACAAGCAAGGAAATATTGGCCTTTTTATACAAATACGAAGTTCTTGGTTTCAAAAAAATGAAAGCGAGCCTATTTAGAGGTCCAAAGGTCAAAATATTTTAATTTTTATGGAATTTTTCAGTTTGGTTCGAAAGTCTTAACGGTCAAAATAGATCACGAGTGATAATATCCAATATATGAGACTTAGATCAGAATATCGAATCCTCATACATGTATCCAATTTGAGCTAAACTTAAAAGTCCCAAATATTAATTTTAGCTGAAAAGTTTCACGTATCCAAACATTCCCCTAAAATATTACCAATTATTTTGGACAATGGCTCTCTAAAATCCATAATCCAATATCCAAAGACCTAAAACCTCATACCGATATCTACTTAGACTTACGGCAACCATTTACCGTAAAATAAATTTAATCATCCATACACAAATATTCATACAACAATTTATAATCTAATCAAGCATAGAAAACCATATTTATACGAATTCAAAAAGTATTTAAGTATTACTTGGACTCCGAGCTACAATTATCGAAGCTTCTTTCATGCCATACCCATTTGGTGCATTCTTCAACACCAAAGGAACCCCAAACAATTATGAGAATGAATTAAAATATTACCATGCATAAACAAATATAAACCAAATCAATACATATACAAGCCATGGAGAAAGTTAGTAAACACTCACATTCCCAATCCTTAGTGTAGATAGGAATCATCATATATCTAAAAATAAAAACAAGTGCAGATATAGATGGTGAAAATAGTTTTTAAAACATAATATCTAAACAATTACTCCATAAATTTTAAGGTGTGTTCTAAAATAATGTGGTGAGTGACACTCAGAAAATATTTGATTATGTGAGTTTGTAATTAAAAAATAGATAAATAAATAAATGTTATGTTGAGTTTAATTTTGATCAATAAGGTTACAACTACAAGGGAGCATTTTTTGCTTAATACCATTTGGCCCTTCAAGTATGTTCATTTTTTTATTTGTACTATAACTCGTTTATATTTTTTTTGGAACAATTTATTTTTTTCTACGATTTTTTTGAAACAATTTGAATTAATGAAAACAGCCCATATAATACGCGACAAAGAAAAACTCAAATGTCAAGTAATATAATATTATTATCATTACTCAGTGAAAAGAAAAATAATAATTTAAAAATAGATATTTTCCGACAAGTAGTGACCTGTTTTTCTTCGATTTTTTTCAAGAATAAAGAACATTCTTGAGGACCATTAATGCAAAATTCCCTTTCCCTCTTATTTAAGCAATATGTTGCTCTTCATATTTCTGTTCTTTTTCATGCATAAACAATCGTTGTTGTCAGCTGAATCATTTTATGATTTTATATTATCCTCTAAAATATTTTTTAATCAAATTTTCGATTAAAGCTAGTCCCAACTTTAATAAATTTTGAACTCTCAACGTCAACTTCAATGCTCGTCGAATATTTGTGCTTTTTTAAAAATATAATATATCGTATTCGTACCATACATTAACACTCATCGTTTATTATTATTTAGAAATTAAAGAAAATTAGAGATATTATAATTTAAATTTATGAACCATATGTCAACAAGGTCTTAATTTTGTTAGTAAGATCCAGACCTTAAGTCCTTAAGAAATCATGTTCGAGTCTAGTTAAATGCGAGTTTTATCCATAGTTATTCCAATTCTCAATGAATTCATTTATGTATTGTAATGGTTAATTCTAATAATAGTTATATGTATATAATGACCGTGATTAAAATTTTATACAATTCAATTTGAATAGAAACTCAAACAACTCAACTAGGTTTGGCTTAAAAAACTTTTAAATAAAAATTGAATTATAAAATAAAATTCGCTAACTCAACTAACTCAAAAGAATTTTATACGGTTCAACTCAATCAAATATTTACCGCTTATTATGCCCTATTCACCACAATGAGCCACGTATAGCCCATTCACCTCAATCAGCCACGTATATCCTCGTTAATTTTTTTGGGTAAAATACAAAAATGGTCACTAAACTATATTAAAAAAATATAAAATAGCCATCAAACTTTCAAAAGTTACATAATGAGCATTAAACTTTAGTTTTTGTTATAAAATGGTCATTGAGCCGTTAACTGTCATTCATTGAATGACGTGACAGTTGCAAAATTTTGAATAACAACACATTTAATCCTCCATATTTACACATTCAATATTGAATGTGTAAATATGGAGGATTAAATGTGTTGTTATAGAAATTTTTGTAACTGCCATGTCAACCAGATAACAACAATTAACGATTCAGTGATCATTTTGTAACAAAACTAAAATTTAATGCTTATTATGTAACTTTTGAAAATTTGGTGATTATTTTATATTTTTGAGATAGTTTAGTGACCGTTTATGTACTTTACCCTTATTTTTTTCCATACTTCATATACTTATTTCAATACTGATGGTTAATTAAAAAGTATATTGTTTTATCTACAGAACACTAGTCTTTGTATTGGTTTGTCGACCGTCGATTATTTATTTTTTATTTGTTTTCGTTTATTTGTATTGTTTTTTCTTCACACATTTTGTTGCGCTTTCCTCTGCCTCTGTGGCACGTTTTATCTACTTTTATTGCACGTCTCTGCCTTACAGCACGCTTTTATAGTTACTTTTACAGGGTTTTGGTGTTCGTACAGTGATGCTCACATCGTTTGTCTCTGATTCGTGTTTGTCGATGGCCATGTAACACCCTAGACCAGTAAGGACGATCCAACCTGATATAGTATTTCATATTCGGGTCACAAGAACGACAGTAGCGACTAATTTAAAAATTCAATTTTTTTAAAAAAGTTGGTTTTATGAAAAATATTATATTAGCATTTCGAATTTTGAAAAACATTTTTTAAAAAATGAATATTTTATTAAAAAGGGGAATTAAATAAAATTTGGGGAAAGTTGGAGAAATCTCGGAGTTTTGAAAATAAAATGAAAGAGTCGTCACTGGTCATTTTAAAAGGGGTAGATCGAACACCAAAAAAATAAAACCAGAGATAAAACGGGTCCAGGAGTCGGTTACGGATGAGGAAATATTAGCACCCACTCCGCCCAAAATTGGTACCAAAAAATATTACCGCTTTTTAATATTGGATTTTCCGAATTAAAGTGACAATTAGGTTAAAATTTGATTATATGCACTGGTAGATTTTAAGGACCCAGTTATTCGAGAACAAACGAAAAAATTACCACCACTGCACTTGGTACTAGCCACGTTTATCCCCGAATAAAAAGATACCGTATTAACAATTTATATCCGAAATGCAAAACTAAACATGCATGGCATGGCAAAAAGAGAGATGCCTGAGCAACTACGGTATTAACACAAACAATAAAATGATTAAAAAAACACATATATAAATATAATAAAAACAGTATAAAAATAATATATTACAAAATCTTATATTATTTTCAAAAACAATATTGCTCTCTTAAAAACATGTATATACATACAGTTTTATATAAATAATATAAATATATATATATACTATTTCAAAACGGTTTTGCCCTTCTTTTCTAAAAAACGTACATTATTGTTTTATGTAAAAAAAATATAAAAATATATATAATTTATAGGGTCTTATAATACATATTATCAAAAATAATTTAGTTTAAAATGTGCACACATGCAATATATTTTTAAAGACCACCTACATATAATATATATCATGAAACACATCTAATACAAACATTATACATAAATCCACAAAGCAATCAATCGAACATGTAACTATAAACAAAATAAAACACATTTCCACATATATATTTACATTAAATATAAACAAAGGCTAAAATTTAACAAATTAAAACGAAACTGGAAAATAAAAAGCATGAACAAAAGGGCCATAATGAAAAGAAAACAAAATCATAAGAGTATTAGGGGTATTAGACCACTGAAAAACAGACCAATTCGAAACAAGAATAAAGTTTTGGGGACCAAATAGTGTGTTACCCATCGAAAAAACAGATTTAATTGAAAATAAGGACGAAATTATAAATCAAGACGAAATTAGAGGAACTGTGAAGTGGTTTTGAAACACGAAAGGGCTAGCGGAGCTATTACCTCGGGTGGAGGTCTTTAAAACCAAAATAAGCCTATTTTAAAGTTTTAAAGAGTATAAAAATTAAAAAAATACAAAAATACTAAAATGAATAAATATAAAGTATGATTGACAAAAAAGTAAATGGAGCATAAATTACTGTGCAAAATAATTAAATTAACTAAACCGTAGAAGGAAGAACCAAACTCGAGTCCCACGACTTGAAATCCTAAATATACAGAATATCAAAATGTAACACATACCTGAATCATAGTTATAATCGCAAAATGCCTGATACGAAGGCTAGTCGCAGAATTCCTAAATCGCAGGCTAAATAATAAGTGTTAAATGCTCATGAGCCATCATCAGTATACCATAATAGAATATATATAAGATGGTGTCGTTGCCCGAGCATCAAAACAAATCGTGTGTGTACGCACGTCATACATTAAAATACGAGAATATCGAAAAACAAAACTATCATAAATGTAGAACTTACAGAATCTATCATATACCAAAACTCAAAACCTCAGAACTTACCTTGTTATCAAGTTTCAGAATCACAAAACCTAACAAATCTTGAGTGGAACCCACTCGAGTCAAACTATGGCTGCCAAGCCTTAATAAGGATCCTAAGATCTTCGGAACAATGAATAAACAAAGTCTAAGCTTTACTCGGCCTCGGGGTGCACTCAGAAGCAAATTAGAACTTACAAGCATACATCCAAGACTCCTAAAGGTTGATCAAATGTAATTTGGTAACTTGACGGACCGATGGTAATTTAGTCAACTCCAAGTAAAATGTTATTTTGGTAATTGGCACCCAAAATGGGTATTTGGTCAATTGCAAACAAATGGGCGTTTTGATCATTTACCCCACGAGGATACTTTGGTAAATTTACAAGCAAGGACATATTGGCCTTTTTATACAAATACGAAGTTCTTGGTTTCAAAAAAATGAAAGCGAGCCTATTTAGAGGTCCAAAGGTCAAAATATTTTAATTTTTATGGAATTTTTCGGTTTGGTTCGAAAGTCTTAACGGTCAAAATAGATCACGACTGATAATATCCAATATATGAGACTTAGGTCAGAATATCGAATCCTCATACATGTATCCAATTTGAGCTAAACTTAAAAGTCCCAAATATTAATTTTAGCTGAAAGTTTCGACGTATCCAAACATTCCCCCTAAAATATTACCAATTATTTCGGACAATGGCTCTCTAAAATCCATAATCCAATATCCAAAGACCTAAAACCTCATACCGATATCTACTTAGACTTACGGCAACCATTTACCGTACAAATAAATTTAATCATCCATACACAAATATCCATACAACAATTTATAATCTAATCAAGCATAGAAAACCATATTTATACGAATTCAAAAAAGTATTTAAGTATTACTTGGACTCCGAGCTACAATTATCGAAGCTTCTTTCATGCCATACCCATTTGGTGCATTCTTCAACACCAAAGGAATCCCAAACAATTATGAGAATGAATTAAAATATTACCATGCATAAACAAATATAAACCAAATCAATACATATGCAAGCAATGGAGAAAGTTAGTAAACACTCACATTCCCAATCCTTAGTGTGGATAGGAATCATCATATATCTAAAAATAAAAAACAAGTGCAGATATAGATGGTGAAAATAGTTTTTTAAAACATAATATCTAGACAATTACTCCATAAATTTTAAGGTGTGTTCTAAAATAATATGGTGAGTGACACTGTAAATATTTGATTATGTGAGTTTGTAATTAAAAAATAGATAAATAAAAAAACGTTACGTTGAGTTTAATTTTGATCAATAAGGTTACAACTACAAGGGAGCATTTTTTGCTTAATACCATTTGGCCCTTCAAGTATGTTCATTTTTTTATTTGTACTATAACTCGTTTATATTTTTTTTGGAACAATTTATTTTTTCTACGATTTTTTTGAAACAATTTGAATTAATGAAAACAGCCCATATAATACGCGACAAAGAAAAACTCAAATGTCAAGTAATATAATATTATTATCGTTACTCAGTGAAAAGAAAAATAATAATTTAAAAAGAGATATTTTCCGACAAGTAGTGACCTGTTTTTCTTCGATTTTTTCAAGAATAAATAACATTCTTGAGGACCATTAATGCAAAATTCCCTTTCCCTCTTATTTAAGCAATATGTTGCTCTTCATATTTCTGTTCTTTTTCATGCATAAACAATCGTTGTTGTCAGCTGAATCATTTTATGATTTTATATTATCCTCTAAAATATTTTTTAATCAAATTTTCGATTAAAGCTAGTCCCAACTTTAATAAATTTTGAACTCTCAACGTCAACTTCAATGCTCGTCGAATATGTGCGCTTTTTTAAAAATATAATATATCGTATTCATACCATGTATTAATACTCATCGTTAATCATTATTTAAAAATTAAAGAAAATTAGAGATATTAGAATTTAAATTTATGAACCATATGTCAACACGGTCTTAATTTTGTTAGTAAGATCCAGACCTTAAGTCCTTAAGAAATCATGTTCGAGTCTAGTTAAATGCGAGTTTTATCCATAGTTATTCCAATTCTCAATGAATTCATTTATGTACTGTAATGGTTAATTCTAATCATAGTAATATGTATATAATGACCGCGATTAAAATTTTATTTATATATTATTCTATTGATTCTTATTATAATCATACGAATATTCTGATTATATTTGTAACTCAACAAAAAGTAAAAATAAAAAGCATTATAGTACATGAAAATGAGTGGCAAATTGAGGAATTTATAGGGACCATTTTGTAAAGGTGTGGTATGAGATTGCAAACTATTCATACCCTCTCCTTTACCCGGTGGTTCATATCCGAGAGGGTTCCCCTTATCAAAATCTCTCAAGTTTATCTATTCATTGTTATTGATAGGGTTAAAAGAAAAATCAACTCCTAAACTATACATGTTGGTAGAATAATTGTAAAATCAAGGCGTTAGCACTGACTGAGAACAAAACAAAAAGAATCAGAAAATAAACGTGAACCGTGTCGTGGTGAACACTACTGCCTTAAAAAGGCATTCGCCCCAACCGGTGTAGTAACTGCTATAGGCGGATTGTTCCCCAAGATTAGCACGGATTCTTTGAAGTTTGTACACCCAAATCTCAATGTGGAAAACAGGGAAATTGCTCTTCTTGCTCGAAAAACTCAAAGAATATCAAACACAAGCCAAGTCGGCCAAGCAGGCCTAGTCCATCACTCTTCAATAATGAGGCTAAAAAGGTTCCTTTATAAACCAAGCCTACTATGTTTTCCCACTCAATGTGGGATGAGCATTCTTCAACAATACACTTTGTTTGTTTTTGGGTTTTAAATTATTATTTTATCAAAATAAGTACATAAATTATTATTTTTTGTTACTTTAAGTCCGACAGTTATCTAAGTCAAATAAATTATTTTGACCAATAAGATTAATTTTTTAAGGTTAATGATTGTATTTGTCAACAATACTAAATTTAGTATAAGATTAATCGTAAGTGAATTTATGATAATTGTGAAAGTTTTAAATATTTTTGTATGCCAAAAAAAGTAATAATAAGATTAAAATAACTCTAAAATACCCAAAATTGCCCACAAATCTTAAAGTATTCCGTTTAAATATTCGAATTCGATTTCAGTTTTACAGATTTTTTACACTGTCCATGAAACGGTATTAGTGGAACGTCATCAAGGTAGCAAGCGACAGCAGAGAAAAGGTTGAGTACCCAAACCACAAGTTTATTGAGGATTGAAATGGTAGATTAATTAAAGTTGAAGTAGTGCTCCCTTTATCATTTCCACGTATGGTCGGTCGGTCATGTCTCTTTAGAAACTTCACACAACTTTTTTATACGAATTAAACACCTCTATTTTTAATTTTACTCATAAATATCTTTAAATGCTTCCATTAAAAGTAAATGCATCTTTCAACGAGTGGTTTCATTAGAGGGCGGAAGGCTAGGAAATATGGACGGAGTCAAAATTAAATGTCGAAAGGGGTCAAAATTATTAAACTTTAAAAATATAAGAAGTTTATTAAGTATTTTAACTCGAGATTGAGTGACAATATCTAATTTATGTAATATTTAAATTTTATGGTATTTAAATTGTCATTAGACCGAAAAATTGAATGGTTTAAATTAAAATTTTAGGTAAATTAATTACAAGTATTCAAAAAAATTAATGTTTAATATAAATTTCTAAAAATGTGAGATGGCCAAATTAATTTTTTCAAAAAATAAATAGTTAAATATGTAATTTTTAAATTATTAGACGAGTCAAGGCACCCTTGGGCCTCTATTATTTTTTTTTACATCCTAATTTTAACTATAATCTTACGTAGAAGAAAGGAGACTGTAAAGAAAAAAAAAGAGATTGATCTTAGTAGGTTTAAAACCCATGACCTAAGGGAATATGAGAGAATAAAGATGAGCAATTTGACCAACCAGTCAAATGTACTTTCTTAGATATTTAAGTTTTGAAGATACATATTTTGAATTGACACACATTCTCTCGTATTTTGTTTTCAAATTAAAATGATTTATTTTTATACGAAGATGAAAAATGATAATTTCTCATTTCCTTTCTCCTCACTTTTATTTTCTACCAAATACACTTAATATTTATTTTCTTTCTACTCCATCCATCATTCTTTCCTTTCATTTCTTCACCCCCACCAAGCAAAACCCGCAACTTTGTAAAACAAAGAGAAAAAAAATTGAAATGATGAAAAACTAAAGAGTTGAAAAGATTAGAAATATATATATTTTTTTCTTTTTATTGGTGTGTTTTTGTAGGAATGAATAAATTTGAAATAGAATACAATTTTATTTACATTTATTATTTGTTAAAGTTGAAAAATAAGAAAAAAAATTAAGATTCAAACATATTTTTTTAAACTTACACGTCTTTCGCATTTTCTCTCATTTTTTTTCTTTTAAAATGGAATGGTAATACATTTAATTTTCTTTTTTCTCACAAATCTTTTCTACTAAACACACTTAAAATTTATTATTATTATTTTAGTCCATCTTTTTATCTTTTTAGTTCAACAAAATAAAGCTCAAGTGTGAGCAAAAACTATAAAAGTAGAGAGAAAGCAAAAAAAAAAAAAAACAAAAGGAAAGAAACCGTCAAAGACCACTATGAAAGTATTTTTTGTATTCTTAATATATTTTTTTAGGAAAAGATAGATTTATTTAATTATTAATTGTATTTGTCAATAAATTCAATACATCAGACAAAATACAGTTAAGATGATCCGTATCAAACGAACTGATATATCATTATGTAAAGTTTAATAAACTAACTTCTGTGCAACTGTATTTGACTAACCTACTAATATACTGAAGTTGTAGGTGTTGAAAACATCTTAACATGTCTCGGCCCTTTCTTAAATGTTGGCCAACAGTCGATATGTCCAATGATACTAATTCACATCTGTCCAGTGCCGCTCCGCAGCAAGTTTAACCCCTCCGAAAAACGTAAAGACCTTGATTATCTATAATATTTGATTACCATTATAATAAAATTATGATTCAACAATAAGCTCAAAGAAAATATAAAAGTAAGAAGATGATATGAGCGTTTGACTATAAATCTTTGATCGAAATGAACCTTTGATCGAAATGAACCTAAACCAAAAATTTAATTTTCCGAAATAAGAGTCTCATTGCGTTGAGAAAATGATTAGTGGCCGGAGAATGAGAAGGAGAAATTGTTGATGAAGGTAGTTGGTGACCGATTATTCGATGGCCATGTAACCAGCCGGCGACCACCGTAACAGATTATTAGTAACCCTAAAACCAAATTACAACTAAAGGGGAACAAAGATAAACAGATGCAGTTATACACAATGGGAGGCTAGTAGCAACAAATGAAAGGAAGTCATAGTCTTGGTTTCAAGACAAATCTGTAAAATATGATCAGAGTTTTAGATAGGGACGGACGCAGAATTTTATGTTAGGGGACGAAATTATAAAATTCTAGGGATTGAACTTATAAAATTTTAACGAAAACGAAAATAAATTTTTAATAGAAATCTCTAAATCGTATATAAATTTCAATTTTTTAGGGAGACAATCGCTCTTTCAACCTCTCAGTGTATATGTGGTTTCTGACAATACTCTATGCATGTATTCGAGTTTCTCTGCATATAATTATCTATGTATGGAGTCGCTTATGAATTTATTTTTACCCTAAGTCCCACTAAAGATGAACCTTTAATATATTATCTCTTCATATTCCTTAATTCTTATGCACATACACACGTGTTTAAATCTAAATCTTATAAAATAAATAGTATATTTTTTTATTGGTGCTACTTATTAAATTCAGGAAAAGATGCTCTTAAATTTCAAAATATATAATATATGTAGTAAAACATACATAGACCATAAAAATTTTCAAAATCAAGGGACGGATAAACCAGAGAGGTGGACTGCCACCTGTACCACTGAGTTTGCACAAGCACTTTTCTCAAGAACTCTTAAAAGAATTTGTGGCCTATTGAATTGGAGAAGTCTCTCTCTTGCTGGCTTTTCGGTCCTACATTTTAACCCATTTTCATGGGCCAACCAGGATAAATGTTATTTTGTATGGGACCATAGCATGTAATATCCACAAAATATTGGATCAGAATGATACTACTCTGCAAGGTATTCTGAACCATGCAAATTTTATAATATTTCGTGGCCTAAAGAACTCATTTTCTTCTAATATGGACAAACCTTTTTTCTTTTTTGAACTAATCTCTCCGTCCTACTATATTAAAGAAGCAATTTTTAACCAATATGTGTCCCGGTAAGACATATTATACTTTTAAAGAGATTAATATTTTATGTAATCAAAAAAATATGTACCAAATCATCCTATAATATATATTAAACATGTTAGATTTTATCGTACTCACAATACAGGTGAGCAAAAATATTTTATATTGATTTTATTAAAAAATATTCAACTGCTGTTTATAGGTGGAGTGGTGATTTATTTGTAAATAGATTCATTGCTCTCGTTTTCAAATATTAAATAATGATTTTAAGTACAGTCTCAATTAATTCGGTATTTGATTAAAACGGTGACACAAACTCGCAAAGAGTTTTATAATAAATATATATTATGTATATGATTCGATCAACTTTTATCACCTAAAAGATTAGGATGTTTATTTATTCATGAGAAGCTAAATGGAATTACTGGTGAAGCTTGAAACCCATTTTTTGTTGAAGTACTAATGACAACTCAACTAATTCGATACCATGTTAATCGAAGTGTATTTATTTTAAAATAATCACAAAAATGTATACACTATCGATCATTGGTAATGTGTATATATTTTGACACTGACTTGGAAAGGTGATTGGTGTGTTGATGATATACATGGATGAGAATGAAGAACATAAATTGTCAAGGTGTTGGCTACAAGCAGTCCATCCATATATTCCAACGGTGGCAGACGTGAGATGGCAAAAGGTAATAAATTAATCATCTTCGTGGCTTAACTACTCTGTGAATCAGCACAATAAACAAACCCCAGTAACCCCACCTATCCGCCACGCACACTGCTCATTTATTACATATATAGACCAACAATGAGAGATGATACTGTGGGGAAAAACTATAGGAATAGAGGAAGAACCAGGTTTAAGAATGAAGATGATGAGTTGCAGAGAGGTGGACGAAGACTATCCGAGCCATGGTTCAGTGCTGGGTGGGGAGCCCAACCGCTGTGTCATTTATCCACCAAAGCCTAGTCTTGTTGCTGAGGCACTGGAAAGAAGAAACAAAACTGGTTAGCTTTTAATTCTTATTCTCGTATATCTATTTTATTACACTCTAAAGAAGCGAGTAACATTAATCACACCACAAGAAAAAAAAGGTTTTGAAATAAAAAAAACGGTCGCACTACACATCCTAAGGGTTATGTGCTGATGTAACATTAATGAGTAGTTTCTGTGTTAATTTCATGTGCTGCTGCAGGTTCGTTAGGACAAAAGTTGCAAGTGATTTAGTGGTGCAGGTTGGAGATTTCAGCTTTCACTTACACAAGGTGAGCACCAAGTATAAATAGTACATGCTTGTCTTTCTTTAGTGAAGCATGGGATTCATTTTGTCTGTCTTTATTTTGTATAGCTAGCTATGGTTTCGAAAAGTGGGTACTTGAATAGACTTGTGTTTGCAAAACGAAGTGAGGCACATGGAGACAATGGATCTGGCTGCCTCAAGCTTGTGCTTGATGACCTTCCCGGTGGAACCAAGACCTTCGGATCCGTCGTCAACTTCTGCTACGGGTTTAATGTCGATGTACCGGCGACCACCATCGCTCCGCTCTATTGTGCTGCGAATTTGTTGGAAATGAGTGATGACCTTCACCATCGAAATCTCATTTCAAAAGCAGAGGCATTTCTCAGCTTTGCAATCTTCTCATCTTGGAAAGACACTTTTAAGGTGCTCAAAAGCTGTGAATCCGTGTCACCTTGGGCCAAAGAATTGCGGATCGTGACGCGATGCTCGGACGCCATTGCTTGGAAGGACTCGACTGACCCGAAAGCTTTCAATAGGAACTAGAATGTAGGAGAATCGACCGATACTTGGTGGTTCCAAGATGTTTCCACCCTTAGAATCGATCATTTTATCCAAGTGATCGAGTCGATTAAACGACGAGGGGTGAAACCGGACCTCGTCGGATCGTGTATAGCTCGCTGGACATCAAAATGGTTCTTGGGAAAAACAATTGTATTCGATGAACTGACGGTACCGAAACATCTGGCACAAAAGCTACAAAGAATTACCATAGAAAGTTTAATCAACATGCTTCCTACGGAGAAAAATTCGGTTTCTTGTAATTTTCTACTTCACCTTCTCAAGTTAGGGTTAACAATGCAAATCAATTCTGCATTGTTGGACAAACTAGAAACAAGAATAGGTTCCATGTTGGAGCAATGTCCTGTTCAAGATCTCTTGGTTCAAAACAATGGAGGCAAAGACACCGCGTATGATGTTGGAATTGTGAGTAGGGTGGTCCAAGCTTATGTTGTCTTGCCCATGAAAAACTCTGGGGCAAGACCATGCAATGCCGGAAGGTTGATCGACGGTTATCTTGCTATGGTTGCAAGAGATGTTAACCTTGCAGTCGATGATTTCAAATCGCTTGTCGATGCATTACCGACAAATGCTCGATCGTGCGATAAAAGCCTCTATAGAGCGATTGACATGTACCTCAAGGTAAGAAAAGTTGTTATGTTCGAATCACTTTTTATACGGGCATCATTTAAGTAAATCTAACATCTTTATGTGTAAATTTAATAATTGTGCTGGCACATCCGAGTCTAATAGAGGAAGAACGAGCAAGTGTGTGCAGAGCAATGGAGTATTACAGATTATCGGAAGATGCACGCCGGCATGCGATGAGGAACGACAGATTGCCGTTAAAGATTGTGACGGAGTTCATGCTTCTCGAGCAAGTAAAAATGGCTGGATCGATGTCGGCTACAAGGTCGAACATTGATCCGAGGAATACGTCTCGAACGATGTTAAAAGTGAATAATAACAAAGGTTTAGAGAGGGGATTCATAACACCTCAAAAGGAGATTAAAATGATTAGAAGAGAGGTGGGGAATATGAAGATGCAACTCAATCAGTTGCAAATGTGTAAATTAAAGCTTGAAAAACAAGTTAAAAGATCATGCTTCAAGTAGAAAATAAAAGTAAGTCTCATCTATAAATATTAGATGCACTGATAAGTTACATTACATTCTCTTAATGAAAATGGCAACCACAAATTCTAAACATGAAAAAATGCTCAAAATTAAGTGAATGAGGTTTATTTTATTCGTGTTATAAATGTTCTGATTAAGCCTATTGACAGTTAGAGTAAAATTTTAGCTTTTAAATTTTAGTTAATTGAATCTGCTGTCCCGAATATTATTTTAAGACACTACGTTTATGAGCCTCTTCAAACGAGACTTATTATTATTAATTTGATGATCTCTCTGTAGGACGTTAGAATTAATTATTAAGAATACCGGTAAAACAATAGTAGCCACCTAATCTATAACGTATCGGTGACCAAATTGTTACTCATAATAAGTGGCCAAAATAAAAGAAAGTGAAAAAAAGTGATCTCTATCTTGGTTTACCCAAAGATATTCTTCCCGTTTCAAATCCAGTCCATTTCTAAAGGGTAAAAAACTCACAGAGAAGAGAACTGATCCCTCTACACTCAACACACAAAGAGATTAATCCCAAAACTGAAATATCATTTCCTCTATCTCTTACTCTGTAGAGCTTTGTCCAAGTTCTATTAACGACGATTTTAGGGTTTCATTTCCCACAACAACATCCAAAATGGTTAGTTCTCTCTTTTTTTCTCTTTCTTTTCTTTTTACAGAAAGATTTTGGGTGTGTTGGTTTATGTATAATTGCTGCTTGTTAATCTTATATAGAACATTCGATTGCTTTACACAAGGTAAAGCGGATTTTTTTTTATCTGGAAGTTCTGCTTCTGGGATAATATAGATATAGATTTCTCTGTACTAAGGTTTGGAAAAAAAACATAGGATTTTGAATTCTGGAAAACAATAATCGAGGGAACTAGCTGAAAAAAAAAATAAGGCTTGGGTTTTTGCTGAATTTGAAGAAGGAACAACATAAACGACAGACGGAAGAGAAATCATCAATCATTGTTCTGTTTTTCTAGATTATATTGATTTGTACTAAATTATTTTCATTGTTCTGCATGTGTTTGCTTCTGTTTCTTCCCTTTGTCTATGGTAAATTTAATGCCTAAAGCTGAGTTGTTTCAATTTGAACTTTGTATTATTTAAATGTTTAGCCCGAATTTGGAGATATACCCAACTCGCTACCAACCTTTATCCCATTTTCTTAAGTTGGCATTAATTCTTAGAGATGGACTTTATGACATAAAACCATTTGTTGTTTTTAAATGTTTTAGCCACATGAGCCGCATCCACTTAGTGCGTGTGAAAATTTATAGCTTATTTCATGCGTATGGTTTTTTCTTTGACAGCACAAATTGGGCCGAAGTCATCGTGACAAAGTGCAACAATTCATGACAATAACTGGTGCGAGGTAACCTCATGTTCTTTGGTGGTTTATTTCAAAATTATTGTTAACGTGGAGGTAGTTTGAACAGTGACTGAAACATGTTTTATGAGTAATGACTAAAAAGAAGGATCAGTAGTATGGAGAACTTAGAAGCATGATATTATATACTAATGACTATACAAGTTCCTATTGAGCCTTCATAATCAGCCTTGGCATGCCTTTTGTTGGATTTGCTGACTGTTGCAAGTGAAGGATGCTGGCTTTTCCTTTTTATTCACTTTTTTTTTCCCAATATAAGACTTGGCTTCAGCCCTTTTGCTTATACCTTATTAACTGTTACTGTCTTTATTTTTAGCCTAAGGAGTTGATTGATCTCAAAGTTTCACTAAAACATTGAAAGACATTTCTTAATTCAAATATGTGTCCGTAGTTTCCACAAATATTGTTCATTTGAAATAGTGATCAGCAGTGTTGATATCATCATATGGGACAATGGTTTTAGAAGTGTTCTCTTTGCTAATTGGCAAGAATGTTGTTTCTGTTTTTGTCTTGGTGGGCTGTAATAGACTCAACCAATCGGATGATGCTCCCACTGCCCCGCACCCCTCTTTTTGCTTTTTTATGACATTGGTAGTGATTGCTTCCTTATTGAACTAAAATACCGACTGTCTGAATGAATTTTAAATAACTTTCTCATTAGTCTATTCTTATGCTCCTATGATAATACCATCTGATTATGGTCATTACGAAAAGTTAACTTTTCTAATTTTTATGTTGCTTTAACGTACCCATTGATTTACTTGAACTTGAAACTACCTTTTACCCCTTCAATGATTTTTATGTTTATGTACATATAAATGTGCATGCTTTCAAACGTGATATCTTTTGTTTCTAGTTGTATAATCAGTTTTATAGAGTTCTTTTGTTCTAAATTACATCCATCCAACTCCATATACCATTCTTCTATAAAGCACCTCATCTTCAAAAACATGTTAACTCTATGCTTATTCACTCTACCACTTTTTAATATAAATATTCTCTACACTTCCCTTTCTAAAACTTGAACTGTTTTAGGTTGATTAGGAATCCTACCTTATAATCTAGTACTACACATTCCTTTTCAATTTAAACTACTTTTCTTGCCTATTGTAAATACCATGGGTGTGGAATATCCCTTTGTTCTTGTTGATTATTAGTTGGAAAAACTAGATCAAATATATTCTACTGTTATGGAGGAGATATTACTATGTATGCTTCTGAATAACACAAGCTTTGCAACAACTTATAAAAGGCCTTATGATCCTAAATTTTCAAAATACCCTTGAATCCTTATTTTTCAAGACGTGTATGAATCATTTCTCTATAGTTATTTTAATGTAAATTTTATGTCATGTTCCTTTCTAAAACATGAACCTTTTGTGATTGCTTTAGCATCCTATCATATTATCTAATTCCATAAATTCTTTCCCTATTTAATATACTTTTCATAGCATTTGTAAATACCACGGGTGTGGTATTTCCCCTCATCTTGTTGTTTATTAGTTGAAAAATTAGATTAAACATACTGTAGTTCGTAATAATGCATTAGTGATGCTCTCACTTTCACTTTCACTTCTATTGTTCATGAATTTTACTCATTTCTTTATTTAATTGCAGTGAAAAAGCGGCTCTTCAAGCTTTGAAGGGGAGTGATTGGCATCTTGAAGGAGCTTTTGATTTTTTCTACAGCCAGCCACAAATTAAAAGTTATCCTGATACTAAACATTTGGAAGAGCTTTATAACAGATATAAAGGCAAGCGTGTTTTTAATTTTTTTTTCCTCTTCCCAATTTGTACTCTGTACTTTCTATGTGCCTTTCTTTAGTGCCATTAAAAAATTAGATAATACTATAAATGTGGGGATAGATGTTTGCCGTATTTTTCGTTTTGTTTTAGTATTGCAGATGCAATGTTAACAGAGAATGCCAATGAATTCTCTTGTTTATTGGAGATATTGATATATTTTAATATTTTGATTTTGTGAAATCTGTGAAGTCACTATCTGCTACTTGCTTTCCATTTATTAACACCTTGGCTGTATGTATTACCCTGGTTGATTATTTCATAAGAAAATTTAAATGTTTTGCTCAGATCCCTACACAGATATGATACTGGCTGATGGTATTACTCTTCTATGTAATGACCTTCAGGTAGACCTTTTTTATCAATTAAGCTTTGATGTGGCATTTTGACCCATTTTCTTTGCTTTTCTATCATTTCACATATAGATAAAATTATGTTTATTTCAAATTTTGGATGATGTGGGAACCTTTTTTTCTGATAGGTGGATCCTCAAGATATTGTTACGGTATGTTTGCATCCCAAGGCACAATCAGTTTGTAATAAAAGGCATTCATAATTACATATGATGAAAATCGATTATGTTTCTGCATGTATATTATCTGCTTTAGCTTACATTTTGCCAAGGTTCCGAAGTCTTAACAAAAGGTCTTGGAATTTGGCAGAGGCTGTTAGCTGCTTTTATCTCTTTGCCGCTTATCTTTTACACTGCATGTGTGCGTTGACCTTGGTATTTGCTTTTTTCTCATTGTGAATACTATTAGTTCCAAGATTTAAATACATAGTTGTAGTAGTCTTGACAAATGGTGATAAAACTCTTTCTAAATTATCTTTTAAAGTACCTGTTTGGAATTAAATGGTTTGCTAATTAGAGTTTGTGAGAGCAAGGTTTTAACTTTAACAAAAGCTAATGAGGTAGAAGAATTATAGGGTTCTGAATTTTTTCTCACCACTTCTGGCTAGCACGGATTTTTCTCCCTCTTATGGTAATGACGGATGAAAATTACTATAGTTTTTGAGAACTTGAGAATATATGTTATTACTAACACTAGAAAGTTATAACCTTGTAGAAGCTTTGACAAGATGTCAATTTATAGTTACAAGTTCCAAACTGATTTCAATATTTTGTTGACAGCTATGCTAATAATGTAGTAAATTGCAGTTAGTTCTTTCATGGCACATGAAGGCTTCTACCATGTGTGAATATTCCAAGCAAGAGTTCTTCACTGGATTGCAGGCACTAGGGTAACTCTTTATATTTTTTTTTTTTGTTTTTCAAAATATTCTAATTTGGAATGGTATTCTTGGACATTTGACCTACTATGAAGATAATGCTGAAAGAAATACCTTTTCATGGCAGGATAGATTCTTTGGAGAAGTTTCGTGAGAGGATATCATTCATGCGCTCTGAACTTAAAGATGAACGTATGATCAATTCTTTATAGAGTATAATTTCAGTGTTCAATTAAAAAATATTTTAGCTTGTCACTCACATATGTATGCAAACAATTAGCTTGTAAAATAGGTTTGGTTTATTATTATGTTGTTACTCTAAAAGTAAACATAGTGTTTTTGGTGATGCACACTTGTTTTCATCGATGCTTCTTTTGACTGCAGAAAAGTTCAGTGAGATATATAACTTCGCATTTGGCTGGGCAAAAGAAAAGGTATACCATCTTTTCATGTCAATCATCCTTAATAGTAATTTTTCTCTAGGCAGAGAGAGGATTTCGACTAATTTAGTGAATGGTTTTGGTAAAATTTGTGCATGCAGATTTTTTGTCAGTTTTTTTTTGGATATTTATGTTACGAGAGTTAGTTTTGGCCTTCAGCTTCGATTTGTTTCTCTGCTATGTATTTAAAAACAAGTCTACTTTGAACTTGATAAATTAATATGCTTTCAGAATCAACTAGAATATCATTGTGCTGAAAAGATGCATTGCCCTGATAGTAATGGGTACTTAAGCTGTATGCATGTACTAATATTTTATTGTCTGTCTCAGGGTCAGAAGTCTTTGGCATTGGATACTGCAATTGGTATGTGGCAATTGTTGTTTGCTGAGAAGCAGTGGCCGTTGGTGGATCATTGGTGCCAGTTCTTACAGGTACCTTAGAAACATATTGTTCTCTTTCCTTCATAGTCATAATCACTAATTTGGGAGTAATAATTTGTAGTTGACCTGCAATAAATTAAACTTTAGTCGTATAATATTTTTCATTGTTTAGATTTAAATTAAATTCTGAACAGATATGATGTGACTTTTCTGCTGCAGAAGGTGATAATTCATAGTTGCAAAGGTCTATTCCTATAATTAAGTCAATCTCTTAGATAGCCGTTTTTCTAGGAATAACTTTACCATGAAATTTTAGCTGAAAAATTAGAACTTGGTATGCTTTTTCACTTTTTCATTGTTTCTTCCATAAAAGATGCAATTTTTGCATTGATAACAAGCTCCATGAAATTGCATGTACGATCCTTCTTCATATCTAGGTTTTCCAGATATTATAAAATTTTATGAGGTTTCTTGCATTTATTCTGCATCAATCTCTACTTTTAGTTGTTTTCTAATTGGATTTTATGCTATGATGCCATTCAAACCAGGCTCGACATAACAAAGCAATCTCTAGGGACACTTGGTCTCAACTTTTGGAGTTTGCTAGGGTAAGTTATAAAAGCTTCAATGTCCCTGTTTCTTAGATAGTTTCGCTTGCATATACATTTGAATCAGCTTTATTTTGTCGTCAACCTCAAATTATTAGAAAACTTTACTGCCAGATTATGTTGCCCTAACTCCACTGTGTCATGCATGGCTCTGTTACTCAAGATTGAATTCCCCATGGGTCGCATGTATGGATCTAAGAGGCTGGCTTGTCTGTATCCGAAATCTGCAGTATGGGGATAATGCTAAAAATGTATATAGTGACACTTGGATGCATCAAACCTTCTGGAGTAACCAGGGAAAAAGAAAAGAAAAAATAGAGTTCCTTTGGTTGTCTAGGATCAGGAGGAATTGCTGGCACCCCCTACGTTTTTCTTTCTTTTATTCATAATCTTAACAACTTTAATTCAGTTTTATCGATTCACTTAACAAGAGAGAGAGGAAGAAATAGTTGGATTCTTTTGTTGCTAATCCATTTTTTCTTCTTTTTTGTTCTCCGTTATGAGCTTAGGCTCTTTCCTTTTTGAGATTGTTCTTAAACCGAACAATTTGTGTACCAGTTGCATTGATTATTCTTTTAATGTCGTATTGTGGTGCAGACAATAGAACCTTCACTATCAAATTACGATGCTGAAGGCGCATGGCCCTATCTCATAGATGAATTTGTGGAATACTTGAACGAGAATGGCATCATCTCAAATAGCCAGTCGATGACTGATTGGAGCCAAAAACGATGAGCCGCTGCTGCATGATTTGTGTTGTGTAAGTCTTTGATCTTCTGACAATAAGATGATGCAGGGTAACTTATGTGGTTCTTACATGAATTTCAATTGACAAAATGTACACATTTTACTCCATGGGATTGTTGGTATTTGATGTATATATATATATATGCATTTCCTTTTAAATTAATCGTCCGACTTCGGTCGGCGGGGCTTGGAAATTTCTTTTCTGCATGTCATGTGCATGTGGATTAGCAAATATCTCTAGATGCATGAGTTATTTTGATCTTGGATTGAATTTCTTTTGAGTAAATTAATTTTACATGCAAGATCATTTAGGGTTATAAAGTTAGAAATTTATATTTTAAAATTTAATTTAAAAATAAATATGCTTATGTCAAAAAAATTACATTGACTGTATCAAATACACCCTTTATTTAATCTTACTTCTACTTTTCCACCAAACATTAAATATTTTCGTTAAAATCACTAACATTATATTTCATATGGTGACTTGGTTTAATGGGCTATTGAATGTTAAAAATTAAAAATCTTAATTACAAGAAAAGATTTCTATCAATAAAAAAAATCCGTTTAGTTTATGATTTAGGGTTTAAATTTTAAAATTTAAGATTAGAATTTAAAATTTTGGGTTTAAAATTGTATATTACAGAGTTTAAATATTAAATAGATATGTTTCTATAAAAAAATTACACAATACGTCAAATATTAACCCTTCAATTGTTTAATTTTTTAAATGTGATAAACTAATCAAGATAACTAATTTAAAGAAAAATTCCACTCATCATTTATTTCCAATAAAACAAACAAAATTCGACCGGAAGGTGAATTCCTTACTAATTATTAGCCAGCATGGATTAATCTAAAAAGTTCACAACTAAGGTTTCAGTGCTGGACAATCAAATGAGGATGAAGATAAAAAATGCAGATGGACAACTTCCACGACACAAATTTTCATTTGAATTCAAAGGTTCATCATGATGAGAGTTAACACAGCCTGCATTGTTTTTCAAAATTAAACTTAAAAGATTCGAAGACACGCCGGATATACCAACATAAAAATTGATAACCAAAATCTCGAATAACAGGTCTTTTAAAATCTCTCAACGGGAACTGCAATCCTTCCAGCTACTTGGTCCAGATCACGCTGTCCATTTGATGTGACTCTCCTCCCACTGATACACCAGAATAAGGCTTAGTCTCATCTTAACAGGTAACAAAAGCAACTAAAGCCTAACAAACAAACAACGACTAACAACCATTCTGTTTACATAGTTTCTGGAATTTAATAATGAATCATTGTATATCATCATATAGGCTTGGATCGTGGAAGTAGCAGCTACAGAAGACTGCTCAGGCTTAAGAGTAACCATAAATTGTTTGAACATCTCAGTCATGTTCCGGTAGCATTCAAATTAAGCAGCCTGCAGTACGAATTCGAGATTCAGTGATTCTTGTTGGGGAACTTGGGGGTTTTGGAGGGTCTTCCCCTTTTCTTCTCGCCATGTGTCGAGGAGCTTGTAGTATGCTCAACTTCTTCGTGAGCTTTCTCGGAGTCACTATAAAAGGAAAAAGAATCGGATTAATCGCAAGTCACAATATACACAACAATAAACTCCTAGGTGGCATATGCAATGCAATAACAATACAATAGACTTCAGTTTAGTCCTAGAATCGACTAAACTCTGGCTCTGATACCCTAAATGTAACATTTCTTTCTCGGTCCGGTAAGAATCCGAGTCAAAAAGCGTTACCGATGAACAATACGAAGATCAGACCAATATTTACAATGATTTGCACCATAAAAGATGAACTAATGATTTCAGTGTGAAGCAATAACTAATAACAATTAATAAAGCTTGCCCAAATTGTAATTAGGGGTCATTTAGTGACTTGTGCAAATTTAGGGACTAAATTATAAAATCAGTAAATTACAGGTTTTTATCAAAAATCAAAGTTCTCATGTGAAAATTAATGCATGAATGTCTTGCATACAAAATTTTAATATATTCAGAGTTCATTTATACCTTCAACAAGATTTTCATGTATCCATACCTTAATTTCAATGATGGAAATGTAATAGACTAATACAATGAAATCGGAAAAGGCACCTAGCCAATCTCGAGACTTCGATTACACTCATCGATAGTCCCGAAATTTTTAGGGCTCTCAGATGACAATTTCTTTATTCTTTGACTTGTTAGAATTTAATGGATTTGGTGATTCTTCACCTTGATTCTCTTTAACTATAAGAAATAGAAATCACAAGAATTTCAATATCAATAATAGATTTATAGCAACTTATTAGTTATGGAAAACAATAGAGATTGAGCCTTAATATCCCTAGAAAATTTTAGGGTTCTTGATTTTTTGGACTAGGATTTAGACATGGTTTTAGCCATGGAATCAATGAATCCATTAAGGGCTATTGCTTACCCAATCAATACCTATTATTTAAGATTAAGAAACTTGAAAAAATTAAAGCTTGAAGTGTCCTCCAATAAAGGTGCTTGCTTGACCAACTAAGGAAGAAGATGAAGATGAAGATGGATATGAGGTTTGGGCTTAGGAATTGACCGGGAAAGTTATCACTTCTTTTTAATTTTCTTTCTTCAGTTACTAATTCCAATTTAGGTTTTAACAAACCCAACAATGAAGGAAGCCCTTTTTGGCATTCCATGTGGCTTGATGACTAATGGGTTGGGGGAATAATTAATTAATTATTCCCCAACTTCTCAGACTTCATGCGTTTGTCCCTCAACTTCTAACTTCTTTAATTCAGTCACAAAACAAGTTTCAAGGTTTGCAACAAGGTCCTTAATCAATAACGATACTAATTTGGAATTCAATATTTTAATAATGGACCACTTGATCAAAGGTTAATGCTATAATTTAACTTTTTGATGTAAAATTTTAGATTGTCGGAATTGAATTCCGACTATGCCAAATTTTAGGGTGTTACACATAAAATAAAATTTTTAATCTTTCCACTTTTTCGTTTTTAATTTTCCATCAGGGACAGAGGCCCAAGGGTGCCTTGGCCCCTCCAACAACTTGAAAATTATATATTCAATAATTTATTTCTTTGAAAAATTTAATTTGGCCATTTTTAGAAATTCATATTAAACATTAAACTTTTTGAATATTTACAATTAATTTATATAGAATTTTAATTTGACCTATTCAATTTTTCGGTCTAATAATAATTTAGATTCATATAAAATTTAAACATTATATAAATTAAACATTGTCACTCAATCTTGAGTTTAAATACTTAATAAATTATTATATTTTTAAAATTCAATAATTTTGGCTCCGTATAAAATATTCGTTGAAAGATGCATTTACTTTTAATGGAAGCATTTAAGATATTTATGAGTAAAATTAAAAATAGAGGTGTTTAATTCGTATAAAAAAGTTGTGTGAAGTTTCTAAAGAGACATGACCGACCGACCATACGTGGAAATGATAAAGGGAGCACTACTTCAACTTTAATTAATCTACCATTTCAATCCTCAATAAACTTGTGGTTTGGGTACTCAACCTTTTCTCTGCTGTCGCTTGCTACCTTGATGACGTTCCACTAATACCGTTTCATGGACAGTGTAAAAAATCTGTAAAACTGAAATCGAATTCGAATATTTAAACGGAATACTTTAAGATTTGTGGGCAATTTTGGGTATTTTAGAGTTATTTTAATCTTATTATTACTTTTTTTGGCATACAAAAATATTTAAAACTTTCACAATTATCATAAATTCACTTACGATTAATCTTATACTAAATTTAGTATTGTTGACAAATACAATCATTAACCTTAAAAAATTAATCTTATTGGTCAAAATAATTTATTTGACTTAGATAACTGTCCGACTTAAAGTAATAAAAAATAATAATTTATATACTTATTTTGATAAAATAATAATTTAAAACCCAAAAACAAACAAAGTGTATTGTTGAAGAATGCTCATCCCACATTGAGTGAGAAAACATAGTAGGCTTGGTTTATAAAGGAATTCCACTGTTTTTGAGCAAGAAGAGCAATTCCACTGTTTTTCACTTTGAGATTTGAGTGTACAAACTTCACAAAGAGTCCGTGCTAACCTTGGGGGACAATCCGCCTATAGCAGCTACTAACACCGGTTGGGACGAATGCCTTTTTAAGGCAGTAGTATTCACCACGACACGATTCACGTTTATTTTCTGATTCTTTCTGTTTTGTTCTCAGTCAGTGCTAAAGCCCTGATTTTGCAATTATTCTACCAACATGTATAGTTTAGGGGTTGATTTTTCTTTTAACCCTATCAATAACAATAAATAGATAAACTTGAGAGATTTTGATAAGGGAAACCCTCTCGGATATGAACCACCGGGTAAAGGAGAGGGTATGAATAGTTTGCAATCTCATACCACACCTTTACAAAATGGTCCCCTATGAATTCCTCAATTTGCCACTCATTTTCATGTACTATAATGCTTTTTATTTTTACTTTTTGTTGAGTTACAAATATAATCAGAATATTCGTATGATTATAATAAGAATCAATAGAATAATATATAAATAAAATTTTAATCACGGTCATTATATACATATAACTATTATTAGAATTAACCATTACAATACATAAATGAATTCATTGAGAATTGGAATAACTATGGATAAAACTCGCATTTAACTAGACTCGAACATGATTTCTTAAGGACTTAAGGTCTGGATCTTACTAACAAAATTAAGACCTTGTTGACATATGGTTCATAAATTTAAATTATAATATCTCTAATTTTCTTTAATTTCTAAATAATAATAAACGATGAGTGTTAATGTATGGTACGAATACGATATATTATATTTTTAAAAAAGCACAAATATTCGACGAGCATTGAAGTTGACGTTGAGAGTTCAAAATTTATTAAAGTTGGGACTAGCTTTAATCGAAAATTTGATTAAAAAATATTTTAGAGGATAATATAAAATCATAAAATGATTCAGCTGACAACAACGATTGTTTATGCATGAAAAAGAACAGAAATATGAAGAGCAACATATTGCTTAAATAAGAGGGAAAGGGAATTTTGCATTAATGGTCCTCAAGAATGTTCTTTATTCTTGAAAAAAATCGAAGAAAAACAGGTCACTACTTGTCGGAAAATATCTATTTTTAAATTATTATTTTTCTTTTCACTGAGTAATGATAATAATATTATATTACTTGACATTTGAGTTTTTCTTTGTCGCATATTATACGGGCTGTTTTCATCAATTAAAATTGTTTCAAAAAAATCGTAGAAAAAAATAAATTGTTCAAAAAAAATTTAAACGAGTTATAGTACAAATCAAAAAATGAACATACTTGAAGGGCCAAATGGTATTAAGCAAAAAATGTTCCCTTGTAGTTGTAACCTTATTGATCAAAATTAAACTCAACATAACATTTATTTATTTATTTATTTTTTAATTACAAACTCACATAATCAAATATTTACAGTGTCACTCACCACATCACCTTAGAACACACCTTAAAATTTATAGAGTAATTGTCTAGATATTATGTTTTAAAAAACTATTTTTACCATCTATATCTGCACTTGTTTTTTATTTTTAGATATATGATGATTCCTATTACATCAATGAAGTAACCAATGAGTTTGGCTGAAGTGATATGAGTATTGGCTTAAAATCAACAATAATACATGACGACTTCACTCTTTACTGCAACAAGTGCAATAGATTACGGAATAAAAATAAAATTACAATAATTCATAGAATATTTTAGATATATGATAATTCCTATTACATCAATGAAGTAACTAATGAATTTGGCTGAAGTGATATGAGTATTGGCTTAAAATCAACAATAATACATGACGACTTCACTCTTTACTGCAACAAGTGCAATAGATTACGGAATAAAAATAAAATTACAATAATTCATAGAATATTTTTTCCTACAACAATATCAAAAAAAATTAACCCAAAATTTACATTATAGATACAAATTGATATTTCTTTCAAAAAGTATTTATTTTGATATAATGAAAAATTACTAAAACATATAACTAAAAAACTCATTTGAAAATTGAGTAAGGTCACAAATGATCATTAAACTATGTTGAAATAATTTTTTAGTTAATTGCACCACACGTCCTCAAACTATGACACTCATTTTAAATTGGTCCCTAAACTTTTAAACATTCCAATTTCATCCTCAAACTATGACTTTCATTCTAAATTGGTCCCCAAACTTTTGAACATTCTAGTTTTATCCTCAAACTATGACTCTCATTCTAGATTGGTCCTCAAACTTTTTAAATGTTCTAATTTTATCCCCAAATTATCATTGTACGCTAATCATATCTTATGTTAATAAAACCGTTATAAAAATTGTTAATTGTCATGAAACATTGATGTGTATTATGTAATAAAATGTTGTTGGATAAACGATAACTTGAGGATGAAATAGGAATATTCAAAAAGTTTGGGGATTAATTTAGAATGAGGGACATAGTTTGGGGATGAAAATGGAACTTTCAAAAGGTTATAGATCAATTTAGAATGAGAGCCATAGTTTGAGGATGAAATTGGAACATTCCAAAGTTTATGGACTAATTTAGAATGAAACTCATAGTTTAAGGACGTGTGATGCAATCAACTCATAATTTTGTAGCCGCTTTTAAAAATTACAAATTGTTTAAACCTTTTATTGAGTTACAAAATTGTCATTTTTTTTTCAAATATTACAAAATGATCATTTAAACTTATCGAGTTGTTAAAAAATGGTCTTTACTAAAGCATATAATTAGTAAGGACCATTTTATGACCGAATCAAAAGTTTAGTGACCCATAAAGTTTAATGACAATTGTATAATTTTTAAAAGTTTAATAACCAAAGAGAATATTTCAACATAGTTCAATGACCATTTATGTAGTTTTACCTTAAATTGTAGCAATCTAACCCATGATCTTGGGTGATTTTAGGGTAATAATGTTGTTGGGAAAAATAATTTGAAAAATAGGGTTCCATGGCTTTATTTTGGTTTCTACGGCAAAAGAAATAGTGGCGGGGAAAAATACTTCTACAAAAGCCGTTCATGTTTGTTTAATTATTTTAACACCGATTTGACATGGCTGCAGGATAAAACAGGGGGCAAGAGGGAATCTCAGCCTCAAACGTCTCTTGTAGGAGGCGTTCGCGGCGTGAACAGTGACATGCAGCTTTACCTGTGAAGTGACCGGTGAACGTTGCCTGCACAAGTCGTTCAGCCATGCATCTTTTGCTTTGCCATTTGCCTTGCAGCTTGCAGAGCTGCATGCAGCGTGTACGTGCCTTGCAGACCCGTGAGTGTGTCCACCCGTGAACGTGCCCTGCAGAAGCCGTTCATGCTTTGAACAGTACATCTTCTCCTATATAATGAAAGGACGGGGGCTGGGCTGGGGGTATTGTATTAAAAAAAGTTGGAGGATGATATATCAGTAGGAGGAGGATGAGGAAAAGGGGTTTGAAAAAACTTTTGAGGTTAGTAATTTTTTATTTTACGGGGGAATTTATTAATTATTATTTTGTGTCTTTATATATTAATTTGGTATTAATAATAATATAAATTTTATTTTGTGTATGTGTATGTGTAGGTAACCATTTTAATTTTGTTAAAGGAAGAAATATTTATCAAGTAGGTTAGTAAAATTTTAAGTATTTTTAGTCATCTAAAAATAGTACCGTGTTAGAAATTAATTTTTAGGGATGTTAATTTCGTAATTAATTCTCTAATTCATAATATTTGGATTAAAATGCCCTTTATTTCCTTTTAAATTATTGTTGATGTCATATTTTTATATTAACGAATATTTTTAGAGGATTTAGTGACAAATGATTTGTATTTTAGTACATATTGTAAAATTAATATAAATTAGGTTGGGTGGGGGTAGGGTATTTAAAAAAAAGCTTGAGGACAGTAGGGGTTCAAAAAAATGTTGAGGTTAGTATTATATATATATATATATTTATTTAATTTATAGATAAATCAATTTATTATTTTGTCTTTATTTATTATTTTACACTAATTTGGTATTAATATAAAATTTTATTTTCGTGTGTAGGTAATACTATTTTAATTTTGTTGAATAAATATATATCAAGTAAGTTAGTAAATTTAAGTATTTTTAGTCATCTAAAAATAGTACTATATTAGAAATTAATTTTTAGGGATGTTAATTTTGTAATTAATTCTCTAATTCATAATATTTGGATTAAAACGCCTTTTATTTCCTTTTAAATTATTGTTGATGTCATATTTTTTATATTTACGACTATTAAAGTTAGTATAAATTAGTGTGGTTGGAAAAATATTCCATAATAAATATTTATAATATTTAAAATAAATTAATTATTCAATAAATCAAATACTAATAATTATTAAAATATACCTAAATAATAGTAGACATACGTGTTTGTAACAAATGCTAAATAAATCTAATTTCTATGTTGGTTATAGTAGTTAGTTATACATAGATAATAGTAATTAACTACCTAAAATAAATTTTTTATTGACTACATGGTAATTATATAAATAATAAAATATGCGCTTCGATGATATTTTATATACTGAATTTGTATACTAATAATGATGTTGTAACACAAGCTATTTTAAATATTAATAATAATATTTTATAATTTTTAGCTATTTAATTTAGTTAGTAATATAATTTAGATGATGTTTGCGTGATGATAATATTAGTAGATATTTTAATTTATTGTCTATTTAGTGTACTATAAATTCTAGATGATAATATCATATCAAATGTTTTTATAAATTTAGATCATTGTAATTAACATCATTATATAATATTAGGAAAAAATTCTAAATAATTGTTTTGCAGATTAGTTAGAAATATGGCATCTGAACAAGTTTTGTTACAACTTGATCATGTTCACATCTCTTATCATCTGGTAAGTAAACTTATAAGTTGTTTAATTATTTGCGAATTCATAATTACATTTTGTTCATTCCATGTAATTATTAAAATAAATTTATTATAGGACAATCATCGCTTCTAGACTCGACGAACGATTTTGAAGATACCATCTGATCGCATAGTTATTTACTTGCAGATTGCCAGATTTTATAATGTAACATTTCTTCACGGATATAAGTTGGTACCTGGGTTGATAACTGCGCTGATTGAACGGTGGAGACCAGAAACTCATACATTTCATTTTCCAGTCGGAGAATGTATGATAACCCTACAAGACGTAGCTATACAACGTGGTGTCCCAATAAATGGGAATGCAGTAGTGGGATCTGATATCTACAATGTATTTCAATTGTGCAATATGTTACTCGGGAAAGTACCTTCCGTGTCAGATGTGAGAGGGGCACGTGCAAAATTATCATGGTTGGAGAACGAATTCAAGGTAACCGAGAATTCTACTGAAGAAGAAGTCATTTATGCCGCACGGACATATATGCTTCACATTATTGGAGGTACATTAATGGTAGATAAATCTGGTAGTTATGCACATACACAATATCTGCCATTGTTGGCAAATATTTAGCAAATACGTCAATATAGTTGGGGATATGCTATATTGGCATTTTTGTATCATGAAATGTGTAAGGCGACAGTTCTTCATAACAATAATAAGAACGTGGATATCGGTGTATGTCTTACTTTGCTTCAATCTTGGGCATGGTATAGACTTCCTTATTTAAAGTTGGTTTGCAGATCACCCATTGAATATCCATTTGCAGGAAGGTAATACAATGAATCAAATTTTGTTGTGAATATGTTATTGATTATTAGCTTTATCTGAAGTTACTTAGAATAAAATATTTAATTTCTACGCAGATGGAGGCATGATATGAGAAAAGCGGGAGTGGTGCACAATAATGTTGTAGATATACGACTCGAGATTGAATCTGAAGGAAGAAATCAGGTATCATATTTTTTTAAATACACTCATAGCTTATTGTCTTTCATTTAATCATATAAATAAAAATATAACGTAATTTTATTTACAGTTTATTTGGAGGCTGTACGAAAGTGAAAAAGTGATTTCCTGCATACCACGAGATGTGTGGGAATTTTCTACATTTTGGGGTGCGGTTATACCGTTGATCTATTTTTCTATTGTGGAGTATCAGTGTGTTGATCGAGTGTTGCGGCAATTCAATTTTTTCCAGCCCATTTCTAAACCTTCGTTTGATATTGAGTATATACATACTTGATGTTTGAGTGACGAGCTAAAAGATTATGTCATTACTCTATGGAATGATATAACAAGCTGGCTGCCAAAAGATTATACTTCAACTGAAGACGATGCTTTTGATTGTTGTCTATAGTACTCGGAGTGGTTTAATAATGATGGAAACCCATTCTTGGTAGGCCACGAAATGAGCTAAAAATGGCAGATGGAGCATAGATGTTCATATCAACATGTTGGCAGAATATTCAAACCCGAACTTGATCATAGCTTGCCACAACCACCAAACGATACAACAATAAGTGCGCCTACAGATTGGTCTTCATGGGGGTCAATACATGCACCCACAATAAATGTAGATGGGTTATTTGAACCTAGTAATCCTTGGGAACATGCAATTCGTAGATATCCAACAATTGGCGAGACCTCATATCAGCACACTGAAGTGAACTCATCCGGATTAAGTAATGTATTCGAACAACCACATGTCCATACATTATTTATTGATAGGTCATCATCTTATCCAGCCCAGGATGATGATGTATACATAACACCATTTGATCATCAATCACATGGATATGGTCATAGTATAAGTGTTGATAGTATGACAACTTTGTTGTCGACTACGACCATTTCCACTCCATTATTTGCACCAAATATGTATTCTACACCGCATGCCATGCAAATGATAGATGATCAGGTCAATCAGGATAAGCATACTCTCAATGGCCCACAATTTCTTCGAAGAATGGTATGAGCCCATCGACGGTATGATCAAACGACATCTCTATATCGACAAGAATTACCGAGGAGGAGGAGATAATTTTATGGTTGTTTAAGAAACATTAAAACTTGTCTTCTTTTTTAATTGTGACATTAATAACATTAAGTCTAATATTTGTTCTGACTTTTCAAGTTTGTTTGGACTTTGATTTAATTTTGAAGTTTTTTTGGACTTTGATTTTTCTTGTACAATAGATTGCCAAATAATTTTGATTGTACAATAGTTTGCCAAATAATTTTGCTTGTACAATAGTTTGCCAAATATTTCGAAACCAAAAAATCATTTTAAAATAAGTTCACATTAACGGAAAACTAAGTTGATGGTCCAACACGATAGTTAGAAAGATTGGATTTGTTCGGACACTTATTTTTTGTGTGACCTAGTCCCTAGTAAAGTGTGCAATGCTTAACTTGAACTCCCCTTTCTCTGTCATCCGGATAATCCATATTCGTATGAATGTGAGTGGAAGTCGGTCGACCCTTCAACTTTGTACGAAGCTCTGGATTTGGTAACCATTCTTCGTATATTGGCTCTACCGGCTAATAATCTTGGTTCGGGATGATGCTGAACCGAAATCTGTATATATTTGCCATAGTCTACAACTTATAACTCTCATCCGCAAACCTGTAAGGGTCCATACGAATATGCATACATGCGGCGTGTGCGCAAGAGCAAGGGTATCTAAATGCTTGAAATTCACCACAATCACACCATCTCTTATTAAGATTTATGGTGAACATTCTTTGCTTACCTCGGACTTTGGCTTCGATTAAAATTTAAAATTATTTGGGTCGAATGTTCTGACTCTCATAGAGGTGGCATGCGCTTGAAGAGTAATCATTCTATCCTATATGGTTTGAGACCAATTTCGTCCGCTGTTTATCCGGGCGTTAACTTCCTGCCCTTTATCATACCAAACTTTAACCAATCTGAAGTAAGTCTCCCACACAATACTTGCAATTGGGAGATGGCGTGTTCCTTTAAGCACCGAGTTTATAGCCTCAACAACGTTAGTTGTCATATGGCCATAACGTCGACCTTCATCATAGGCTTGTGACCATCTTTCCCTAGGGATGCCATTTGCAAAATTAAATACACGTTGACCATGTCGCCTCAACTTTCTTATCCCCGCGTCGAATTTTGCTTGAACTAGTTCATAACCTATTTTAAAAAATTGTTAGTTAAATCAAATAAGAAAACATCAATTAAAAAATAAATTAATATAATTTTTATAAACAATGAATAACAATTTACCCGTGCCTAAAATCTCTTTTCGGATCTGATTGTTTCCGAAACACGTCTTCGCATTTGTCGTAATATGCCGTACACAATATGCTAGATATGCATACGACGGCTTCTATAAACTCCTCTGTCTGTCAATTATTGATAAGAGCGCAATCCCTCTATAAAAAATCATATAAACCACGTATTCTTTTACTACATGGTTACGTAAATATTTCAAAAAGAATTCCCATCCATCAGCATCTTCCTTTTCAACTATGGCAAAGGCAATTGGGAATATATTACTGTCTTCATCTTGTGCAACGGCACGAGTAATATATGACCGTACTTCCCATACAGCCAAGTACCATCCACTTGAATCATGCGTTTGCAAAATGGGAACCCTTCAATGCACACATTGAATGCCCAGAATAACTTACTGAATATCCTTTTACCATGAAGTAGTGCGCCTTATAAGTTGCACGCCGATTTTGTTTCGTATTCTACCATGGTTCATGGGATGAATATTTGCATTGCTTGTAAAAGAGCTAGTAGATCATTATACGATTTATCCCAATCACCATACCTTGCGCCGTCGCCTTTTGCTTTGCCATCCATGTCTTGTAGTAAGATGAAATATATCCAAGTTAATTTTTGATGGATACTACTAACACTGCAATTGAAATCCTGAGATCTTTTTCAACCAATAACCTAGTGCAGACACATATTAGATCAGAGTCTAAATTAATGTGATCTTGTGATAATGATATATTTTAACGTGTGTGCTGCTCATTGAACTGTGTTACCTCCCACGTCTGACTCTTCTACCGGTATAAAATTTTTATCCTCCAAGGGCATTTGCTATTCCAATTAATACACCTGGCGTAATATGTATGCCTATCAGACTCAACAACACATGATCTCATATGCCGTTTGATGCAGTACTCTTTAACTGCCAGCTGGGCATTTTCTTTTGTTTCAAATTGAGCCTTCAGTACCAATTCCCCATGGTTCGAAGATGATGAAGAACCAAATACGCACCCTTCATATTTTGAATCTCGCATTGCAGCATAGTCCTCTTCATACATACGGGCTGGAGGTTCATAAGCTGGATAAATAGATTCCGGTTGCTCGGGCTCCGGTTTAACATAACCCCAAATAGGCTGATAATTTTTAACCCAAGCTTAGTGACAGCCGCAACCCAAACATCATCTTCAACATTCAGACCATTACCCTTACTCGCATCTGTCATAACAGCCTTAACATTATCAGCATCGAGTAAATGAACGTCATCGTCTTCCGTAATAGGCACAATATTTTTTTCATCCTCATTGAAATCATCAAGCGACTCGCCCCAATGACCAACTGCGATTTCAATGTCACAATATGTAGATGAACTCATTCTAACTACATATTGAAAAAGAAAACAATCAAAAGCATAGATTAAAATGTTGTTATTAAAATTTGTTAATACAAAAAACTTCATATATGTAACAAAAACATTAACTATTAAAAAATTTATGAACTAATTCAAATTTAATAAATGACAAAAACTTACTAGATTTGATGAGAAACCAAAATATTTCCTCTAAATCCTTCAACAAAAATTAATTTATTGATTACTAACATTATCATCACGCAAACATCATCTAGATTATAAAATATTATTATTATTATTTAAAATAAATATTATTATTAATATCTAAAACATCATCTAATACTAACTAACTAAATAGCTAAAAAAATATAAAATATTATTATTAATATTTAAAATAGCTCTTGTATAACAACATTATTATTTAAAATTTAGTATACAAATTTATTTTTTCTACCTTAATAATTTATTGATTAAAAATATTATTAACTAATTAAAATTTAATTAATGACAAAATTTTACCGGATTTCAAGAGAAACCAAAAAACTTTCCTCTAAATCCTTCAACATAAATTAATTTATTGATTACTATTATCATCATCTAAATTATAGTAGTACTAACTAAATAAATAAATAGCTAAAAATATAAAATATTATTATTAATATTTAAAATAGCTCGTTTATAACAACATTATCATTTAAAATTTAGTATACAACTTTATTTTTTTCTACCTTAATAATTTCTTGATTAAAAATATTATTAACTAATTAAAATTTAATAAATGACAAAAATTTATCGGATTTGAATAGAAACCAAAAAATTACCTCTAAAGAAAATCCTTCAACATAAATTAGTTTATCGATTACTACTATTACCATCTAAAGAATTATAGTAGTACTAACTAAATAAATAGCTAAAAAATATAAAATATTATTATTAATTTTTAAAATAGCTCGTGTATAACAACAATGTTATTTAAAATTTAGTTTACCATTTTTTCTACCTTAATAATTTCTTGATTCAAAATATCATTAACTAATTAAAGTTTAATAAATGATAAAAATTTACCGGATTTGAAGAGAAACCAAAAAATTTCCTCTAAATCCTTCAACATAAATTAATTTATTGATTACTATTATCATCATCTAAATTATAGTAGTACTAAGTAAATAAATAGCTAAAAATATAAAATATTATTATTAATATTTAAAATAGCTCGTTTATAACAACATTATTATTTAAAATTTAGTACACAACTTTATTTTTTTCTACCTTAATAATTTCTTGATTAAAAATATTATCAACTAATTAAAATTTAATAAATGACAAAAATTTATCGGATTTAAATAGAAACCAAAAAATTACCTCTAAAGAAAATTCTTCAACATAAATTAGTTTATCGATTACTACTATTATCATCTAAAGAATTATAGTAGTACTAACTAAATAAATAGCTAAAAAATATAAAATATTATTATTAATTTTTAAAATAGCTCGTGTATAACAACAATGTTATTTAAAATTTAGTTTACAATTTTTTTTTCTACCTTAATAATTTTTTGATTCAAAATATCATTAACTAATTAAAGTTTAATAAATGATAAAAATTTACCGGATTTGAAGAGAAATCAAAAAATTTCTCTAAATCCTTCAACATAAATTAATTTATTGATTACTATTATCATCATCATCTAAATTATAGTAGTACTAACTAGTAACTAAATAGCTCAAAAACTATAAAATATTATTATTAATATGTAAAATAGCTCGTATATAACAATATTATTATTTAAAATTTAGTATACAAATTTATTTTTTTCTACCTTAATAATTTCTTTATTACTAAATAGTTAAATAATCATATAACACTATCATCTAAGACGAAATGTATGTTTTATATAACTTACTAACTAGTTAAGAAATTTATTCGAGGTTATATTACCAACTTAATATACTAACTAAATAACTAAAAAATACTTAAAATTTAGATATTTGTTAAAAATAAAATATACTTACTTGACAATTTACTGAGCAAAATATACGACCAAATCTAAAATTTTCTCCAAAGTATGATAAGTATTTTCTTCAACAAAATTAAATTCCTTACACAGATAAAAAAAAATATTAAAAAATTTTATGGACATAAATAATAAATAAAAAAAATAAACATCCCTAAAAAATACATGAATTGCCTTTAACCCCTCTTTCTTGTTTATCATCCGTATGCATCCTTCAACCTGTGCATACATTATATAGAAAAAAAGGAGAACAGTCTCCAATAATGCAGCATGTACAGAACGCCTTTTGCAAGAGGCGTTCTTATTAAAGGCGCAGCAATTATTGATGCATGAAAAAAAAACTCCTCATGCAGGAGCCATTTAATAGCAAAAAATAATTAAAAATTAAATGAATGTCTCTTGCAAGAGCCATTTAAGAGGAAAGACAAAACCAACACCTGCAACAACGTCAAATCAAAACAAAAATAATTAGAATATATCGTTCAAAGAGAAAAAAACCTATCACCTACTGTCATGTCAAATCAAAATAAAAATAATTAAAATAAATATGAACTACTTCTGCAGACACAATTTTTTTCCGATCATTGTTTTTTTACCGTAAAAATCAAAATAAAGCCATTGAAACTCTATTTTTTAAACTATTTTTCCTAATAACATTATTCCCCTAAAATCTCCATAATCTTGGGTGAAAAAAAAAACATATAATCCACGGAGAGTCAGAGAACGCCACGTTTAGGGTAAAATTAAAAGTTGAGAGTAGGAAGTGTCTTTGCGTGTCAATATATAACAAAGGAGCGGTTTTATTATGAGCTGTTGCTGGTAATGCAAGTAATGGAGCGCAATGAGAGTGGCACAGGCATCATCAACGTCGACGATTACAGCACGGAACTTCTCCTCACTAACAAGGAGCGTCGCCGTCGTCTTCTTGGCGTCTCAACCTCGACAAGTTCCGCCTTCCGCAGCAACTCTTAAACTCCGATGACGATTCTCTTTCTCGCCTTCTTTGTACCCCTAGTAAGTTTTGTTTCCCCTTCAGTTTCTACTTTCCTTTTGCAGATTTCTATTTTCTTAGGCATGATATGTTAATGTATTTGGTGAAACGACACAACAAGAATACTTTAAAAAATGAAGAATCTGATTACTTTTTCACTCCTATCGAAGAAAGTTCAGTTGAATCCAGCTCTTAGTTCTCCACTTTATTTTTCCTTTTTAATCTGGCTCTTTTAAGAGGAAAAACAAGAACATTGTTTGGACAAAAAATGAGTTATGAATACTGAGATTTTACGGAGTTTTCTAGTAACTTTCTTTTCTTTTTAAATCGTTTCAACTGGTTCAGTGGGGAGGGGGATTATTTTGAGATTTTTTAAGTAGTTTCTAATTGTTGGTGGTCCTTGCCGGAGTGACTGAGTCGAGACTCAAGAGTCACGAGTTGCATGTGCAAAACGATATTTGAATTCATTTACCGGAAATGACTACCATAAAAGAGAATCAATAATAGGAAAGTTTTACTATAATAGAAAAGTTAAATATTCCTCTTCTGTACAGGTTTGATTGCTAATGTGAACTTTGCCTAAATATCTAAGGACTAATGTTTTGCTTAATCATTTGTTATTGGAAATCCCATAATTGGAGGGAAACTTTTGAAGTTGGTAATGGACACTTGATTCAACTTTCTTTGATTAGTTAGTGGAAATGTGGAATCCTACAAGATTGTCTCTAAAAGTTTTAGGCCATGTTTGGCGAAAGTAGGTTTAGCACTTGATAGGGAGCTGTCGTCATGTTCATTATCTACTCACAAAGTATATATAAAAGGGCATTGTCTAAAGTCGATGGATTTCATTGTCTTTTGCCTTCTTCTGCTGAGGGGGGCCATTGTTGTTTTTATTAAAGTTTAAACTAAGCAATAGCATATTATCTGGTAAAAAGCTGGAAGTGTTTCTCCATTGTCCCACAGATATATAGAAAATCATTATTGGGTGCACTTTTCTTGTTAATTCAGCCCTTAAAAAAGAACACTCCAAGCTTAATTTCTTGTTTTTGTTGAGAATTTCTAAGGCTTAAATTGGTTTTCTTAAATATAGGATTAATTATAAACAAAGTTCTAAGCAGAAACTAGCTATGGGAGTTTCTATGATGCTACGAAACAAAAAAGGTCACATGATTTTCTATGGTGTTATAAAATCGAAATGGTATGCTGTCGTTACTATTTCGTTTTATCTTAAAATCGATACATATCGACAGAATACAGATATGGTCAATACCTGTAAAATGCTTTTAACTCCGGTTTCATCGTTCTCTTATGTTGTTTTCAGTGTATAATATTTATGTATATATAACAAGTTATAGTTTCATCATTTAGTCAGTTTGCGAAAATAATTTCAAGTATAATCTCTTACAATGTTATGGTTGTTTTTTGATGCTTTTTTTCACTCTTGACTTCAGAGAAGCAGCGCAAGGTTTCAGAGTACTACAAACAGCAAGAAAGGCTCCTTGCAGGATTTAATGAGATGGAAACCATGAATGAGATGGGTTCTTTGCCTGGAAGCCTAACTGAGGTTGTTTCTTCTTCAGTGTTTTTGTTGAGGGATTTTCCGACTCTTTCTGGAGAACTTTGCTAAGTGTCATCTGCTCGACAGTTGGTCAAACACCCAACAATCGGTCAGTATTTGCGCGGACAACACTTCACAGACTTCTCACGAATGAGTCGGAAGATCCTCAACAAGTTTCTTCCCCACAATGTTTTACCTCAGCTATGGATAAAAGATTGTGGGCCTTAGATGCAATAGTTTACTCAAAATTCTAATCTATGATCTAAGCAAATCGAAGTACTGTAAATGTTGTATTAATACCATTCTGTATTCAGGATGAAATGGAGCAACTAGCAAGGAGTGAAAGGATGGCGATTCATGTGTCCAATATTGCTAACATGGTGTTTTTTGCTGCCAAAGTTTACGCCTCCATTGCAAGCAGATCTTTGGCAGCTATTGCATCGACTTTGGATTCACTCTTGGATCTTCTCTCAGGATTTATTCTTTGGTTCACAGCGCATGCCATGAAAACCCCCAATCATTTTCACTATCCAATCGGGAAAAAATGAATGCAGCTCGTCGTAAGCTAACTATTTATCTGCTCTTCACTCCAATATAAACTTATGTTTCATCTTAAACATGATCTTAGCTTCACATTAAAAGGACATTGTGTACTGACAAAGCTTTATAATCCAGGGCATCATTGTTTTTGCTTCAGTAATGGCAACTCTAGGCTTACAAATATTGCTCGAGTCTGTCAGGGAACTTGTTGTCATGGTATGCCACTTTGATTCAGTTAAACTTGGCTAGCATCAAGTCATTTTGGTATGGCCAGAACGCTTTTTACTAACTTTGTTCCTTTTGTGCCTCTAACATACATATAGTCCCGCCCTAAGATCTATCACGATCAAGAGAAATGGATGATCGGAATTATGGTTTTTGTGACGGTAGTGAAGTTCGTCCTAATGGTCTATTGCCGACAGTTCAAAAATGAAATCGTTCGAGCCTATGCCCAAGATCATTTCTTTGATGTTGTTACTAATTCGGTTGGTTGATCAACAGCTGTTCTTGCTATCCATTTCAAATGGTGGATTGATCCAACCAGAGCTATAATTGTGAGTTCAAGTTCCTTCTCAAATCTCAATCACATTCGTGAGATTAATATGCTTAGAAGCTAATCATTTATATCTCTGAATTCCATAATTGCAGATAGCATTATACACGATGAGTACTTGGGCAAGAACCGTGATTGAGAACGTATGGTCACCGATCAGAAGAGCCGCTCCACCCGATTTTCTAGCAAAACTGACATATCTAATATGGAGCCACCATGAAGACATACAACACATTGACACGGTTAGGGCATAAACTTTTGGTTCCCATTACTTTGTGGAGGTTGACATTGTGTTGCCTGAAGACATGCTGCTAAACAAAGCACACAACATTGGTCAGACACTGCAGGAGAAGCTCGAGCAGCTACCAGAAGTCGAGCGAGCCTTTGTGCATATCGATTTCGAGTTTACACACAGACCTGAACATAAAACCATGGTCTGAGTCTTGACCTTAGCCATGACGCTTGCATTGCTGGACTGATTTCCCACGTCCATATGTGTTCATCCATTGGTGCCTGTTCTCTTTGTTGTCTCAAATGATACCAAATTTTACTTATGGTTAGTTTATGTCATTAACTAGGCATGGACCTCTTCTCTTTTACTTTGGTGGTTATATAAAATTACTAGTTTTCTTATTATATATAATAATTAAAATTTATTAAATTAGTACCATAAAGTTTTTTAGAATTTTAAATACTTCACAAATTAAATTGACCTGTTAAATAACGTAAATTTGTGCTAATTTTGAACGTTAACATGCACAAAATTGTTTTGCATGCATGAATTTGTCTTTTAAAAATATAAATGCTTATGCTATATATATAGAAATTACAATAAAATTGATATAAAAAACTGGTAATATCAAGAATATATATAGAAATTTTTCTAAAAAATTAATTTAGCCCTCACATTATTTTTACACTCAATTAAGCACTTGAATTATAAATTTTCATCAACGTGCCCTTTAACTAATAAAATTAATTGTTGACTGTTAATTCCATTAAAATTGCTAACTTGTCTCATCAAAATTACTATCTAAACGGTTTAAAGTTGCTATGGCAGCATGACTTGACAATAAAATAATTAAATAAAAATATAGATCAATAAAAAATATGTCTTTTGAAAATTAAATTAATTTTTAGGGATTAACAACCCCAATTTTAAAAATTCCTAACTCATTAATCCAAAAATTTCAAATAAAATTCGTCATTTTATTCTTCAATGTTTTTGTTCCTCCAATTAAATAAAAATATAGATCAATAAAATTCGTCACCATCAGTTATGCTCGGTTGATTGGTTTACAGTCGATTGATGGAATCGATGATGATAAACCACTTAAAGTAGAGGCCGGGGAGGTTGTTGCTGAGGTAGAGAAGATTCAAATGTTAAAAAAAAAACAACAATGGGTGAACATTTGAATGAGATAGATAATCATTGTATAAAACATAACAGCTTTAAATGGTTGAGATGATAATTTTAATGAAATTAACAATCAACAATTAATTTCATTAGTCAAAAGTTTATATTGGTAAAAATTTATAATTTAAGGGTTTAATTGAGTGCAAAAGTAGTTTGAGGGTTTAATTATTTTTTTAAAAAAATTGAGTTTTAGTACCCTTAAGCCTTAGTTAATTATTTACATGTGAATGCAAAGGATCATGCAACGACCTTAGTCAGTTAGTCTCCCATAAAAGGTTTAATTTAACTTTTAATTCCTTAAAAATAATAAAATTTTAAATTAATATAATGGTAAAAATGCAGTTTGATCCTCTAAAAAGTTCAGAATTCAATTCCATCCCTCTTAGAAGATCAATAGAATCGCCCATGTATGAATCTAGAAATTATAATCAAAGTGGTATAAGAATAATAGCAAATTTTAATTAGTGCAATTAATCTTTATGGCATACATCGTTATTATTAGGGATGGGCACGGGTCGGGTTTTTGGCCCACCCGAACCCGACCTGAAAATAAATATCCTAAACCCGCACCCGATCCGACCCGAATATATTTTTAAAAAAATCCAGCCGACTCGAAAATAAATACATTAAACCCGACCCGACCTGAACTATATAAAAAATTAATTTTAGGCACCTAATTGTAAAAAATAATTTTAGGGGACTTAATTGTAAAAAATATAATTTGAAGGACTAAATTATAAATAAAAATTTAATTTTAAGGACTTAATTATAAATATATATAAGGGGTATTATTATAAATATCCCTAAAATAATTAGGAAAAAAGTACACAATTAGTCCCTAGTCGGGTCGGATATTTTCCGCCCTAAACCCGCACCCGACCCGACCGAGTTCACTTTCAATAAAAAGTACACAATTAGTCCCTAGTCGGGTCGGATCGGAACCTATTGGAGTCGCATAGTAACCCTTTTTTTTCTATTACGTTAAAATAAAGAGCAAATGTATTTTTTAATATCTGGGCTTAATTTTCGTTTCGTTTTTTAGTTTTTATCCAATTCGATACTTCAACTTACTTATTTGGTTCAATTTGGCATTTGTGTTTTTATCCAATTAAATATTACATTTGAAATAGTTTTTTATTTTATTTTATAATTTTTCAAAATTATTTGAATTTGTACGAGTATGCACAACTTGAATGGATCCACATTGAAAAAAATTCAAGAAGTAATGTTTGAGTACCAATTTGAACAAAACAAATGCCATAGTTACCAAATCGAATAAAAAACAAAATTTAGTACCAAATTGAACAAAAAAGTAAAATTTAAATACTTTGAATCGTATGTCTCTATCAAACAATGCTTTACAGTGCTCTAAAAAAAGGTGAAGGTGACCTATCCAGAAACAATTCGGATCGTTAAATTACCACCAATTAAATTCATTTGTGTAATCTAAGATGACAGACTCAACCAATAAGAAATTAGCAGGGAAAGTAGCCATAATCACCGGTGGAGCAGGCGGCATCGGCGAAGCCACTGCACGGCTGTTCGCCGATCACGGCGCCCGTATGGTCATCATCGCCGATATCCAAGACCAACTCGGCCAACAAGTAGCCACATCAATCGGCTCTCACATCTGTACTTACATGCACTGCGACGTTACCGACGACGATCAAGTGAAAGCATTGATTCAATCAAGCATCGAAAATTACGGCCAGCTTGATATTATGTTTAGCAATGCTGGGATTATAAGTAAATCCGATCAGACCATTCTTGACCTTGATTTCCCACAGTTTGATCAGCTGATGGCGGTCAACCTCCGCGGCACTGTCTCATGTGTAAAGCACGCGGCGCGTGCGATGATGGGGAACCGGGTGAGAGGAAGCATAGTGTGCACGGCGAGTGTGGCGGGTAGCCGTGGAGCCACGAGGGGAACGGATTACGTCATGTCGAAGCACGCGGTGTTGGGATTGGTTCGATCGGCGAGTAAGCAGCTGGGGGTTCATGGTATAAGGGTGAACTGCGTGTCGCCGAATGGGTTGGCGACGCCGATGACGTGCCAGGCGCATGAGAAAAGTGTGGAGGAGGTTGAGGAAATCTACGAGGCAGGAAGGGTTTTGAAAGGAGCTACGTTGAGAGCCGGGAATGTGGCCGATGCGGTGCTGTTTCTCGCAAGTGATGACTCTGAGTTGATCACCGGCCATGACCTTGCCGTGGACGGCGGCTTCCAGGATTGGTAAATGGTAATTAGGATTTGCTTAAACTATTTTATGTATTTTAAGCAACGGGTAGATTCTTCTACCCATGATGGGCAAAGTCGTAATATTATTGTTAAAAGTAATTAGGGTTTCTCTTCCCTTCCCTATTTATAATTTTCATCCCTTGAATTAACCTCCGCCTCGCCCCTCGATTCCGTCTGGTTTATTCTCTTTTCCCATACATTTGTTCATAAATTATATTCTGGTTTTGAGTTTCTTTCTCTGATTCATCCTTCCAAACTTCAGTTCGCTTTATCCTTTCTTTTTTATATTCGTCTTTCAGTTTTTGGTGATATGATTTTTTAAGGCTGTGATGACTACAAATTATACCATAAAAAGGGAATTCCCTCGTCCAAAACCATCAATTTCCTCTTGTTGGGTAGGGGACTTTTTTATGCTTTTGTCCTGTTTAATCTCTGCGATGATAATGGATTTCACCTTAGAGGAGGCTGGTGGTTTTGGACGGCGGGGTTTCTTTTTTCCTTGTTTTTCCAGAATGTTGCATATTTTGTTATTGCATATAATATTTAGTATTGTTTTCCTTTTATTTCTTAATTATTTGATATTTGGAAGGGGTTGGACAAAAATTATTAAATCTAGAAAATTATAATTTTTAATAGAAAATTTAACTAGAAAAATGAGTTATTAAAAATTGATTTGTTTTCCTTTTATTTCTTAATTATTTGATATTTGGAAGGGGTTGGACAAAAATTATTAAATCTAGAAAATTATAAATTTTAATAGAAAATTTAACTCGAAAAATGAGTTATTAAAAATTGATTTGAATTAATCGTTTCTAAATATAGATTATGTTAGTATAAAATTAAAATTTATTTTGATATTTTTAAGTTTGGTTGAGTAGAAATTGTTTTTTTTTGTTCCTATTTATGTTCTATCACTAAAAAATTAAATATAAAATTTAAAATTTAAAGTTAAGATTTAAAGTTATGGTTTATGTTAAAGTTTATAGTATTGAGTGTAAGGTATATTTTTAGAGTGAAGTTTAAGGTTCAAGTTTTAGAATTTAGGGTGCTTTTGGTTCATAGAATGTAAGATTATCTCCAATAATAAGATTCTTGGAATATAACATTACTACATATTACAAGGAATGTTACAATACCTTGTTTGGTTTATTTAGTAAAAATATAAAATTGTTTTGTTTAGTTGGAGGTATATAAGATTGTCTAGAAGTGAAATTAATTAAATTGACCATGTATTATATTTTCTTTTTAATATATTAAATTTTTAATATTAAATTAAAAACATATGCACAAAAAGTATTATAAAATTATTTTTGTTACACTATAAAAAATTTGCAAAAACTATATATTTATTATATTATTAATATAATTATTATTCATTCAAAAAATAATATAATTATTATATTAATTATATTTTTAGAAAAATATAATTTATATTTACATACTCTTGTTATCTTTAAAATATTTTTTTAATTTTTAAATGTTAAACTTTTAATATATTTAAATTTTTAATTTTTTATTACTTATGATAAATTGTCAGCAGAAGGACTCAAATATTGTTGTTGAAATTTTTTTCAACAATATGATCATCAGCAGTTTAATTCTAAAAATATGGTGAATTATTGTTCACAGTTAGAAGCCGGATTGAGTACCATATGTTTTTAAACAGTGATTTAAAAATAAAAAAATAAAGTCATATTGCTCTCCCTCCGACTTTGAACAAAGTTTTAAACAGAAATCCGACTTCTCTCTTATTGTCTTCAATATTTTAATTCAAAAAAACATCCAGAAAAGTGGATGAACAGTGAAGTTGGGTAGAGCTCAATTCGATTTCTGACTATGAACAATAATTCACCATATTTTTAGAATTAAACTACTGAGGATCATATTGTTAAAAAAAAATTCAACAACAATATGAGTCCTTCTGTCATAGGTTGTCAAATAAATTAAAGTAAATAATAAAATAAATCTAAAAGTTGTATAATATTGAAAAAATGTATATCATAAGTTTAACTTACTAAAATGTTTTAAAGATGATAAACATTTTTTAAAATTAAAGAATAAAATTAAAAATATCAACTCATCTAATTTAAGTTATAAAATTATATAATATAAACTCAATAATAAGAAATCGATAATAAAAAATAAGAAATTAAACTCACTACTACAAAATAATAAATTCACCATTGACAGCTTGACAGTAATATATGTTGTATATGTAAATCCTAGATGTGAAAATAGGCATAATTTGTTCATGAAATGAAAAAAAAAGAAGAATACAGATGAAAAAAGGTGGAGAGGTTGGACGTAAAATAATTGATATGTTAAAATAAAATACGAGATGAGATGGAAAAATGCGATAGAAATAAGGAATCATAAATAGAGTTCGGGTTCGAATTCCATAGATAATATGGATGGTATTGTCTATAAGGATAGACAAATAAAAGACTTTCTCAAAAAATTTATTTATCCACGTCTTATTTTGAAAATAGGTTGGTTGAACTTAAAAATTCCTTTATTGAATAAAGAAACAATCTAATTGAATGGGTAACACCATTTAATTTTCAAGCAATATGTAACACCATTTATTTCGAATTCCATTGAATTAACATATCAACCTTAACTTATTAATTTCCAAGCAATATGCAATCTCAACATATAATTTATAAACATTATAAATATACTATTAATAAAAATATATTAAATATTTAAATAATATTTAAATATGAGTAACACCATTTAAATGTTAAATTAATATTAAATAAAAATATTTAATTAATTTACATCATACATATTTAATTATCTAAATAAATTCAATAAAAGATCAATGTGAATAAAATTCATTGATATATGGGTAATATAGTCCAAAGAGGTGAGAATTGACAAATACCTAAAAAATTCATAAATCACATTCCCACCATTTGATGAAAGAAGGTTACCGTTAGAAATACAATATTATCCTTTGGAAAGAATGTTCTCCAACCAAATATGAGTATATGATTCCGGAAAAATCATTCTCTTAAATAATAATTTTTTTGTGAATCAAACATCCCTTTAGGGTTATAATTTAAAATTTTTTGTTTAATTTTAGCTACCGAAAAGAATATTAAAAAGGAACAGAAAATTTTTGTCCGATTTGTACAAGCTGAAGTGGATTAATCCCACACATAATTTAACTTGAAATTGGTCCAGTTTAATATGAGATGATTTTATTGATTTTGATACTTGTTTTTAGCGTTGATTTGGTTAAGCTATTATCTTTTTGTTAAATAGTTGTGGAATAAATATAAATAAATTTCTCACAAATTTTATTTTGATTGTAATTTAACATAAAAAAGTTATTTATTTTAGATAAATTTGATTTGTATTAATTTACAAGGTATAAGAATACGTAAGCTATACGAAGAAAAAAAATTATATACTTAAATTTTGATTGTTTGTAAACGCTCTCATTATAGAAGGTCAAAGTACTCTACTACCAGCCATTAATGAAATTTTGTCTTTTTCCAAGTGGTTTAGTCGAAAAGGAGATGGTGTCCCAATAAAACTCGAACGGTCCCTGTTCTCTTATGGGCCCAAACTTTCCCTTCCCCAGCCCAAGTTTGTCTCTCACGGTGTGCTGGAGTTCATCTCTAAATGGAGCTCCTTTCCTTCCCCAACGAACGAGCCCAATTCCCTGTTTAAGGATGAAATGCTTCTCTCTTGTATGTTTGCTACGAAAATTTCTGTGATTAAGAAAAGAAGGCGTGAATCAGAGCTTGAGCCGTCTTTCCCCCCCTCCTAAAAAGAGAGAGCTTAAGGCCCGGATTTTTGAAGGTATCCATAAAGTTGAGCCCGGTGTTTGAAATTCGCAAGGTTTTGGTATGGTTAAAGATGAGGAAGTCATTAATTTTGTCTTCTCCCCTGGCTCGTGTGATGGTATCAACAATATTGAACTCAAGTTAGTGGCAAGTCTACTGGCAACAAGCGTCTTATCTCGATCAAGAAAGCTGCAAGGGAGAAACATGTGTTGGAGATGAAAAGAACCTTTCATGATGAAACATGCTTGCTGGAATTTGGTAAAGATCCTTTTGGCAAGAGAATTACGACTATCCCAACTTTTGATTTCTCTTCATCAAATTGTCTAACTGAGCTTGATGCGATTATGTGTTGTGAGGATGAAAAATTCTAGTTATTTATGGTCTACCACCCTGATCTTTAGGAAGTATTACGGGGTGGTTGTTTGCTTGGGACTTCTTTCCCCCTTTTTTTGGCTCATTGCATGTTAACGAAAGACTTCACCGGTTGCCTGGGGTTTTTTCCTCTAAGGATCTGTGTGTTGATGATGTTTTGGCTTGTGTTTCAAGTTTTTTCTTGAAGTGTTTAGGATTTGGCAACCTTCTGAGAGTGTCATATTGATTAGATGGAACTTGAGAGGTGTCCCTAGAGTTCCATGGGAGGCCAAAGGCCGGTTTCAGGGCACTTCGAGGTACAAATTAGATCGAAATGGGAAAATCTATGAGCATAAGGTTGATAATCTAGCATTTAATTTCCCACAGCAGCTTAAGCCTGCTGCCTCAGTATTGGATTTAGTTGCTGCATGCCCGGCTAGTCCTAATCCAACATTTCTATGGAGACCTGTGGATACATATCCATCTTCTTGGGTCGCGTTTTATAATGCAGTTAGGGAGACAGTGGATCGAGAAGGGTATTCGCTCTCGCAAGATGGTTTGGCTACTTGTTCATAGCCTGAATTACTACACACTTTATATATATGGTGAAATTTTATAATATGTATACTTGTATCAGCACATTACGTTTTGTATAATGGATATGGAAATAGCCAGTATAAGGTTTTGTTAAAGGATAAGGTGTATGTACGTAGGCAGGAATGCTGGAGGTTTTGTTTCATGTAACGGTTGAGTTGCCTGAGGAAGAGAAACTTGTGCATATTTGGTTCAGTTTAAGTTGAGATTACATATTAGCTTTTAATTTACTTTTGGGTAGAGTCCAAATCTTTTTGTTGTTTGTATCAAAACATAAGATGGGTGAGGTGTAATTGATGGATAAGCATTAGCAGTGTTCCTTTACAACATGCTCCTGATTTCTATGGCTGAAGTTTAGGAGGAACAAATTTGCGTTGATGCCTTTGTTCTAATGCTTGTATATCAATGCTCCCAAAGTTCATAAAATATTGATCATATTTCTGTGAGAAGTGGAAACCTTTGATGTGTATTATTCATCATGTTATCAGTTAGGATGAGTTGGAAGAACATATCGGTTTACCGTAAATCATTATTTTCCTGTTGTGGCTATCATCGTACTAGTGTCTTGTTGACCAATACAGCATCATCATACTTGTGTCTTGTCTGCATTTACTAGAAGATTTTAGAGCATATGGGTTGAGTTTTAGTTTTTGTATGCTATCACACTTGGTAATTTATTGGCTGAACTTTGTTTACTCCCTGATTGCGTCAATTCTTTTGAACCTTATTTCTGGTTTTGTTTCTCATAGACAGCCATCTCTGCTTTAGTTATATGCAAAAATTGCATAACCTCCAGCTTGATAATAATGTTTTTTTGAAGAATTTCGTTCCACTAATAAGATTACGAGGTTGGTTAAGAAGGGAAAGATTTGTTGCCGACGCTTATAATGCTTCAGTTTTTTCACTTGAAGAAGAACTAGAGTGATGGAAAGTCGTCTAGCAAGAGTAGAGCAAGCATGCGAAGACCTAAAAAGAGACATAAATGAGAAGCTCGAGAAGGAGCAACAAGCAACTCGCGATCATATCGTGCAATCACACATGGATCTGCTAGATCAGATAGTTGCTATGTTGGCCGGCGAAGATCCCAAGAGAAGAAAAAGATTGGTCATAAACCCAGTGCTCTAGAAAGGGCAGAAAATACGAACGACAAGGCACCACTGCAAATGCTGATTCCAGTTGAAAAACAGCAAGGTCCTTAAACCGGGTCTTCATCACATGGGGAAGCTAATGCCCAAAATAACCCTAGTGAGCATGGCATCCCTGATTCGAGCATCATCAACAAGATGGGTCAAGCAGGGATTGAGGCGGTCAAATGAATTAAAGATTTGTGCAGGCGGGTCGAAGAGAAATCCAAAACTGCAGAAGGGGCAAGTGCATCCTATGAGGTAGACTCAAGAAAATTAAGTCTAGTCACTGATCTGGTGATACCTCTAAAGTTCAGGATGCCAGAATTTGAAAAATTCAACGGAACAAGCTCTCCGTTTGCTCACCTTACCATATTCTGCCGAAGAATGACGGGGCATGTTGGCAATGAGAAACTCTTAATCCATTGCTTCCAAGAAAGCTTAAAAGGGTCTGTTGTCAGGTGGTATAATCAACTAAGCCAAGACAAGATACGATCATGGAAGGATCTGACAAAAGCCTTCACCGAGCAGTACAAGCATGTAACTGACATTGATTCAGATCATCTAACATTGCAGAACATGGAAAAGAGGCACAGTGAGAGCTTCCGGTAGTACGTACAAAGGTGGAAGGATGTTGTTGTGCAAGTACAACCACCACTGCTAAAGAAAGAGATAACGCCTACCTTTGTAAGGACTCTGAAAGACCCATTTCTAAAATATATGTTGGGCCATCCAACCAAGAGTTTGGAAGACCTCGTGATATCTGGCGAACTCATTGAAGCGGTTATCAGAGAAGGAAAGGTTACCGACCCTAGCCAAGAAAGAGATTAAGCAGAAATTCATACAGTAGGATCTTATTCGATCAGCCGACCTTGGCCCTCACGCCAGCCAAGCTACCCATCCTCACATCGACCGAAGCTTCTCAGAAAGTCATTTATCCAATCCTGATGACATATACAGAGCTACTTCCAATGCTTGTCAAAAAGAGCTTGATAGCCCCAGTCCAGTTTAAACCAAAAGAGCCTCCTTACCCCGAAGGATATGATGTCGACGCTATCTGTAACTATCATATAGAAAGCTCGAGCCACAACATAAATAATTGTGAGGCATTGAGGAATAAGGTGCAGAGCCTGATCGAGACAAGAACCCTGAAGTTTAACAACGGGGTCCCCTAGACAAACTAATCGAGAGTGAAGAAAGAATGAATGACCTTTAGAGGTTAAATTCTTTTTGTTGGGGCATCTTTGTAGCCTAAATCTTTTTAAGTAATGCATGAAATTAACCCTTTACCTAGGCTCGAAGGTAAAAGAGAGAATCTTTTGTAAGGGCATGTGACTATTCAATGCATTATCTTATGTTATTTTGAAAAAAAAAACAAAAACACAAAAATTTCAAAATTGAATTCGTTCATACCTTTCCAAAACTTTTGTCCATATTTTCAAAGAACCCGACCGGTTCCAACCCGACAATTGATTCCAAACAGTCTAGAGGCACTTAATCCCCCCACTTCATGAAAAATTCTCATTTTGAAAATATTCTTTGAAGCAAAAAGAATTCTTGCATTACTTTTTAGAAATATAATGTACAAAGACCTATGGCCCATGGCTATCCAAAACAAGAAAAAAGCCTTCAAATGTATTCAGTCAAAATGATATCTGGGCAACATTCGATCGGAAAAAGCCGTCGCTCCCTCAAGAAGATGAAAAAAGACGAGCCTGCAAAGGTCATTCACCTCATAAGTTTGAATCAAAAAAATGAAGAATATGAACAAAGAAGATTTAGGGGGCAAGATTTTGCTCGAGAAAATTAGAAGATCGAACTGAATCAAAGGAAGAAGACCCCTACAAATATTTTATGCATCTCCATGCATCACGGCATACATAACATTGCATCATTGCATTACCAAAACATGTTCATGTATCATGAAAACATACTTGGAGGCATATGTATCATTGCATCTTTTAAACATGATCATGCATCATGATATACATAACATTGCATCATCGCAAAAGCATACACATGCATCTCTTTTGCATAAATACAGGAAATAATTTTTAAAAGCAAACTCAATCCTTCCATAAGGATATTTTTCCAAACTTCTGGAAAATTTTTAAATCTCAATCATTCTATAAGGATATTTTTCAAAACTTTTAATTTTTTTTTCAAAACTTGATCATTTCATAAGGATGTTTTTCCAAACTTCTAGAAAAATTTTCAAAACTTGATCATTCCATAAGGATATTTTTCTAAATTTTTGGAAAATTTTCAAAACTCAATCCTTTCAAAAGGATATTTTCCAAACTTCTGGATAATTTTCAAAACTGAGTTCTATAACTCAATCTTTTAAAAATGATATTTTCCAAACTTCTGGATGATTTCCAAAACTGAGTTCCATAACTCAATCTTTTCAAAAGGATATTTTTCAAACTTCTGGATGATTTCCAAAACTAAGTTCCATAACTCAATCTTTTCAAAAGGGTATTTTCTAAACTTCTAGATGATTTCCAAAACTGAGTTCCATAACTCAATCTTTTCAAAAGGATATTTTCCAAATTTCTGGATAATTTCCAAAATTGGGTTCCATAACTCAATCATTCTAAAATGACATTTGCAAAAACCGAGCTTCATAACTCAGCCCTTTCATAAGGATATTTTTAACTTTATCCTTTCATAAGGATATCTTTTTTGACAAAATAAATTTCCTATTTCCATCCTTACTTAAGGAGAGGGAAATAAAAAAGAAAAAAAAGAAAGGAAAAAAAGAACAACAAAAAAGAAGAAGAAAGAAAAAAACAAAACAAGGTGAAAACCCGAAAAAGCACCATGAAAAGAACCTTTTTGAAAATATTGCAGGCACGGACCCAAAAAGAGGCTTGGAACATTCAAAATCATGAAATCACGTTGATCTCATATTCCTGGAGTGGCAATGGAATGAAAACCAAGACAAGTTAATCTCTCTAAGGAGGCAGTGGAATGAACCCGGTATAAAGTTTGTATCCCTAGAGGAGCAGTGGAACAAAACTTCATTAAATTTGTCTCATCTCTCTGAAGTGGCAGTAGAATGAGAACCAAGATGAGTTCATCTCCCTGAAGAGGCAGCGGAATGGATTCGGTATAAAGTTTGTATCCTTGGAGGAGCAGTGGAACAAAACTTCATTAAATTTGTCTCATCTCCCTGAAGTGGCAGCGGGATGAGAACCAAGATGAGTTCATCTCCCTAAAGAGGCAGCAGAATAGACCCGATATAAAGTTTGTCTCCCTGAAGGAGCAGTGGAACAAACTTCATCATATTTATCTCATTTCCCTGAAGTGGCAGCGGAATGAGAACCAAGACGAGTTCATCTCCCTGAAGAGGTAGCAGAATGGACCAGGTATAAAATTTGTATCCCTGGAGGAGCAATAGAACAAACTTCATCTCATCTCCCTGAAGTGGCAGTGGAATGAGAACCAAGACAAGTTTATATCCCTGAAGAGGCAGTAGAATGGACTCGGTATAAAGCTTGTTTCCCTGAATGATCAGTGGAACAAAACTTCATCATATTCATCCCATATCCCTGGAGTGGCAGTGGAATGAGAACCAAGACAAGTTTATATCCTTGAAGAGGCAGCGGAATGGACCTGATATAAAGTTTGTATCCCTGAATGAGCAGTGGACCAGACTTCATCACATTTATCTCATTTCCCTAGAGTGGCAGTGGAATGAGAACCAATACTAGTTTATCTCCCTAGGGCCGCAGCGGAGCAAACTTTAGATGTTATCGAGAAATATTTTGTTCGAAAAAAACAGCAAAAAAAGATAAATCAAAAAATCAAAAAAGAGAAAATAAAAAAAAAGAAAAAAGAAAAGAAGAAAAAGAAAATAAAAATAAAAATCAAGGTGAAAACCCAAATGGGCGCCTTGAAATGATATTTTTCAAACATCTCAAAGGCACGAACCCATAAGGAGGCCTTAGACATTCAAAACGAATGAAATGAAGATAAGTTAGTCTCATCTCATTGGAGTGGCAGCGAAATGAGTACCAACACAAGTCTGTAGAGCAGAGAAACTATAACCTCAGATCTTTACTCCTTCTAATGGAGCGGATCACCAGACCTTATCTCCTTGAACTACCAATGGAGCAGGTCACATATCCAATAGAAGAGGAACTACAACCTCAGACCTTATCCCATTAAACTACCAATGGAGCAGGTCACATATCCAATAGAAGAGGAACTACAACCTCAGACTTTATCTCCTTGAACTACCAATGCAGCAGGTCACCTATCCAATAGAAGATTAACTACAACCTCAAATCTTTACTCCTTTCAATGGAGCAGATCACCCGACTCTATCTCCTTTAACGGCCAAGGGAGCAGGTCACCCATCCAATAGAAGAGGAACTACAACCTCAGATCTTTACTCCTTCCAATGGAGCAGATCACCCGACCCTATCTCCTTGAAATTCCAATGGAGTGGGTCACCCATTCAATAGAAGATGAAGCTAAAAAAAGAAGAAGAAAAGAAAAAAAATAACAAACAAATAAAAAAGAAGAAAGAAAAAAAAGAAAAGAAAAAATAAGAAAAAAAGAGAAATTGGTGAGCAAGAAAACATCTGTTTTCGACCGTGCATCATTGTACTTTGGTAAGTCTCAACCGAGGAAGCAGAGAAGTGGATTGATCAAAGAACTCAACATCCTCAAAGAGCAAAGATCGAAGACCTACCGAAGACTGAAGACCAGCCCGAAGAAGAGAAACAACAAGCATAACTTATTTTGTTTCCCCAACCCCATTTTGAAGGTTTTTCTTCCCCAAGAATGACATGGTAGATCAATCAAGAGAGAAGATATACATCAAGAAGGGAGAAGCCCAGCCAGATCAGGCAAAACGGGTTATTTTAGTCTTTGCGCTGTTGTCGTTACACAACAATGAGGAAAGAGGGGCAGCTGTAATAACCCGTTTCTCACCCGGGTAACCCGACCTGGGTCAAACCAAACCTATCAAGGCCCAAACTTATAACCCACAGCCCATTTACATCCAATCCAAATAACCCATACCCAGTTACAGACCCTACCCAAATCAAAAACTATCCTAAATTACGCAACTACCCCTAAACCTAAGATTGCCTAACCCTAACCCTAATACCAGCTGTTGTCGCCGCCTAGACTTCTGCCCCCACTGTCCTAAGCTGCCACCGGCCGAACCCTACCCTGCAAAATTAGGAAAAAGTCAGAACAAGTGGGATGTTTTTTTATGTGTGTATTTCGGGTATAAAAACCCAATTTTTAGAATGGTAAAGTAGGGGTCTGAGTTCAAAAAAAGATAGGAAAATAGGGGAAGATCGAAAGAAAAGAGAGTTTATTTTCGTTAAAAAAGTGTAAATCGGGAAGCTTTTTTGTTCAAAAAAAATTTGTAAGTTTTCTTGAAATCAATAACAAGAAATTTTAAAGGTAAAAAATATGTTGAATCTTTTTTAGTTTTAAATATTTTTTGTTTTATTCAAATCTAATTTAAAAAAAGGGAAGAAAAAGTTCGAGTCTTACCTGATTCGGGAAACGCTTCGTCGTGGCATCGCCGGAGGCCGCCATGGCCGATGAATGGCAAAGGGGGAGGCACCGTGGCCGACGTTGCCTCTGGTTTGTGTGGGGGTTGAGAGAATGAGGGTTAGAAAGTTTTTAGGGTTTTTTTATCCATTCGAATTGAAAAATAAACCAACCCTTAACGTTTTAAACTGGAAAATAAAATGACACCGTTTAGACACCCTTACCCGCGCGGTGACCCGACCCGGGGGAAGGATTCACGTTTCTGGGTTAATGGGTTAATTACACAGATGGTCATCGCTTTCTTTTTCCGCTTTAATTTCTGTCCGTGGTATAATTATGCTTTTAGTCCTTATATTTTTATGCTCATTTAATATCTTCCCTTTATTGTTTTTTTGGCTTTTAATTTATGTTTTATTGCAGTTTGGTCATCTATTTTGTATTTATTTAAATTCCAGCACCTTTATTTAATGTTATTTATATTTTTGCCCAGGCATCTTATATTTTGTAGCATTTTAGTCCTTCTTGTATATTATGTCATGTCATATAATTTAAGTGTTAATACATTATAACCCTTAATGTTTAGTTTTAAGTTGTTTCATGCATTTTAATATGGTTCATGCATACATATTATTGTTATTATTATTATTATTATTATTATTATTTAAAATAACTTTCTTTTATATTGTATATATTAATATTATATAAGATATGAATATGCGTTTTTCATACATATGTTTATGTACAATTTTATACAAGGTTTCATGTATATTTTTTAAAATAAAGTACAATGTTTTGTTTAATTAGAATAAATAAAATAATAATAATAAATATTTATTTTTTATAATATATATAATTACTAACTTAATATGTATATAAGTATATTTTACTTAAAATATTATATTTTAAATATATGTATAAAATAATAATAAATACTTATTTTTTGAAATATATATATATATATATATATATATATATATATATATATATATATGAGAACTACTAACTATATATATATGGATATTTCTTTAATATAAATATTAAAAATCTCACCATAAGTATTATATTAAGTGCATACGTATATTTACATGTTGTATTATAATTTTACATCATGCTATTAATCGAATATGGTTAGAATTAAGGTAATATTCTTTTATTTAGGGAGTTCGAGAATTAGTGTCCCGGGCATAAAGGGATGTGACCTTCTCGATATTCCTAAATAAAAGAATATCCTTACCATTTTAGGATACGATATTTAAGGGAATTTTCTTTTATTTAGAAATTTGAGAAACCATTTCCCGGCCGTAAAGGAAGTGAATTTCTCGGTTATTCTAAATAACGAAACGTTTCTTTAAATATTTAGAACATTTTCATGCATTTAAGAATTGTATTTTAAATTTTAATCGAATTCATAATTTCTAATTGTAGCGATGTCTTTTTTTCTACGAGCGGGCATTTTCGCTAAAAATGGTTTTCATTGTTTTTTGGGGGTTTTCGGGTATTAAAACATTTATTCTGTGGGGTTTTGGAAAAAACGTATTTTAAAAATGGTGTCGCCACCGGCCACTTAAGGTAGGTCGGACACCATAAAACCAGAGATTTAAAAATGTTGGGTTCGGGAGTCAGTAACGGATGAGGAAGGATTAGCACCCCCACACCGTCCAAAATTGGTACTTTAATAATTATCGTTTTATTAATATTAAACTTTTCCGGATTAAAGTGACGATTAAATTAAAATTTGGTTATAAGTGCGAGTAAATTTTAAGAGTCATGTTATTCGAGAATAAACCGATAGACCACCATCACTACACTTGATACTGACCACGTTTACGCTCGAATAAAAGGGCACCACATTGACAATAATATTTCCAAAATGCAACTTAAAACATGGCAAATATAAATAAATACAATGTGATAAAAATATAAATAAATACTAACATAATAAAATACTAATCTAACATAAATAAAATACTAATCTAAAAACATTCATAAATAAATAATAATCTAACACATAAATAAAAACAAATCTAACATAAATAAAATACTAATCTAAAATATAAATAAATACAAAGCATAAAATACTAATATAAAACATACCAACTAAAAATAGGAATAAAATTAAACAACATTTTATTAAATCAAACAACATAAATAAAAAAAATATACCTAACTAGGAGCCCGAACCCCAACTGACTTCCACCGAGATCTACCACGATCCCTTCAAAAATTAACTAAATCGGATCCAAAATAGGACCTCGATCAAATGTTGGATCGAACCAACTAGGGCTGAAGGCACTGCCTCCGACCGCGGCCAGCCTTGGGTCCGGCCTGGCTCCCAATTGGGGAGCCGATTCATTTGCCAATTTGTGGCAATTTTTGTGCGTGAATTTGGCAGCCCTCCCCAACCTTTTATAGGCACTTTGGGGAGGGTGGGGTGACGCGGAGCACCCTCCTCCACGAATTTTCATTTTTTTTACTTTTTTTTATATTATATTTATATTATTTTTTTTGATTTTTTCATTAATTTTATATTAATAATATTACTATTAAAATAATACTAATAATACTAAAACCTGGACAAAAATGAGTGATTACAATTGCCCCTCTTTGCTTGTTCTTGTGAAACGAGAATAAAGCAAAGATCAAAAACACTCATTTTTGTCCTTCTTCTTTGTCTTTGGCTTCAGAATCACAGGTTCTTCCGAAACTTTCCGCTATTCCTCGGCTAACTCTTCAATCTTGTAAGTCATTCCTATATAGAACTTTTTCGCCTTCTGATCTTGGAGCTACAGGTCCTTCCTATATAGAACTTTTCGCTTGAAGTCTTGAGTTATGAGTCCCTCCTATATAGAACTTTTTCTTTCTGAGGCGGTAAAGCTTGGAGTCATTCCTATATATAATTCTTCGCCTTCAACGCGACAGGTTTTTCCTATATAAAACCTTTTGCGTCACGGATGGATACTTTCAACTGAGAGTTCTTCCTATATAGAACTGCTAGTCTTTAAATCCTAGAGTCGTCAGTCCTTCCTATATAGAACTTTTAGCTCCTGAAATCTCGGAGTTACGGGTTCTTCCTATATAGAACCCCTTACTGCGAGGACTCGAAAATATAGGCCCTACCTATATAGAACGTTTATCTTCGAATGAGGGATTCTCGCCAAACTGGCTACCGATCTTTATGGACTCACGCTGCTAAGGTTGTTGAAATCTTTCTTCAAATTTGGGGATTCACGCCAAGAACGGATACCAAACTTTCTGGACTCATGCTACTAAGGCAACCGAAATTTTTATTTAAATTTAGGGATTCACGCCAAAAATGGCTACCAATCTCTCTGGACTCACACTACTATAGCTGCCGAACTTTCTGGCCTTACACTACTGAGGCTGCTTAACTTTATTCAAATTTGGGGATCCACGCCGAAAATGGCTACCGATCTTTATGGACATACGCTACTAAGGCTGCCGAACTTTCTAGCCTTACGCTACTGAGGTTGTCGATCTTTCGGGACTTACGATACTAAGGTTGCCGATCTTTCTGGTCTCACGCTACTAAGGCTGTCGATCTTTCTAGACTCACGCTACTAAGGCTGCCGATCTTTCTAGACTCACACTACTAAGGCTGTCGATTTTTTTGGTCTCACGCTACTAAGACTGTCGATCTTTCTGGGCTCACACTACTAAGGCTGTCGATCTTTCTGGACTCACGCTACTAAGGCTGCCGATCTTTCTAGACTTACGCTACTAAGGCTGCCGATCTTTCTGGTCTCACACTACTAAGGCTACCGATCTTTCTGGGCTCACGCTACTAAGGCTGTCGATCTTTCTAGACTCACGCTACTAAGGTTGCTGATCTTTCTAGACTCACGCTACTAAGGCTGCTGATCTTTCTGGACTCACACTACTAAGGTCGTCGAAATCTGGTCTCACGCTACTATGGCTGTCGCATCATGCCCGAAAGACTTATTGATTTAGACTTACACTACTAAGGCTGTCGATCTCTCTGGTCTCACGCTACTAAGGTTGTCGATCTTTCTGGGCTCACGCTACTAAGGCTGCCGATCTTTCTGGACTCACGCTACTAAGGTTGCCAATCTTTCTAGACTCACGCTACTAAGGCTGCTGATCTTTCTAGACTCATGCTACTAAGGCTGCCGAAATCTGGTCTCACGCTACTATAGCTGCCGACATCTGGCCTTACGCTACTATAGCTGCCGCATCATGCTCGAAGAACTTATTAATGGGCCGAATGACTTATCACAATGCTCGAAAGACTTACTGGTGGCCTGAAGGTCTCATCATCATGCCCGAAGGTCTTACTAATGACCCGAAAGATTTAATATCTGACTTTACGCTACTTTGGCTACCGTCATCTAGCCTCACGCTACTATGGTTGTCGACATCTGGCCTCACGCTATTATGGCTTACTAGTGGCCTAAAGGTCTTATTATCATGCTTGAAGGTCTTACTGATGGCCCGAAAGACTTAATATCTGACTTTACACTACTTTGGCTACCGTCATCTGGCCTCACGCTACTATGGCTGTCGACATCTGGCCTCACCTACTATGGCTAAGGTATCATGCTCGAAGGACTTATTGATGGCTCGAAAGACTTATCACCATGCTCAAAAGACTTACTGATGGCCCGAAGGACTTAATATATGGGTTTGCGCTACTTTGGCTATCGTCATCTGGCCTCACGCTACTATGGCTGCCGACATCTGGCCTCACGCTACTATGGCTGCCGCATCATGCCCGAAGGACTTATTGATGGCCTGAAGGACTTATCACCATGCTCGAAAGACTTACTGGTTACCCGAAGGTCTTACTGATGGCCTAAAGACTTATTATCCGGCTTTACGCTACTTTGGCTACCATCATCTGGCCTCGCACTACTATGGCTGCCAGCATCTGGCCTCACGCTACTATGGCTGCCGCATCATGCCCTAAAGCTTATTGATGGCCCGAATGACTTATCAATATGCTCGAAAGACTTATTGGTGGCCTGAAGGTCTTATCATCATGCCCGAAGGTCTTAATGATGGCTCGAAAGACTTAATATCAAGCTTTACGCTACTTTGGCTACTGTCATTTGGCCTCACGCTACTATGGCTACCGCATCATGCCCGAAAGACTTATTGATGGCCTAAAGGACTTATCACCATGCTCAAAAGACTTATTGGTGGCCCAAAGGTCTTATCATCGTGCCCGAAGGTCTTACTAATGTCCCGAATGACTTAATATCTGGCTTTACGCTACTTTGGCTACCGTCATTTGGCCTCACGCTATTATGGTTGTCGACATCTGGCATCACGCTACTATGGCTGTCGCATCATGCCAGAAAGGATTTATTGATGGCCCGTAAGACTTATCACCATGCTCGAAAGATTTACTGGTAGCCCGAATGTCTTATCATAATGCTCGAAGGTCTTACTAATGGCCCGAAAGACTTAATATCCAGCTTTACGCTATTTTGGCTACCATCATCTAGCCTCACGCTACTATGGCTACCGACATCTGGCCTCACGCTACTATGGTTGCCGCATTATTCCCGAAGGACTTATTGATGGCCCGAAGGACTTATCACCATGCTCGAAAGACTTACTGGTGGCCCGAAGGTTTTATCATCATTCCTGAATGTCTTACTGATGGCCCGAAGGACTTAATATCTGGCTTTACGCTACTTTGGCTATCGTCATCTAGCCTTACGCTGGCCTCACGCTACTATGGATGTCGTAATCTTTCTTTATTTAATGAAATATACTTCTTCAAACTTTTTGACAATTCTTTAAATACCTGTCTAAAACAAGCAAAAATTGACATGTCTCTATCTATATGATGCGTGCAATGTAATGCTTTCTTCTTCTTCTTTTTCTTCTTCTTCTTTTTTTCTTCTTCTTCTTCTTCTCTTTTTTTTTCTATCTTTTTTTTCTTTTCTCATTTCTTCTCTTTTTTCTCCTCTCACTCTCTTCTTTCTCTTTTTCTTTTTCCTTTCTCTTTTTTTCTTTCAATCTTTTTCTATTCTAAAGTATTACACCCTGAAAAGTCGTTCCTCAGATTTCTTCATCTCTTTACTTCTTCACTGTATGCTCTTAAATCCTCATTTGATCAATCACTTCGAATCTGAATTAACATACTTTCAAATCTTTCGGGGAAATCCTTTCTTGTCTTCAGGGTTATCACTTGTCTTCATAAATGATCTTCTGGTCCTTATATTATTCTTATAAGAACCCTTGTCATCTTCTTCGCTTGGCGTTGCCCCATTCAATCACGGGCTCCATTGCTTCGAATTTCCTGACCCATCATATAGAGCCTTGATATATTTCTAATCACTAAGGTAAGCAAAAAAGCTTTCATCCCTGAAGCTCATCCTTGATCTTCTCGTAGCATTTCGACGGGAACTAACTCTCGATCCCTGTGCTTTAAATCTCACCATCATTCATTTTTAAAGTAATGCAAAAGGCAATTTACTTGTGTATATTTCAATACAAAAATAATGATTGTTTGAAAAGATAACAGTCATTTTGAAAATCACAACTTGGAGGGAATACCAAACATTTTAAAAACATTGTTTCGAACAAATGGTAAACATCTTTTTTTTTCTTTTTTCTCTCTTTTCTTTTTTTTAAAAAGCCATTTTTTTTAAAATTAATGTTTGGAGAATGGTAAACAAAATTCGAAGTATATTGCTACACATTTTAAAAAACTAATGTTTGGGGGAAATGGTAAACATCAAAACTTTGGGAGAAAATGTCAAACCTTTTAAAACATGTTTGCCCCCAAAATATCAAACACCATAGCACATCTGCTTCAAATTACCAGAGATCAACTCTAATGAAGCGCATATTTAGAAGATCTTGACTATTGTGGGGATATACGCAAATGTATAGTTTCTTCTAGTCTATTAGGCTTTCAAGAGGCACAATCCCATACCTAATTTCTAACCCATTTAAGGCGGCTCTCTTAATCTCACTAACTCGCCATGCCTCATTCTTCCCTCATTTGGGTGTCGATCAAGCACTTCAAAGTTTGACGTTCCTTGAAGCAAGGTTAACCCTTATAGGCAGAATAAAATCTGAAGACATTCTCATTCAACTTGGATATCTACGGATGACCATAATGGTTTTTGGAGGCTTGTAATGTAGGCCTTTAGTTCATGGTTAGACGAAGCCGTATCTTTGTGTTCGTATGATCTGAATATGCTCACATTGAGTATTCTCTCTTTTTTTCTTTTTCAGGATCACTCTAGACTACCCGTTTTCGGGTTTTCACCCTAGAGTTCATTTCCTCACTCTCTTTCTTTTGGTATGTCTTGCATTCTGGCTGTGTATTGATGCTTGTTTTCCGTAAAAAAATGATTGATCCTCTAAAGTTCCTTGAATGAAGGATTATGTACATTTTTTGGAGTTATTGAGATTGGTATGCCCGGATGAAATGTTCCTCTTTCTTTCTTTCTTTCTTTCTTTCTTTCTTTCTTTCTTCTTATTATTTTTTCTTTTGTTCTCTCTTTTTTATTTGGATTGCTCTAGACTGTCCATCTTTGAGTTTTCACCCTAGAGTTCATTTTCTTCTTCATTTTTGTGCGTGAATTTGGCAGCCTTCCTCCACGAATTTTTCCTTTTTAATTTTTTTTACTTTTTTATATTATATTTTTATTCTTTTTTTATTTTTTCATTAATTTTATATTAATAATATTACTATTAAAATAATACTAATAATACTAAAACCCGGACAAAAATGAGTGATTACACTAATACCAAGACATTAAATAATCGACTAGGAACCAATTTTGGGCGGTGTGGGGGTGCTAATCCTTCCCCATCCGTAACCGACTCCCGGACCTGAATTTTGGATCTCTGGTTTTATTTTGGTGTTCGGTCTACCATTTTTAAAATGATCGGTGGCGACTCTATATTTTTAATTTTAAAACCGGGCAGGGGTTTTTCCAAAATAAATTAAATCAAAAGAAATTTTAAAACTCCAATAAATAGAGCGCCAGGCGGATTTGGGTGATTACAATTATAATATATTTTTTCATAATCTTTTAAATAATAAATAATTAAAAATCACATTTAAAAATCAAGCACACTATTAATTTTAGAAAATATTTGATACACAAATTTGTATAAAGTTTACATAAGCTTGTTAAGTACAGGGCTTAGGAGTTTCGTTAAAGTTTAGGCAGAGAGAAAAGCATGATTTTTTGTTAGGGGGTGAACCTATAAAATTCTAAAGGGAAACTTATAAAATTTTAGGGGTGGGGCAAAAATAGATTTTCAATAGGAAATTTCTAAAAATTTTCTAAATCATATATGATTTCAAATTTTTAGGGGGCGACAGCCCCCTCCAACCTCTTTTAGGTCTATCCTTGAGTTTAGGGTTTAGAACTTGGTATTTAAGTTAGAGTTTTTAGTTTTTAGAGTAGTGTCTTAAAATTTAGATTTTATAGTTTAAATAAGAAAGATTGAGTAATTTTTTTAATCTAATGGTGTGATTACATGCTAGTATGTGTTCATATTTTTTTAATTCTTTGACAAAGTATATGCACCTTGTACACAAAAGTGCTTGAACACGACTCTCTTAGAATAAACATCATCCATTTTTTTTATTGACGCTACTTCTTAGATTCAGAAGAATTATATAAATTATTCTTACGCACTTTATGTATCAAAATATAACTCTTAATTTATATTATAATAAGTATCATTGGTTGATTAAATTTTCACAATTCCAACGCACGATTTCAGAAGCAACGTACAAGTAGTGTGTATGTGTCAAACCTTAATGACAAAGTTAGGAACAACCAGTAAGAAAGGGTTATATATTTCATATTCTTTTGACCGAAATATATATCTTTCAGATACTTTCTAACTAAGTTTTCATTATAATACTTGATTAGATGATGAGTTAATTAATCAAATCCCAACCCAACAAATGATTTCAATAAAAAAGAATAACGTTTATTTTAAAAGATTCGGATTTAATTTATTTTATTTACAAAGTGTGTTTTGTCAAAAAGTCAAAAATATATTTAAACAAATACTACCTTATAATTAACTTAAAACTATTCAAAAAAAATCAAATCTGCAACTTAGTTTAATTGTGAAATTGTTTCAAATATTTAAAAGTTTGAATTATACAACATAAAAAACCGTATCCATTCTTTTAAAGAAAACGAATACCGACAATTAGCCTCTGATATTTATTGAATCTTACACAAGAAAATAGAGCTTTATTATTATTTTTATCAGAAAACTAAAGCTTTATTTCTTATTAATGTATTATTTTTTAGATTACATTATAATATCGTTCTCTCTTCATTTTATATCGTTAATTTCAATTATTCATTTTCACTCGTTTAACGAATCCAAGAAACATAACAACAAACTTCTCTCACCATGCTCCTCTCGCTAACGATCGAGACCTTCGAGCCCGCTCCTCCTCCTCATACGGAAAAACGATACTTTTCTTATGTCGTTTGAGACGGTCGGAGTATTATGTTCTACTACAAATTTACACAGTTCACTAACAATTTTTAAAGAAAATTAAACGAATCATCATGATATTAAACAATATGAAAAGAAAGACAAATATAACAAATTGAAAAGCATTCAAATGGAACATCAATGTGCAACTTGACCTCTTTTTAGGACAGTGTAAAAACAAAATAGATTTCTTACAGAGCAATCAATGGAAACACTACTATATAATAAGGCATGCTGCTTTGCACATTACAATCATTTAGCTTGGCAATTAGAAAAGAAAATCCTAGCAAATAGCAATAAACTCTTGGTCATGCCTTCTCTTAATATCAAATCCATCGGAACAAAGAAACGTCGACACTTCAACCGAAAGGTACGTATATTATGACCTTATTTTTAATATAATAAGTTAATAACCATGATTAATATTATTGGCAGAGGAAGGTGGCAAAGAAAAGTATGAGAATAAGGTTGATAAGGTTGAGAAAAGAGAAAGAAAGCATCGATGAAGGGCGGAGGCGAGTTCGAGAAAGAATGGAAGCCGTGGAAGAAGAATGCGAACGAATAACCGAAGAAACTAAAGAAATAATCCGACAAACTGCAACGACTCAAATCCGGTTGGCTCTGATGTTCGACATCCTCAAGGCACGACAAGGTGGATATGTTGCCGAGGCTTCCCGCTTAACTCGGTTGCTTCGGTTAGTTTAATCGCATTTCGTTTATATTCATAGGAGTGGATTACGAAGAAGCGTTCGCTACGTTGTTGGATATATGTAAAATAATTAACCAATTTTGTGTTCGTGCGTATGTATTTATTATTTGCAGCTTCAGTTGGTATTTTCATGAAGTTATTATGATATTTTTAAAGTTTTAGAATTTGTACTATACATATTAAGCTTTATTTCTTATTTCCATGTTATTGTCGTTGTAATTGAAGAGGTTGGGAAATTGGTATATGGGAAGATAATTAGAGTGATATCATATAGAATAAGGCGCGTGTAAAAAACAGAAATTTAATGTATTTCAATCTTATTTATTTCTACAGATGAGACAAATAAATAATCTACTCTAAACATAGAGATCACGACTAAAAAACATGGGTACGGCAAACTCATGTCGTTTTAAGTATTTAAAACGTTCCTAAAATGGGTACAGGGCGGGTACGGGTACGGGTACGGGTGAAGTACCGAAAATGTTTTACGTTGACAGGGTATGGCTGAAAGTTATCACGGACAGCATATAACCTTTATGAACGTTCCCAAGATTATTTTACAGCTGAGAGACTCACGCTCTTTGATATAGATTCTACCGGTAGTGTTATCGACGAAAATGGAGTGACCAACGGAAAAAAATGCTTAAAAAAAACCAGGTGAAAAAAAGTTGAAGAAAATGCGTTAAGAGGATAAACAGTGAAAATAAGCTTTTAATTTATTTTTATTAATTTGAGCTGTTTTATAAGTGGGACCCAATAAAATGTTATATTGAGTATTGACAGCAAATTATTGAGCATTTTATTAAGAAAAATAAGGTTATTTTTTACTTTAGTTTTTTTATTAGTATTTTTGTTTTTAGTGTTTATATTTTTATCCTTCGGAGAACCAGTTTCTAATGCCCTTTTAACGCATTCGGAGAACCAGTTTCTAATGCATGATCATCTTCCTCGTAATCAGCATTAGAAAAATCAGGGGCAGTGACAACGAGGCCGAGTAGCATTTACAGAACAAATGGTTTCATCAGGTTGGTTAGTTGATGAATGCATATATCTCATGGACTGACCATTCATTTCCAATGTTACAAGAAGAGTAATTATCCGTTGTGGCATGAAAATTCAGGCGCATAGAAGCGCTGTGAAGAAGGAGCTTGCGATGCGTGTTGGTTTTGAAGGAGTGACACAGATGAAGTTCTGCAAAATCAGAGCCGTCTATAAGTGTGCTCCATGGCTTTGACACACATTTGAAGCGTACCAGCGTCTTCACGGGAAGCCGAATAAATACATCTGTGATCAGTTCGATTGGGAAGATAGTCATTGCAGTTGCTACAGCAAATACACAATTTAGTTACTGGGGTTAAACTTTCAGACAAAGCACTATACTTTTTGTAAGGCATAAATAAAGAAAAAGATTGCAAAATAAATTGCAGTGGCATAACACCTCCAGATCCTAACCAATCCAAACTGGGAAATCTTCACCTTTAAAGAAAAGAATAACATTGCTTTAACTAACTAAAATAGGGCAGTGGAAAAGAAATCTTTGCTGTAAGATGAACACTACTCTGAGTTGATGATGTTAGAAGGAATGAGCTTGACTTACTCAGGAGTAGACTCGGGCTGACTCGGAGAGTGCTCTATAGTTCCAGGCCGTGTAGCTTGCTTGCTTCTCCTCGTCTACCATGCTTATTGCTTCCCGCCATGGAATTGGCAGAAGCTCTCTACCATCCAATCATCTCTCTTCCTTTTACAAAAAAGGCCGAGTTTGGTTTTTTGAAATTGGCCTCGGCCTGATTTATTTAGCCTATAAACTCCCCCACCCAAAATTAGTTCATAAAATTCGTAGAAATTCGTAACTTAAGAGAAGAGAATAATTCTTAACTATATGCTATTTCACATATCAAAAAAGTAAATTCGTAGAAATATTCTTATAATTTGGAGGATGAGTCAAATTATTCTACAATGTTGTTTTATACCAAGCTAAGTTACAAGTTGACGAGGGAGAGAATATCAATGTATAACCTTTAATAAGTGGGAAATCAAATGTAATCTTACCCATAATTGAGTGACCTAAATGTAACTTTTAATAATAGAGTGACCTAAATATAACTTTAGCCATAATTGAATGACCTAAATGTAACTTTTAATAATTGCGTGACTCAAATGTAACCTTATCCATAATTGGGTGATCTCGGTTGTAGTTTACCCTAAAAATTTTAGGTAAACTTTTACTCTAATATTTAAGATACAAATTTAATTTTTCTTTATATCATTTATTATTATTTTGATTAATTTATTTGTAAATATTAAAAATATATTAACTTACATTTTAAAATATAATAAAAAGAAAATATAAAAAATACTACAATCTAAATAAAATTCTCTTATGGTTAGAAAAATTATAATAAAGGATGAAGATTTAACTAAATGGTTGATGCGTGAAAATGATAGAAAAAAATATAAAAGTTGGTCTAAACGTCCCCTAAGTAGACCAAATAGAAATCAAGGACAAATAAATCAAAAACAAAGGAAGAAAGCCATTTCAAGGCATCTTCATAAACAGATATACCCGGACTTAACACTATTATACATGAACATTTGACTAAATGATTGGTGCATGAAATTATTTAGTTGTTAAGTAAGATGTGACGTTAGATCTCTCAAGCAAAATTAAATATTCGAATCATGACGTTATAAATCAATCGTAAACATGTAAGTTTTTTATTAAATCTCTTCGGTTCTCATTGTTATGTGAGTTTGTATCAAATCTAAACACGTTTTTGAAGATCTTGTTGGATGATATCTTCAATTAATAGTGTCATATTGAGATAAGACGACCCTCCCACTTGAACAGCTCTGTTTGCCTTCTCTCCAAACTCTTTAGCTCGTTTTCTTCTCTCTATTCCTTCATCTCCTTCATCCAACAATTGCTCGATTGCGTTTTTAACATGTTCTTTCTTCAACCTGAACCCTGATTCCTCAACTCCCCAGGCTGTCGGTGTATCGGCTCCGACGCTTACTCCGATTTTCAGTATTTGTACTACGAGTTTTTCGTTGGTGAACTGGTCTGCCCAGAATGGGAATGTTAGCAATGGGACGCCAGCAGAAATGCCTTCGATTGTTGAATTCCATCCACAATGAGTTAAGAACCCTCCTACTGCAGGGTGGGACAGAATGAGTACTTGGGGAGCCCATCCCATAACCACAAGTCCTCTTCCTTTTGTCCTTTCTTCAAATCCATCATCTTTAATCCACTTCGCCACTTGATCCGATGTGTCGTTGTTTCCTCTCAAGACCCAAATGAATGGCTTGTTCGATGCCTCTAAACCCGAACCCAGCTCGATAAGTTCCGGAGACTTTATAGAGCTTACACTCCCAAGGCAGGCATAGATTACAGAGCTGTTTTCTTGAGAATCAAGCCACTTCAAGCAGTGCTGCTCATTGATGGAAGCCTTGTTGCCTCTTTCAGCCTTATCCGAATCGTCTTTGTGGTTCAGAGAAACCGGACCGATACACCAAGCTTTCGTTATCTTTGTGTACTCTTCGACAAACGGCGACTCCAGCTCTTTGAAACTGTTTATGACAAACCCATACGATGCTTTGTCAGCTTTGTGACTTGGATCAAAAACAACCTTCCAAGATTCATCGTGGTTTTTTGGCAATTGGAGTTTTGTGAATTCGACCTTCTCGATCAATCCCGGCACCGTGAATCGTTCGCAATCAGACGTTACGCTATCGAGTATATTGGAGGACTTTATGTTGTGCACACAAAGATAACAGAAGCAACATGTTCCATTGAACGATACCCTCGGAACCTGAAACTTGTTAGCAATTTTGAGAGTATAATAGAGGCCCGTGTCTGAAATAATACAACTGGGGAGTGGTGTTAGCTTCTCCAATAACTTCTCCACTGCTTCGGCCATACTGTTTGCCGCAGTGAAGAATTTGAACACTTCCTCCATCGAATTTATCATGTCGACATTCTCGACCCCGTCTTCCAATCCAAATTCTTTCCCAGGAAACTGGAGCTCGACTAAACGGATAGGATGGCCTAATTCAGTGGCTCGGGCGATTGTTTTCTGGACTCTGCCTGCGTTATGAGGTGTGGTGATAACAGTGACAATCGCGTTATGTTGTGCTAACAGTCGAGCAATATCGACCATGGGGATCAAGTGGCCTTGCGCCATGAAAGGGAACAACACAAAGTGAGGCCGGTGGGAAAGGGAATCCATAGAGCAATACAATTCGAGAAGAAAGGAGGATAAGTTTGAAGGTGAATTGGAAGACGAGTGTGCCAAATATGTGTTATATATAGCCAACAGTGGGTCGACTGTGTTTTTAACATGTTCTTTCTTCCACGTTTTTTGGGAGAATGGTGGCGGCGGTCAGTGCAGGAAAAAAGCGGTCAACCACATACGGCAGAAGGTGTAATCTAACCAATGGTTCAGGTATTTATTTTATAATTACTTTTACTTGGATACCAAGTTATAGAAGATTAGGATGTATTTGGAATCCAAGTCTTAGGATAAAAGGCATACCATGACAATGCCCAAAGTTAAAATTTGATAGTTTAATTATTTCTGATTGATATATTTAAAAAAGTAAAATCAGTATATGATTGAATGGGAACATGGCTTTTATGGTAGATGCCAAACGGGGTCTACCTAATAAATTTTCAATTACTAGGGTTAACCAACTGCTTTCGTCGAGATTTATAGATTTTTATAATATTTTGTTAAAATTTTTATATATTACCATTAAATTAACTTAAAGATATTGACATTAATATATTAATTTTTAATAAATAAACTCAAATTTATATTAATTATTTAAAGACAAATATATATTAAATTAGTTTTACTCCAGCTAGAGATGATTAATTTTAAGGATAAACCACCTCTAGAATCACTTAACTATTGGGAAGGTTTTATTTTGACCATGGAAAAGGTTCTTTTGTTTTCAGTCTTGGAAAAGAATCTCCTACATTTTGCGTCATGCCTTTTCGCACATTTTGATGCATATGTTTATATGTCTTGTGACACGTTTTGCGTACTTCGTGGAAATTTGATGTATGTGTAAAAATCATCATTGTGCACCCTATGATTGTAAAAAATCAACAATCTAGTATGTTTTTTCCGTCATATTAGAACTATTAACAAAGTAGATTGTGATATTGATTTTTTTCGTTCATCTCTCCTACATCAATGCTTTTGCATCTAATTGGATAGAAACATGAAGATTTTAATGATAAATGTTGAATTTCTATGATTAATGAACGACATATTTAAAGAAATATTTTATTTTTTCTTCACAATTTTTTTATTATATTGTTTCTTTCCGATAATAAAATTCAACTTTTTTATCAAAAAAATATTACTCATGACTCGTTAAAAATCTCCCTAAACTTAAATGGAGAAAAAGAGTACATATGATAATATACACAAAAACCTAGAATAACACAAACCGAAAATCCCTAAACAAAGCCCTCCGTATCAACGTGCAACGCTGCCAACACTTGTACAGGCAGGTTCGGGAAGAGCCAAATACACATACCTTGATCAATATGCATGCTATGCACGTCAAACTGGCCAGCAAGCGCTAATTTAGCAATATCGTCAACCACTTGATTGTCTTCCCGAGAGATGTGAACCACTCTAACCTCCCAAGCACGACCCAGAAGAGCACTAATATGTTAGAGAATAGTGAAAATGTCACAGACCGCAAACTAGTGATCGAGTCCAACCAGCACCTGGGTTCATTCCACCAGCACCAAGGTGCGCCCCTCCAGTACCAGAGAGCCATCCGCCAGCACAAGGGTGCGGCCAACCCACACCAGGGTCCAACCTGTAGTGTCAGGCAGCCCAAGAAACCTTTTTCACCATCTTGGGCATGTCCAATCCAACACCATGAGGACCAACCCGAGTTTGAAGAATTCCAAGGAGGAATATCAGCCATGTATTTTTATTTTCCTTAATTAATTTATAATTTTATGGCTCTCCTTGATTTTAGGGATTCAGTTCAATCTGAGTCGTCGATGTAATTCAATCACCACCGTTGGATGTAGGGGGCCTCAACTATAAATAGAGGCTTGCCCCCACCTCATTACTCATTCATTTTCACTCTTTCTTTTGAGGAATACATTGACATTCACTCAAAGACTTTGCTTCTTTTGAGCTATTTCTTTCCGTTTCTGCAAGGGTCTAAGCAGTGTTTGCTTGATCGATTTTAGGCTTACTTAGTCGTAGCAGCATCCGAAAGTCGACTAAGGATACACGTTCGAGTTATTAAAGTTCTACGGACGTGACAAATGGTATTAGAGACAGGTTTGATCAGAAGAAATGGCACCACAAAACTTTACCGAAATTTAAGCAACCGGGGGAGTTACAACCCGTAATGGCGAGAAGAAACGAGGAAGTTCCAAGGACCTCATTTTAGCCTTGGATCAGAGGGTCGTTAGACTTGAGAATTCCATGAAGGGAGTCAAGGAGGCCCGAGACGATGATGAGTCACGCTCCGATCTGATTGAAGTCATCGAGGGAAGAATCAGAGAAAAGGTTGAGAACCTTCTTAGTGAGTTGTATGAGAAGCTGGACAGCCGAGATAAACTCCCTAGAAGTCGAGATAGCCTCTATGAAGGAGGAGATGAAAGAGCTCAAGAGCGAGTTTCACTTTTATCAAGCAGCAATGAGGAATGAGATGTTTGCCGAAGTCGCAGCACCCAAGCCAAAGATTGACGCCCCGCGGCCTTCGAAGTTCAGTGGGTCAAGAATAGCCCAAGATGTAGACAATTTCATATGGGGGCTTGAACATTACTTCCGTATGATGGGTATCGATGACAATACAACCAGGGTAAACATTACTTCTGTTTATCTTACTGGTATCGCTCTTTTGTGGTGGTAACGTAGTTGCGATGAAGGGAAAGACGACACAATTCCCTTCAAGACATGGAAGGACTTCAGTTCGCGTTTAAAGAGCATTTCTACCCAAATAATGCCTAACTGGAGGCGCGGTCGAAGATGCGTCAACTTAAGCATGATGGGATAATCCTCGAGTACGTGAAGAAGTTCACCGAACTTAAGCTCTAACTGCCGAGTTTGAGTGAAGATGAAGGCTACTTTGATTTTATTAACGGACTTCAGAAGTGGGTCCGCATGAAGTTAGAGCAGATGGATGTTACAAGTCTTTCCAAAGCCCTATCCATAGTAGAGTCCCTTGCGCAGTTCGAGAATAAAAAAATCTAAGCCGTTCAAACCAAAAACCAAGCCTAAAGGTAATTGGGGAGGAGACAAAGAGATGTCAGCAAAAAATGGGCCCAGAAAGCCTTCAGGCGGCCATAGAAGACCACCCCATTGGAAGAATCGCATGCCATGGGAAAAGAACAATAATACGTTCCAGTGTTATACATGTGAAGGTAAACACTCTTAGCGAGGGATTGTCCGCAGAATGTGAAAGTCGCTGCCATACAAGAGAAAGATGTCGATGAGAGGGAGACTCTCAAACTTGGTTCCATCCTTAGTTCCATGGAAGTCAAGAAAGGCAGCAAGAAGAAATGGCTGATGTTTGTAGACATCACCATAGTTAGCCAAAAGATGAGCGCACTAATTGACACCGGTGCCTCAGAGTTGTTCATGTCCGAACAAGCAGCAGAGAAACTCAGCCTTTGTGTTGAGAAGGTGAGTGGGTTTATTAAAACCGTCAATTCCAAAGAAATTCTGATTGTCGGCGTAGAAAAAGGAGTCAAGCCGGACATTGGAAGTTGGACTGGCAAGGAAGCCATCAAGGTAATCACACTTGATGATTTTGAGTTTGTTATTAGGCTTAGCTTCCTTGAACGGAATAGTGTGTTTCCTGTCCCTTTTTCCGACTGTTTGTGCATCCTTGACCCAAAGCATCAGTGTATTATTTTGGTAAGCCAAAAAGCCGGAGTTGGGGCCAAGGTACTTTCAGCAATTCAGTTCTCTAAGGGGGTGCGCAAGGAGGAACCCACATTTCTAGCAACATTGGTGGAGGATGAACCTACCATGATCGATAAGGTCCCTAATGAAGTGGGACAAATATTGGCAGAATTCTGAGATGTGATGCCTGCCGAGTTGCCGAAGAATCTACCACCAAAGAGAGAGGTAGATCATAAGATTGAACTCGTGCCAAACGCAGAGCCACCAGCTAGGGCCCCTTACCGAATGGCTTCGTCTGAGTTAGAGGAGTTGCGCAGATAGTTGAAGAAACTCCTAAAAGTAGGGTATATCCGATCGTCTAAGGCACCCTACGGTGCTCTAGTGTTGTTTTAGAAGAAGCACGATGGGTCACTTCGAATGTGTATTGATTATCGAGCTTTGAACAAGCTCGCAGTGAAGAACAAGTATCCGACCTCGCTTATTGCGGACTTGTTCGATCAGCTTGGTGGTGTAAGGTGGTTCACCAAGTTAGATTTGAGGTTCGGGTATTACCAAGTCAGAATTGTTGCATGAGATGAGCCAGAGACAGCTTGTGTTACACGCTACGGTTCATATGAGTTCCTAGTGATGCCCTTCGGCCTCACGAATGCTCCAGCCACTTTCTGCACACTTATGAACAAGGTACTACAACCCTTTCTTGATCAGTTCGTTATGGTTTACCTTGACGACATTGTTATCTATAGCAAGACTCTCGTGGAGCATGTTGAGCACTTGAGACAGGTGTTTGAAGTCTTGCGACAGAATGAGCTCTATGTGAAAGAAGATAAGTGCTCGTTTGCCTAGAAGAAGGTTCATTTCCTTGGCCATATTGTTGGTGGTAATGGATAGAGCCAAAGTCCGAGCCATTAATGAGTGGAAGCCACCGACCAAGGTGATTGAGCTGCGGTCATTCCTTGGACTTTCAAATTACTACCGAATGTTCGTGAAAAATTACTCAAAGATAGTTGTACCCTTGACCGAGCTATTAAAGAAGGACAAGGCGTGGCATTGGGGCACCGATTGTCAGAATGCCTTTGAGGAGTTGAAGAAAGCCATGGTGAGTAAACTAGTATTGGTGTTGCCTGATTACACCAAGCCATTTAAAGTCTACACCGATGCATCCGTTGTTGCCATTGATGGGGTTCTGATGCAAGAGGGACATACAGTTGCCTTTGAAAGCTAGAAGCTCAATGAGACCGAGAAGAAGTACACGGTCCATGAGAAAGAGATGACTACAGTAGTGCATTATTTGCGCACTTGGAGACACACATTCTTGGGTCAAGGTTTGTGGTATTTACAGATAATGTTGTGAATAGTTACTTTTTGACCCAGAATAAGCTTTCTCCTAAGCATGTCTGTTAGCAAGGATTCTTAGCAGATATTGATTTTTCCTTGGAGTATAAGCCAGAAAAGATGGATTCAGTTGCCGATGCATTAAGCCGAAGGTACAACATTGAGACTGTTAGCCTGCCCATGGGGAAGTTGCGGGAGCGCATCAAGGAAAGGCTGTCACATGACCCAACAGCCAGGATGTTAATCAGTTATGCCAAAGAAGGAAAAACCAGAAGGTTCTGGCTTGAGGGGGACTTGCTATACCGTCGAGGACGTCGCCTCTATATACCTCAGTTCGAGGGATTACACAAGGAAATAATGAATGAGTGTTATGACTCTAAGTGGGCCGGACATCCAGGCATGAACCGGACCTTCACACTCATTGCAAAGCATTATTATTGGCCACGCATAGGTGAAGACATTGAAGCCTATGTGAGGACTTGTCTTGTGTGCCAACAGGACAAGATCGAGATGAAGAAACCTGCGGGACTATTGCAGCCATTGCCCATTCCCGAGAAACCATGGGAGAGTGTTTCCATGGACTTTATTATCGGTTTGCCCAACACTGACGGCCTGTCTAGTATCAGGGTTGTGGTTGACAGGTTTTCTAAGTGTGGGACGTTTATTCCAGTGTCGAATGTGTGTCCAGCCGAGGAAGCAGCTCATCTTTTCCTCAAGCACGTGGTGAAGTATTGTGTGCCAAGAACGATTATCAGTGATCGGCACACACGGTTCACGGGCAGATTCTTGACCGAGTTGTTCAAGCTTATGGGATCAAGCCTTAACTTCTCCATTAGTGTTCATCCACATACGGACGGGCAAACCGAACGAGTGAATACCTTATTGGAGATTTATTTGAGGTACTATGTGAGTGCCACACAGCGTGACTGGCCAAAGCTGTTAGACATAGCCCAATTTTCCTACAATTTACAACGGAGCGAGGCGACCAACCAAAGTCCGTTCGAGATCATGACCGGGCAACAACCGCTTACACCCAACACAATTGCTACCAAGTATGAGTGGCCTAATCCAGCAACACACATGTTTGCCAAGGAGTGGCAAGAACATAATGACTTAGCAAAAAAAGTTAAGGTGTGACCTTGTCCTTGCCAGCAAACATGTGTTCTTGCCAAAACGGGCAACAACCCTCTCAGATTTCACTAAACTAAGAAATGGGCAGATCGAAAGCGCATGGACGTTAACTTTCAAGTTGGAGACCTTGTCCTTGCCAAATTGACTAGGATCTTGCGCAAGCCAACCGTGCACAAAGGGCTTGTGCGAAGATACAAGGGTCCGTTCATAGTTGTGAAGCGGGTAGGCACCATGGCCTATCGATTGGAGTTGCCACCAACCATCTGAGCTCATCCAGTATTCCATGTCAGTTTACTTAAGCCATTTCATGAGGATGAGGAGGATCCAGATCAAGGCAAGTCACACCGAGCGCCAGTCGACGTGAAAATCTCCTACGAGAATGAAATCTGAGAGATTCAAGCAAAAAGAGTCATCTGACGACCAGAACATCGGCCTAGACATGAGTACTTTGTTCAGTGAAATGGACTTCCTGACAGCGAGGGTTGCTGGGAGCCAGCCGAGGGCCTTTGGCAGTTCAAAACCCAAGTGGAACAGTTTTATTCCGACCGTGCGACGAGGGCGTCGCTAGCTTAAGTGGGGGAGAATGTCACAGACCGCGAACCAGTGATCAAGTCCAGCCAGCACTTGGGGTTCATTTCGCCAGCACCAGGGTGCGACACTCCAGCACCATAGAGCCATCCACCAGCACAATGGTGCGGCCAGCCCACACCAGGGTCCGACCCGCAGTGCTAGGCAGCCCAAGAAGCCCTTTTCACCATCTTGTGCCTGTCCAATCCAACACCATGAGGCCCAACCCGAGTTTGAAGAATTCCAATGAGGAATATCAACCATGTATTTTTATTTTCCTTAATTAATTTATAATTTTGTGGCTCTCCTTGATTTTAGGGATTTAGTTCAATCTGAGTCGTCGATGTAATTCAATCTCTACCGTTGGATGTAGGGGGCCTCAACTATAAATAGAGGCTTGCTCCCACCTCATTACCCACTCATTTTCACTCTTTCTTTTGAGGAATACATTGACATTCACTCAAAGACTTTGCTTCTTTTGAGCTATTTCTTTTCGTTTCTTTCTTTCCGTTTCAGTAAGGGTCTAAGCAGTGTTTGCTTGATCGATTTCAGGCTTACTTAGTCGTAGTAGCATCCGAAAGTCGACTAAGGCCGCACGTTCGAGTTATTGAAGTTCTACGGACGTGACAGAAGGTAGGATATGACATTCTAAGTTCCTGAAGAAACTTGGTTAGTTTTTGATTGCTTCATTCAAATAGACATGTTTTCAAAGTAAATTCATCATTTTTTTAGTTCTGGCATTGCATTTAAACTACCATGAAGTTTTCTTTTATTTATTTATCATTATTTTTGTTAAATTTTAATGTTTTAGGTTCCCCTCATATTCATTTGCTCTCCTATCTTGTTACAGGAGCTGGACTACCTTGTTGGTGCAGTTTCAAGCCCCAAAAGGCCATTCGCCGCCATTGTGGGTGGTTCAAAGGTCTCTTCCAAGATTGGAGTCATTGAATCACTCCTTGAGAAATGTGATATTCTCCTTCTTGGTGGTGGTATGATTTTCACATTTTACAAGGCACAACGCCTATCAGTTGGTTCATCCCTAGTAGAGGAAGATAAGCTTGAACTTACAACATCACTCCTTGCGAAGGCGAAGGCAAAAGGAGTGTCTCTTTTGTTACCAACTGATGTGGTTATTGCAGACAAGTTCGCCCCTGATGCAAACAGCAAGGTTTTTTACAACTTTTTACCCCCTGCAAAGTTTGCAGAGCAATATGTGCTAATGAAAGCCTGATGACCTGGAGCTATAATTGGAAATAAATTTTTGCTTCTTGCAGATTGTGCCAGCATCTGCTATTACTGATGGCTGGATGGGATTGGATATTGGACCTGATTCGGTTAAGACATTCAATGAAGCTTTGGATACTACCCAAACCATCATCTGGAATGGACCGATGGGAGTGTTTGAATTTGACAAGTTCGCAGTCGGGACTGAGGTATGCTTGAATTTCTTGACTATGGGGTTTATCTCTTGATGATTTGCTGCATACATAGAATTAAAAGTATCCCTTTTCTACTGGTTCGATATAGTTATATGTTCATAGCCACTTGCTTTCCGGGCCAAACTAGAAAAAAGCAAGCCTTCCTCCAATTACCTTTATAACTTTTTTAATTTCATTTGCTAACCCTTACAGAAATATTGAATGTTTCAATATGACTGCTTTTATGTTTTTTATTTTGCACAAGTGAATGGGAATTAAGATTGCTTCTTACTTGTAGGCTATTGCAACGAAGCTAGCTGATCTTAGTGGCAAGGGAGTGACAACTATCATTGGAGGCGGAGACTCTGTTGCTGCTGTAGAAAAGGTTGGAGTTGCTAATGTCATGAGGCACATATCAACTGGTGGTGGTGCCAGTTTAGAATTGTTGGAAGGGAAGGAACTTCCAGGTGTGATTGCCCTGGATGAGGCTACCCCAGTTGCTGTGTAAGATCAAATCAAAATTTTTACATCCTCACCGTTAGTGATTTATCTGGTTTTGTAATCGAGAAATAAAATGTTTTATGATAAAATGAGTTCTTGCTGTAAATGTACACCTTAAATCGCTAGAAGGACCCGTCCTTTCTTCTTCCTAAAAGGTTGCAGAACAATGTTGATTTAAATAAACTGCGTCATTTTTATCAAAACCTTCCATTATTCTTATATTGTTCATACCCCAAATTTTCAATCGAGCAGAGTTTTACGCTAAATTGTTACCAGAACCATAAATTTACTTGTTGGAAGCCTGAAAATATTGCTCCAGCGTATGAGTACCAATGAACACTGGTTTAACAAGTCTCCTGCAATCAATAGATTTTGCTCTGCGTTTATGTGGCTTAAGCTCTGTGGTGCTTTGGGTTCCTGGCAATTATTTCGGTGGTTTTTAGTTCAACTGTAGAAAGGGATAGAAATGTGAAAATCTGATCAGGAATACGAAAACAACATGAAAATGAGAGGCCATTAGTGCTTCTAAGCATCAACATTTCGGTTGAGGTCACGTTATGTGCCCCTCCTGCAGAGATCATGAGAAGTCCAGCCCCTGAAATCTGTGTTTGTGGCCATCGTCCTCGTGATATTAGTATCCACCAGAAAATCACTCATTTCCACTTGTGGGTATTATTCAAGCAAAAAGATTTTGCCATTATTTTGTAAAGAAAAGACTTGGCATTTAATTAAAGCTGTCCATTCTAACACTCATTCTCGACACTATTAGAATTATGTATTTCCCGTCATTTTCTTTTCAAAAAATTATGTCAACGGAATATATACTATTAGAGTATCACTATTTTTATATTTAAAAATCTCATCATTTTTTTTTCAAGGTAGGATTAATGCTCCACCTTTCTCTAGGCATGTGTATGCTCCACCTTTTTCGAGTTCATTTGTATGTTCATACTATTTATTTTTATATTTTAATGTGTTAATGAATAAAATAAAAATTGGTGACTCTGTACGGTTCGCATGATGTAGGTAATCCAGCCGCGGACGGTGGTTTTAGTATTGGTAACGACGCAAACTTGAAAAGGAGATAAGAGGGAAAAGAAGGCATTTTTCAGATTACGAATCACATTTTATGGAGGAAGAAATGGAGTATTACCCTTTAACCTTTAGAGTTATGCCCTTATGTTTAGGGTATTTGTAATTGGTGTGATAAGTGTGGGACTTATTGATATATTATAATGTGTATACCGATTGTTTCTTTAGTCGATAAAGTGACTTTTCCGAGATAATATTCTTCGTGTTGATAAAATATTTTTGAAATGATTAACAAAGCGAAAATTATGATATACGGATAAAATTATGATGGCGATAGACAGTTCATCCTGTTAAGATAAGAGATAATATGTAGTGTGATTTAGTGAACCCTCTAACCCACCTTAATGATATAAACAAGATAAAAACAACTTCATGAATTGAAAAACATTGCTTACAATTTTTACATAAATAAGATTACAAATCCTTAATTCTCACAAAACTTTACGACTTGTTCATAACTTTTACAACTTATTTGTAACTTTTGAGTGATAAATTTAAAAAATCAATTCATAAAAATACTCTAGCGATTTTCCACCGAAGTTTTAATAAAATTCAAATTAAGTGCTATCAAAATATAATTTGAATTCGCACCCGAACATAGACCGTAAGACGAACATGCATATTATCAAAAAAATATGAATTTGAATTTATATCTAATAAAATCAACTTCATGTTTTACCAATAACGAAATAGTCGTTAATTGGCCTAGCAGTTATGTATGTTCATCCGCTTCACCCCTTTTGTGGACTCGAGATATTTATCTTACGAATATTATTGTAACACTATTTAATAAAAAATAACAGAATAGTCGTTAAGCCAACATTATTATCGAGCTTCGAGCATCATTAATAGTCGAGATCCATTAATTGACTTAATGGTCAAGGATGCTCATCCGTTTCACTCCTTGTGTGCGTTCAAACTCCGATATTTATCTTAAAAATATTATTATAACACTACTTAATCAAAAAATAACGAAATAGTCGTTAAGCCAACATTTTTTTTTGAGCTTCCGGCGTCTAATTAGTGAAATTAAGTCACTAGGTGCTATATTAATGAAGGTATACATTATACTTATATTGTTTTAAAAAACTTTAGGGTAAAGTACACCAATTGTTTAAATTTTTTATTGAGGTCATCCAACTTTTATTTCGCTTTCATTTTGGTCCCTCCGTTACCTTCCGTTAGAAAATGCTGACATGGCCCGTTAGTTTTCCTTTTCTTCAAAGGTAAACTATATAAATGGTCATCGAACTTTTAAAACATTTTTATTTTGGTCACCAAAATTTTATAACTTTCATTGGAGTCACCCAACACAAAGGCATCTATCAAAACAACACCGAACATGATGGCGAACAAGGACGAACGGATGTATGGGTTGCCTTTCCCGATTTTAGGTATAATAGTATTTTAGGTCCTTATTAGTTTAAATACTAATTAAATAAAATTTTTGTCCCTCCTGATTTTTATATTTTAAGGTTTAATAGACTCTTCCCCCTCCTAATGTTTGATCCTAACTCTATCTCTAATGGCAATGAACATTAATGTTTGAACTTAAACATGGGGTGCATCAAATCTTCTTGCATATTCTAGGAAATTTGTGGAACAATTTTTGGATACAACTTTCAGAAGTAAACTAATATGCTATACTCTTGGTCAATAATTAACCTCAATATTTTTTTTATCTCCCTTGTACTTATTAACCTTGAAGTAGCTAGAAGATGAGGTTGCATACAATGTGATCAATAGATCAAAATTACAAAATAATGAGTTTACATTACATACAATATTCAAGAACATGATATATAAAAAATATTTTATGTTGGTAAATGCATCAATGTAACAACTTTAAATATTGTTCATCGATAATTATAAGGCAAAATCTATTTCTTACTTTTTTTATACATTGAAATAGTTTTTTTTCTTAAACCATCGGGGTTGCTTTAAAGCAAAACAAAAGTTGGGTGACTCTAATGAAAGTTTTAAAATTTCGGTGACCAAAATAAAGGTGTTTTAAAAGTCAGTGACCATTTATATAGTTCTCTTGAAGAAAAGAAAACTAACGGGAGAGACCAAAATGAAAGCGAAATAAAGTTGGGTGACTCTAATAAAAATTTTAAAAATTAAATGACCAAAATAAAAGCATCCTAAAAGTTCGGTGACCATTTGTGTACTTTACCCAAAACTTTATTAAAAATGTACATTTTACTCTCTTTTTTTTATCAAATATTAGAGACATATTTCATAATATTTGGATTGTGGAAATTGATATAATTTTGAACTTAAAACTTTACAAATTATTTTATCCCTAGAATAATAGTTTGCTAATTAATTTATTTTTAAAATTAATGAAATTAGAGTTTCTAAAGGTATTGAAGGTTTTGAGATTTTAGACTAAGTCTTATAATGTGTTATTTGTCCATATTTATTCTGATTTATCCGTGAGATTTTCATTATAGTTATAATAATTAAAGTTAATTATTTTTTAATATTTTGTAGTGATTATATGTACTATATTTTTCTCTATTCTTCGTTTAATATTATTGTTTGTGGTCGAACAATATATTAAAAAATACGAAAAGTAATTAACAATAAACTTTTAACATTACTTTTCAAATTCAAAATTTTAAGTTAAAACCAACTTTTTAACCAAACAATGATAAAATAAATAATTTTTCAAGCAAAAATTTATTTTTAAATTAGTTTTTAAGTTTTTATTCATTGTTTGTATTAATTATAAATTATAAAAAAATAATATCTAAATTCTAAAAATCAAGCACTAGTGGAAAATAAAGTTTTGAGAAAAAATATATTTTAAAAATTTTGAATCAAATTGTTTTAAATATATATTTTTATAAAATTTAATGTTTTAAGTATTTAAATAATTGTTGCTAAAGTTTAAAATATTTGACTACTAAATAGTCAATTGGTGATAAATTTATTGAGATAGATAGAATATTGTATAATTATATTCGTACTTATGTACATATTCGTATAATCCAAGTAGAAAATGTTATAATTAATTTTATAGTTAATTTTATGTTCAAAATAATTTTATAATTAATTATAAACTTACTCGTAATAAAATTACATAATTTAGAGTAAAATTAGTTAACCTCCCGAAATTTGCTTTCTCCTTTGGCTTGTATTAAAACCCTTCTCCTCTCCACTCATCGTAAGCTCTCTCGCTTTCAATACTTGCATTTCATTTTCCATATCTTTTTGAATCGATTCTTCATTTCTTCACATTTTTTTGAGTGTGTAGCGTTGTTTTTACATTCGATTGTCTGTTGAAGAACAAGTGCTGATACCATGGCTACAAAGAAGAGCGTTGGGGATTTGAAGGAAGCTGATTTGAAGGGAAATAAAGTGTTCGTTAGGGTTGATCTGAACGTTCCTTTGGGTGATAACTTCAACCTAACTGATGACACCAGATTGTGACATATCCAATATCAGTCTTTATAGTGTAGTCAGTTACGACACATGTTTGACTGTATCAAAATATATCACTCACAATGTTAAAATAATGATGATCACAAGTCTGAGGATCATACATGTAGTTATCACTATGAGCAATGTTGTAACTATCACATAATAATCCAAGAAACATACTCATAGCGGATCAGTCTAGTATGTCATTCTCTAACACATATTTATGTATTGATTTTGATATCTCCATGTCTATGACAACACTCTGTCATCAATTAACTACATATTAGTCTTAATATATTATTGTTGTCCATGCCCACAATGATATTCGACTAAGGACATTCAAGAATAACCATATTATTCTAAGAACTTTATTATAATTCAATTTTTTTATTTATGCACAGAATAATGACTGAAATAATAATAATGGCTTTATATTAATAAACAAGATAAAATAAATATGTCATTTACAATCATCTTATAATTGTTCTTTGGGCACACTTCAACAAATTTCAGGATATTTTAAAAATTCTAATTTATTTAAAAAAAAATTCAAAAAATATTTATTACTGTCATGTGTCATATTTTTATTGGCTAACAAAAAATTTTAACGGTTGTTAACGACAAGACACCTAAATGAAAACTTTAAAAACGTTAAGTACCTATTTGGCCCGAAAAATACTTTGACCACCTATTTAAATAATATAATTTGAACACTTATTTACCACTTAAGCCTTAATTAATCAAATCAAACTCTTTCTTCTTTATTTATGATTTTTTTTCTTTGTCGATGGTCCACTAACTTGTTTCAAATATTGTTGCTGCGGAGGTTTTCTTCCAAATCAACCTCTTACTTTTTTTTTGGCCGACAGAAACGACATAAATTTATTGTTAATTGTTGATCGTTAGTATATTATTTTCTTCATAGTTTTTTATTTTTTGTTTTAATTTTTATTTTTTAAAAGTTTTTTTTATTTTTCAATAAAATTCTATGTATTTTGATTATTTTTTATATTTTTTTGCGCTTTTTTTTCTCTATTTTTATGACACGCATTTTCTCTGCATTTATGACACGTCTGTCTTATGGCATATTTTTTGGATACTTTTGCAGCTGTTTGATGCTCGTGTAGTGCTCCTCACGACGTTTGTTTTTTATTTAGGTTTGTCGGTGGTCATGGATAGTTTCATTATTTTTTGTGGTTGTTTGCCGATGTAATAAAAAATGGAGCGGATCAACACCTTTGGAACCGACGCGAAACGTATTTACAGTTTTTTAGTGGAGATTTTATCTAGTTCATGTTTTAATAACTCCCAATGACTCTTTCTAGAATGAACTTCAGAGATTTGTTGTGGTACAAAGAAGAGATGTCTAATCTGACTAAATCGGCCATTTAGTTTTCCTATTGGATTCGTCATTTTCTTTTTTTTTTTGTTTGAAAGGTTATGTTCTTATTTTTCTTTTATTTATTAATAAAATTGTCTTGTTTCAAGTTTTAAAAAATATTGTTGGCTGCGATAATTTTCGACGCCATTGTTCATCGAATTGTCTTCTTAACTTTTTTGATAAATTTTTGACTCTCTTTTTTAATACTATCATCTCCAAAATTCAAATATAATTCATTTTCCTAAAAAAATAATGTATCTTGTCATTGTATATAACATTTGTTGATGTCTTCTCAACCTTTTAAACCAACTCGCCACCACCAGCTTGAATGCCGATGGCAATGCGCCCCTCAAATACGTTGGGTTGTTGATATAATAGTGTTTAAAGGATCAAATTTGAATATATAAATATATAAATATTAAGTTTCGTCCGATTTAATTCATTGAATTCGAAATTTCAAATTAACTCGAATTTAAACATAAGCCTAAACCAAAAATTATTCACTACACCAAACGCACCACTCCCTTTTTTTTTATGAAAAATGACATTACCATGTATTTTATTAAAAATTTCATAAACTTACTCGGAGAAAAAAATACACATGGTAATATAAACAGAAAAAATACGATAAGTCCTCGGCAAAAATTACAAAAAAGAAACTATCCAAAAGCCTAATCCGGCACATCATTTTGAAGCAAAAAAAATAATCTCATTCGGAGGCGATACTAAATGGTGGCACAACAAATCTTCAGTCCGAGTTATCTTCGCCAAACCATCGGCAACCTTATTACTTTCACGACAAACATGAACAATCCAAACCTCCCATGGTCTTCGAAACAAACACACAATATGTGCCACAAGCGAGGACACCATACAATGTCTCGTAGTCTTTTCAATTAGATGAACTGCCTTAAAACTATCCGATTCTAAGATAAATTTCGGAATAAATAGAATCTACGCACAAAGAAAACACTCCTACATGCCCCAAAGCTCTGCATCCATTACCGAGCATATACCTAAATGCTTCGCGAATCCCATCATCCACTGGCCATTTGAGTCCCTCACAACTCCAACACACGAGATTACACTTGTGGCCAAGTCTCTCTCTCTCCCCCCCCCCCTCCACATTCATCTTGCACCAACCCAAAGGAGGAACCGACCACTGCACCAATCGCACAACCGGCTCCACACCACTCCTACTTTTTCATGACATTTTTTTTGTTTATTATTCATTTTTTACCACTAACATTATTGTGTTTATTTTGATGCATACATTTCATTGACAATACTTATATACCTTTTTATAAATCCATACAAAATTTTATAAATATAGTGTCAATTTTTGGGCGCTATTACTATGGTGTAAAAGAGTATAAACAACTAACCAGTTAAGTGTATAATGCTTAGGGAACTCCCATAAATAAATATGTAGAAGATACTTTTATATTAGTGTAAATATAATTATATAAGCAGGGTTGGATCCAGATTTTCTTTTTGAGGGTGGGCACAAGTTAAAATATTTTTGAGAATGGACACAAGTTATAAAAATCTCAAAATTTAAGTGTAGACACAAATTATAAAATTTAAGACTAATTCATAAAAATTAAGAAAATTAAAACCAAATGTGAGAACTTTGAAAAGTCCAGGGTAAGCAAAAGCTCACCCAACCCTAAGCATGAATCCGCCATTGTATATAAGCTTTTATATTATTAACATTTTAACAATGCAACTATTAAATTTATCAATATCTTTTTATTTATTATGCATGTGATCAATATCATTTTATTTATTATGCATGTGATTTTTTTAATCAATTCGATATCTTTATCATGTCAATCCAAAGTACTATCTTAATTAATATATCTAACGGTCGAAGAGTTTTTACATAAAATAAATAGTAAAATATTTTTAATTTACTTAAAACTTGACATGCATAATCTATGTGAATAAAATATAAATTTTCATAGTTTGATTGTTAAAGTATTAATCATATTAAAACTTAGAGATGCATAAAACTAAAGAATTATATATATATATATATAACAAATTAATTATACTTGTGTAAGTAGTCACCTCCTATATATATATATATATTATAATAATTTAATTACACTTGTGTAAGTAGTCACCTCCCTTATATATATCATTGTAGTATATGATATATTAACATGTTTATAAACAGAACCTAATAAGTGTTCTGATAGAAAAAAGAATGATATTTATTTTAGAAAATATGTATTTAAAATTATTTTCGTCTGTAAAGTTTGTATTGTTAAAGGTTAAAAATATGTTAATCAGTTACAAAAATTAATTTATTAAAAAAATTCGTAGTCAAACAATCAAACTTGGAAATTAATTCAAATCTTAACAACTAATCTAAAAGAAAACTTATTATATTCTAAGAAGTTGGAAAGTGTATCTCTTGTTTGCTGATCATGGAGTCATCCACATCATATTTGTCATAATCAGTCGTTGAATTTGAGCCGCTGCCGGCGCTCGAATGCACATTAGCCGACGACATCAGGTGCTGAAATGGGTTGGGAGGCGTAGCTAATTCAGCTCCACCTTCTAATATCTTTACAACGTTCCTCATCGAAGGCCTAGCCTCCGGCAAGTATTGGACGCACCATAGAGCCACGGTGACCATCGTCTTGGCCTTTCCCCTGTCCTTTTCTTCAATTTCGCAGTTGTCCCAAAGCTCCTCTAGTTTTCCATTTTCAAATTTTTCCCACACTTGCTTCGGAAACCAATCTTGCCTCTCCTCGATAAAGTTCCTCCTCCTTCCAACGATCTCGAACATCACTCCGAAACTATAGACATCGCATTTGTAGCTCACGGGAAACGGCATCCAAATCTCCGGGGCAGCATAACCGGGAGTCCCTCCGACTCTCGACCTGGTCGTATTCGTGGTGTCTCGGTTGCACAACTTTGCGAGTCCGAAATCTGCAATCTTCGGGCAAAAGTTGGAATCAAGCAAAACATTTGCCGGTTTAATGTCGTAATGGATTATTTTCTCAAGGCTGAAATGATGCAAATACTCAAGCCCTCTAGCTGCCCCAACTGCTATCTCATATAACTTGTCCCACCCAATTTCACGTTTCTTGTCGAACAACAATTTGTCAAGCGATCCGTTTTCCATGTATTCATAATCTAAGGCTTTTGTCTCCGATTCAAAGCAGAAGCCATAAAGCCGTACTAGATTCCGGTGATATGTTCTTCCTATGGTGTTGACTTCCGCCATGAACTGCTCCTCGATCCTCTTACCTATGCCGTTGTCGTTGAGGAGTTTAACAGCAAACGGCCGCCCGTCTGGAAAGTGTCCTTTAAAAACTGCGCCGTAACCTCCTTCACCTGGCTTGGTAGAGTAATTTGACGTGAAGATTTGAAGCAACTGGCCTGAAAACCTGGCTGGTTTTTCGTTTAGCACGAGCTCTATGAGTCTTTCTATCGGTTGTTTCTCTAATACTGCTTCGACATCCACCGCCGCTTCAACCGATAAAACTTATAAGCGCGTAAGTTAGCAACTGTTTGGCACCAATCACCATATCTGAAATTTAGCACCTCTGTCAAAACAGATATAACTTAGAAGTAAGTTATAAGCCAAACAGATTGTAAGTTAGCACCATCTTCAACCACCTGCTCAGCCTCTTAATTTTTTCACATTTCAGTCTGTTTGGAATTTTACAAAATTTCATGTATGAAATTTTGGACTAGCTACACAAGCGTAATTTAGCAACTGTTGTTTAAATTTTTGCTAATGAACCACAAAATTTAGAATCTTAATTACGACTCAAAATGGAGAGTTGATCTTATTTTAGTGCGTTTGAGTGGCGTACCTCTGATAAAGCTGAAACTTGGGCAATTAGTTTTAAAACAAGTATCAATGGAGAGCCTTCTAAACACTAGATTTTTTTTTTCTGATGTCTAATAGTTAGAAATAAAAGAACACAAAATTAGTAAATTATATCATATGATACACTAACACGATGAAGGGTACCTGCAATACTAATTGTTTTTACAGTTTTAAGACTATAATTTTGTGTAAATGGATACAAAATTGCAGAGTGAATCATACACTATCAAGAGCGTGCAGAAGATAATAAGAGCATTGGCTTTGGGATGGGCAGCTTCGATCTTCTAGAGAGGGAGAGATTTGAATATGATGCTGCCAATGGTAAAAAAAGAAATAAAAGTTTAAAAGTTTAAGGGCTAATTTAGAAATTATTCATTTTTATTAACGTGTCATGTCATCAAACTAACATAGATTAATAGAGGTGAACGGTTGGGTGACCAAAACGGTAATGGTCGAAAACATAAGTGGCAAGAATAATCTTTTTTCAAATTGGGTGACCAAAATAGAACAAACACTAAACAAAAGGACCTCCGGTGAAGTTTACCCTACGGTTAAATTACAAATACTTAATATAGTTTATATAAAGTAAATAATTCAATAATTTAAAATGTTTGTAGTTCCTTTTAAAAGAAAAATCAGGAATATTTTAGAAAAATACATATATATTTGTTTTGTTATGTGTATGTTGAAGATCCGTGACTCACTAAGCCACAAATAACGTATTAGATAAAACATATATAAAAAATAATTATAAATGATATAATCAAACGAAGATAATGACGAAGAGAGAACTATCACAAAACAAAAATAAAATACTAAAATTTACGTGAAAAATAAAAAAAAAACCCATTGATTGAGGATGATAATTTTTAATATATCGAAAAAGAGATTACAAGAAAATTGTGTCTTAACAAGGCTAATTAATATAATATATATACATGTTATAGTAAAATTAAGATACAAGGTTGACCTTGTTATATACAACCTAGTCCAATTTGCAAAAGGTTGAAATTTTGACTACTTAAAAAAATATACATGTTCTAAATTAATATAATCAAGGACAAAATTAGCAAAAAGATTATGCTAAAAGCATGTTGGAACCCAAAAATATTATAAAAATGCAATTAACAAAATATCCTGATATATGTACAATATTGATTTTTTTAGGAAGTGTGAGCACTTGAATAAATAAATGCATTTTCTAGTAACATGACAATTTACTGTATTGGAATCAGCGATAGATTCGGTTTTTTTTTTTATACTAAAAGATAAAATGGAATCGTTATCTGTTTAGATTTTTTATTTTTTTATTTTTTCTTTTTATTTTTATTTTTATGATTAGATATACATTATTCCCTCGATTCTAATTTCTAACTATGTCCGACTAAAATTATTAAAATTTTGTTTCATGTCAAGTTTTAGATATTGAAAATTTTAAGATATTATAAGATCCCTATATTAACTGTTGGGCACAAATATGTCATGAAATTAAAGAGTCTAGACAATATAAACGAAAGGTTCGATAATAAGAGCGACAGAGGCTGAAACATGGGGAGGTTACATGTAGGGATGGCATTTTATTCGACCCGGCTCGGCTCGATCGAGTTAAATTTTTAATAAAAAATTAAGTTCGGGTCAGGTTCGAGTTTAAGGTAAAAAATATTCGACTCGAAATAAATTATGTATTTTCTCCTATTTTTAGGGATATTCTACTAATATCCCTCTTTATATATAATTAGGTCCTTAAAATTGAATTTTTATTTATAATTTGGTCTTTAAAATTATTATTTTTTATGATTAAGTCCCCTAAAATTAGGTCACTAAAATTTATTTTTTAGGTCGGGTCGGGTTCGAGTTTGGGATATTTGTTTTCAGGTCGAGTTCGGGTGGGCCAAAAACTCGACCCATGCCCATCCCTAGTTACAGAGACATATTGTATCATGCATTAGAAAAAATTATTAGATGAATCTGACTTAACACATCATCTATGATCTCAATCAATAAGATTCATTTATCTTAATATAACTTTCAAGTAACTACTAGCTTCTTATTTATGTAAAAAGATGTGAAGATTCACCTTAAAATAAAATACATAAATTTTATTAAAGATCACGAGTAAATAAATCGAATTCATTTAATAATTTTTTATTAACTGGATGACAAATATGGCAATCATGAGATGATAATTTCCGCAAGCATAGTTCTCAAACGTGTGCAGGATAACGGAGATGCTACACCCACTGTGAAGACAAGTCAACCTAAAACTTTAGCTTAGTGGTTGCTTTTGTCAGCTTTAAATTAGCGATCGCGATGGGACTCGAACCCACAATCTCCCGCTCCGGAGGCGAGCGCCTTATCCATTAGGCCACGCGATCAGTTGATGTTTAGTGTCATTTAAAGTACTTATTTATTCTTTATAAGATCTCGGTATATCCACTTCTGATCTGATAGGTTGGCACTTTGTATCCTGCATATTAATTGATTAAATCTCTATATAAGTTGATTGTGTGTGGAGTATATCATTTAATTAAAACATGAGTCAATACATAAGGCTATAAAATCCCTTTCCCCTAATTTGTAAGTTTGTAATTATCAGACGTATTTGAATTTTCAATGATATAATTTATTCTGAAAAACAGAAAATCGTTAGTTGTACTAAAAAGTCAACTAAATCTGAACATTTTGAGAATTATACTTACAGAAATATATATCATCCAAAGCTTCAGCAGCCACACTTCGTCTTGTCGTAGAGGGTCTCCCAACAAATGACCTAATGGAGATCACCAAAGCACCAAAAACGAAAAAAAATAAATAAAGAATGATCGAAGACAGCAGCAGTTGGCCACTACATGAGATTTAGGGTTTGAAAACTTGAAAAAAAAGAAGTTGAGAACGTTTTTTAGGGTTCACGATCTCTTACTTTTCCTCTTACAACATTAATATTATAATTACATTATTTCCAAGTTTTTATTTATTTATTTCAAAATGTTATACTAATAAATTAAATAGTAAAATTTAAAGATGTTAACAATCAAACGTGAATTTTGAAATTCAAAAAAAAATCAGTAAATAAAAGTACGATGATTAAAATTTTAAATGTATAAAAAATACAGACTTGGAGTATATTTTAACAATTTTAATATAATTTATTTCCCAAATAGTGAATGGCGGATGTTCTTTTGCTCATTGTATGTAATAGGGGTGTTCAATACCCGAGCGGGTACCCGTGAAATCCGAGTACTCGGGTAATCGGATACCGGATACCCGTTTTTTTTAATCATGTAATTTTATAAAATACATATGGCATATTGAATTACATAATCATAACACAGAATTTAAAATCCGAATTATCAAACCCAAACAACTTTAAAAATACAAATTTCATACTCTTAAAATGTTTCTGCATTCAAAACTGTTTTCTGCATTTAAAATTAAAACTGTTTCTGCATTCAAAACTTGAGTCGATTGTTTGTTTACACTAAACTGCACTAAACTAGTAAACTGCACTAAATTTATGCACTAAACTAGTAAACTGCACTAAATTTATGCACTAAACTTACACCAAACTGCACTAAATTTGTTTAGGTTGGGGGTTGTTTAGTCCTTTCAATATATATATATTTAATTAATTATAAAAAATATGAAATTATATATATATTAGTCGGGTACCCGACTAGAACCTATTTTTTGGCCCAAGCCCGACCCGAGTACTCGGGAAAATTAACGGGCCGGGTATCCAATCTAAAAAAAAATAAAAATTTTAAAAATACCCGTCTATTTTGAATCAGGTAGTCAGGTAATTAATTTAGGTAAAACGGGTCAAGAAATTTTGAATACCCTTGTATGTAACACAGGTTTGGCTTTGTTTTGGAGGATCCATTCTAACATTCATCAAAATTTCTTTCTTTCTTTCTTTATATATATATATAGAACTGAATTAGAAAAAGAAAACACATCCTCTTCGACTTTAATACCCAGCTTTTCAACAATTAACTCTCCGTTCACTTTCAGTATTCAAGGTAATCCCTTTTCCCTCCTCCTGACATTTTCTGTATTTTCTTCGTCTTATTATTTGCTACCATGCTTTTCTTAATTTAACTTCTTCTGCTGAAACATGGCACTAGGTTTTAAGTTATGCCTTTTTTGTCTTAGAACATTGTTTTCTCATATTGTTCTGATTTGTGTTCTTTACTTTGAAAAATAAAATTCGGGTCTGGGTTAATTTCTTTTCTTATGCAGGATAAGGGAGGGAAAATCGTTGCTTTATTTCATCTGGGTATTAAGTGATTTTCTTAAAGGTTTTTCTTTTAAGTGAAATTTGAAAAGATGAGTGGTGCTCCAAAGAGATCTCATGAAGAAGGTGGTGGTCAGCCTTCTTCTGCTTCTAAATACCCTCATGAGGAAACTGCTGTTTATCCTAAAATGCCTTCGTCTTCGGTTCCCACGGACGGCCATCATCCTGACCCTTATGACATGGGGCAAGATGCTAGAATGCCTAGGATTCCTAGAACCGAGCTCCGCGATTCGGGTAGAAGGTCTCCTCTACAGCACTCCATGTATAGAATGCCTTCGTCTATCGCTTTGAATGATTCACACATGGATTCCGACAGTAGGATGGAGATGCGGGATGCCAAGGAAAACCGCGAGGTTAGGGTTGAGAGTCGAGAACAAAAGGTGGAACCGAGGGAGTTTTTTGCTGATTCTGCAAAGTGGGAATATCCTTCTGGGAAAGGTGAAAAGGATGTTAGGTTTGAGAGTAGGGGGGACGAGAGTAAAGAATTGAAACATGATAGAGAGAATTATAGTGGTCAGAAGGGTGATTTGAAGGTGGAAAAGGATCTTTATGGTGGGGCAAGTATTCATTCGAGTTGGAAGGATTCGAGGGATTACATTAGAGGAAAAAGATATTCAGAACCCCCAGGTGGAAACATAGATCCATGGCACATCCAACGTACTAACTCGCAAGGAAATGTTGAAATTCTAAAGGAAGGTTCTGCTACTGAAGAAAGAGATTATGCAGAAGGTCATGAGGCTGTTGGTGAGAACAAGTTTGATTCAAAAGGTGACGATAGATTTAAGGACAAGGATAGAAAAAGAAAAGATGGAAAACACCGGGATTGGGGAGATCGAGATAAAGAAAGAAGTGATCGTAGGAACAGCATGCATGTAGGCAATAGCAGTGGCGAGGTTAAAGACTCTGCAAGGGAGGATAGAGAAGCGGAGAGATGGGAAAGAGAAAGGAAGGATTTGAAGGAAAAAGAAAGGCCAAAAGAGAGGGAAAAGGATCATATAAAGAGAGAATCACTGAATGGAGCAGATAAAGAAGGATCTAACAATGACAAGGCTTTGGGAGATGGGTCTGTTAGAACACAAGAGCAGGAAAATCAGGCATCTGAGCAGAAAAAACAAAAAGAATTGGAGAGCTGGAAAAATGTTGATAGAGAATCTAGAGATAGGAGAAGAGAAAGGGATGGTGATACAGAAGGAGACAGACCTGAGAAGCGCAGCAGGTGCTCTGACAAAGAATCTGATGATGGGTGTGCAGATGGTGAAGGGGCTACTGAAAGGGAAAAAGAAGGTTTAAGTTCTGGAGTCCAGCAGCGTAAAAGGATGCTTCGTCCAAGAGGAAGCCCTCAGGTGGCAAACCGTGAGCCTGGTTTTAGGCCCCGACCTCAAGGCAATGAAGGGTGTGTCCTCCTATTCTTCTTAGTGGCTATTTTAATTTCTAGCATATTTACCTTAACATGGCATTGTTCCCTATGTTATATTGAATCATACTCTTTAGAATCTCCATGAGCCTTGTAATTAAGACTCGACATATAAACTCCTAATTGGGTTCCTTGATAGTTCATTTTTACTTGTTATTTAAATCTGGTGGCTTTTTTATTTATAATTTAAGTGAATTGAAAGGAAAGATATTAGCTTTAAGAAAAATATTTTACTCAGACTTGCAATTTTTTTCTTACTGGGCAATTCTGGTTTAAGAATTTTTTTATTGTCAAAGACTATTATGAATAAATTTAAGAATTTTGGAATTAATTTGATGATAATGTCCTTGCAGTTAAGGAGAGTTTGGATTGTATTATATGTTTGATGTAAATGTATTCTTAGTCGATACTTATGATGTATCTTTCATGATAGTAACAAAAGAGTACTTATTTGGAGGATTCTTGACTAACTCCAATTTCCAATGGACATTAGTGCAGTTAAATTAATAATTTGAGAAGAATAATACTTGACTTTTAGCAACATGGTTCAAGAGGTTGTACTGTTTTTAAGATATTGAGCCTCTGATACACTTCTGAAATGGTACTTGGATGATAGTTACTCTTATCTATATGCTCTTGAGGTCACTGAATTCTTTGAATAACTTATTTCTCATTGCTAATGTAACAAATTACTTTAAATTTGAGAAGGAACATTCTAGAGTTTAAATGGAAGCAAAAGTTATGCTTCTGAAGTTATTTATGGATTAAAGGATTTGTATGGTGAGAATTTACTGAAACTTGAAGTGGTTGGAATCTATACATAATGGATGGAAAGAAGGCTGCGGGGATGGGAAGCAAAATATACAGCAGAGCCCTAGAAATTTTCCAGCCTTCTGATTGACATTGGTTTTACTATTTCTTGCAAATTAATTGGGGTTGTCTATTTTTATTGGGTATTTTCAATGATGTTTTAGAAGTCTTTAGAAGTATTACTGATGTTGCTATTTCGTTGTTAAAAACAATGCTGCTGATATTAATTATAAGGCATCTTTTTTTTTTTACTCTGGTATGTTGCCCTTGTCATTTTTTCTTTCTAATGATAGTTTTTATCTTTTTTTTTTACTCTGCAGATCTCAGGGTAAGATGTCGTCTAGTGCATCATGGATTTCAAAGTTTTAGATGCATTTTGTCTTCATATTTGATTGAAGGGGACACTATGATCTGGTGAAGTGAAGACTGATCTGAAAGAAATAATCCTGGTTGCAGAGCTTCTCTTGGCCTGTGCTTAACATTTTGCACATTTACATTTTATATGTTCAAAGTGTCATTTATAGGGGTAGTTTAGGCTTGACCTTGCATATTGATTTGGTAGATGAATACTGAAACTTACGTCTTATTGCAGATTTTCTCTATATTTGATTTGAAGGCTGCATTAGGATGTATATTGGGCTATTCTACATTAATTCAGTCAATCCTCAAGGAGGGAATAACTAAATCGGTGACATCAATATAAATGATTATTGCTAGTCTTCAAGTTCTAAATACTGCAGTTTATTATTATTTTTAGGATTAAGAATGCTTAGAAGGAACAATGGGTGAGTTAGAGGAGACAGAAACTCCAATGTATTAGAGCATCATGAGTGGAGGGAACAGTATTACACTTTTTATAAGTGTTGTCTTGTTTATAACATGCTTATCTAAGTAGGTCTTGTTAGTGATGAATAATTTCTGTTGATTGTTGATTCTTCCGTATCACACCTATTATACGTGACTTGTTCAATGCATCCTTGAAGTGGGTTATTTGCGGTCATTGATTGAACAGAAAGGTTTTAGACATTTCAGTGTGGTTATATTCTTTATTTGAAATCTACTAATGGTTTTGTGATTCAGGTAAACCTGAAGTGTCTTCTGTCGTTTATAAAGTTGGTGAATGCATGCAAGAGCTAATTAAGTTGTGGAAAGAATATGAAGCCTCTCAAGCTGATAAAAATGGAGAAAGCTCTGAAAATGGCCCTACCCTTGAAATTCGAATACCTGCTGAGCATGTTACTGCCACAAATCGTCAGGTAGGACCCGAAAGATGCATTCTCTTCCTTTTGAGGCTTTTGTTCTCTTGTGCAATTTGCAAAAGCTGATTTTTTTTTTCTTATTCATGATTTTTCTTTGTTTTGGTTGCATTCTTTTACATTTTATTTGCTTTTTTATTTTTTTTATATTGAAGGTCTTTATAATTAGGTCTTGATGGTTTTATGTCTTGAAATTGGATAAAGTTGTCCAAGTCATTATCCTTCTCTCTTTCTCTCCCTCTCTCTAAGTTCTATGAGTGCATTATGTGCAGGTCAGAGGTGGCCAGCTTTGGGGGACTGATATATACACAGTTGACTCTGATCTTGTTGCTGGTATGTTGTAATAACCATATGAATTCTGTAGGATTAGCCCTTTTTTGGCCTTGTAAATCATAGAACTGTTAGCCCTATTGCACAATTTTGCATTGATGTATTATTGGGATGTTTTGTTATAGTTCTTATGCATACTGGTTACTGCCGTCCAACCGCTTCTCCACCTCCACCGGCTATCCAAGAGTTACGTGCTACTATCCGTGTGCTGCCCCCACAAGATTGTAAGTTCAAATTCGGCTATATCTTATTTGTGTACTAATTCCAGTAACATGTGCTTCAGCAGCCTAGCTCCATTAACAATAAACACATTCACTAAAATTAAAGCACTATATGAGCTCTACTTTGTGCATCGAATTAGTTTGGGCCTTATTATGGAAATGTTTTAAGATAAGTAAGCATTTAGAATTGATAAGAAATAATAAAGTTTATTTGTGGAATATTTGAGTTTTCTAGTTGCTCAACCCAGAATCATGACATAGACATAAGTTGACTTGAGCTGAATTGGTGTCATAGTATGAATTTTTTTGTTACATCAGTGTCTTTGTTTGCTTAGCACTACTGGCAAAGGCATGATTTTGATATTATCTATGGTACTCTATTTATTTCTATTATCCATTGGAAATATGTTTCTATGGATCATTCTGACATCATAGCACCAATAATTTGTTAGGCTACACCTCTAAACTAAGGAACAATGTTCGTTCCCGTGCTTGGGGAGCTGGAATCAGTTGTAGTTACCGTGTTGAGAGATGCTGCATTGTCAAGGTTACTAATTTCTGATTTTTTTCACCTTTATTCCTTTAGTTTTAATGTGAGAAAAGCTTATATCTAAATTCAATAAATGATTACAATGTCTTTTGTTTCTTACAAATTGTGTTTTCTTGCCATTTTTTATTTCAGAAAGGAAGTGGCACCATTGATTTGGAGCCATGCCTCACACATTCATCAACAGTGGAGCCCACCCTTGCTCCAGTTGCTGTGGAGAGGACAATTACTACTAGGGCAGCAGCTTCTGTATTTCCTGCCTCCTTTTATAATTTAATTTCTTGAAATGAAACTTTTAGTTTTGTCTTGTGTTTTCTAAAGGAGCTGTTGTTTTAATTTGTAGCTTGTATTGCCTTGTGTGACATGTCAATGCTTTTGCTTTGGTAGAGCTTTTGTATCTGATATCTTTTGGCATCAGTAACTTGTAACCATGGTAACAATTGGGAAATAAGTTTACCACTATTCGGAAACATGACCATTTAGTATATCATATAATTTGAACTACATGCATGTGTATGTATGCATGCCTTTTCTAGTCAGGATTAAATTATTGTGTGAAATGCATGGTGTTTCGAAAACCAGTATGCTACAAGCATGAGGCAATGGCAGAAGCATTTGCTGCATAAGTTGGATATGTTGCCTTTTCTTCTTTAAGTTTCTGGTATTAGTTTACATTGTATCTGCTTATTTTTCTGGCAGTTCATCTAGAGTAATGATTTAGAAAATAGTTGAGGAATGTGGAACTTCATACTTCATGTTCTTGAAATCTTTTCTTTTATTACCACTACTATGAATTGATTTATTGTATTTCTGTTTATATAGTAGAACTAAGCTCATGTGATGCTTTTTAATTCTCAGAATGCTTTACGACAGCAAAGATTTGTACGAGAAGTTACAATACAGTACAATCTCTGCAATGAGCCTTGGTACCTTCAAGACCTATTTTTGATTTCTTGTCTTGACTTTTTGAAAGATGCATTTTACTTATAGATATAAGGAGATGTTTAATACAAAATTCCCATTCATATTTTACAATTGAAATTTCAGATTTAAATTCAGGAATCTTAATTTTTGTAGTTGTATAAGTGACTGATTCTTCTGGAATCCTTTTATAAGATTTGAACATGTATATTTTGGTATGTTTGGTAATGAATTGACTAATTTGTAATTAGTATAAAGATAATCTGCAGATTCAGCTATGATCTGCTAAGCCTCTGAAAATTTATTTTACATTGCCTTTTTTACTTGGGGAACAAGGTTAGCTAGGTTGAATTCTACATCTAGATTTTATCTTATTTTGTTAGGCTAAATTACAAATGAGTTGATACACTTTATTTGTTTTCTCATCGAAGGGATAGAAAATGCCATGTTGCTTAAGATAGTTAACTTTTTTGCTAGCTGAGATAAGATTGCTATGTGGTATATAGATGTGTGGAATACTTTTTTGTCGTGTGGCACTGAGGAAGTTGGGCCAAATAAGAAAAAATTCTTGGCATGTTAGTCCCATGTGATCTTTTTAAGATCATTTGTCTTGAAGTATTTGTGTCCAATGCATTTCTGCACACAAGTTTAGGGCCCCCAAGATTTTCCCTATACATGGAAAAACATAGAACAATTGAACATACCGTCCTTATGCAGCACTCACACTCGAAACTTAGTAACATAGGAGTGAAGTGATCATGAAAAGGAGTAGAAATGAGAAAAAGAAGGATAAATACCGGAGTAATTGAGAATTGAAGAAAGAAATGAAGGCAATAACAAGAGAGCAGAAATATTCTTAATTCTATTGTCCTCTCTCTATCTATATACATATTTTAATATTCTAGTCTGGTACTTGTTCAGCAATTGAAGCCTTGATAAAGAAATCCTAATGGTGCAAAAGAATGGATCCACTATATCTGTTGGATTCAGTATCTTATTTTTGGTATCTATCTTCTGTGCAGAATCTGAAGTTTTATTGTGTATTGAGTATGAAATTGTCATGATTGTCTTCCGTTTAATTGCTTATCATGCTGAACCTGAACTTTCTCGGTTTCACAATGGTTGCCATTTCCACAGGATTAAGTATAGTATCAGTATAGTTGCTGACAAAGGTCTGAAGAAACCCCTTTATACGTCTGCCCGTTTGAAGAAAGGAGAAGTTCTGTACTTGGAAACACATTCTTGCAGGTATTGTTATTTATATACTGCATTAATTGTTTATGCTACAAGTTCGATGGCTGCATTACTTATTTTGACCTTTCTTCATCTTTCCTTTTTGATTTATTAATTACATTGTCTAATTACTGGTAGCTTAATTTCTCAATCCAATTTAATTTAACTTGTATATAACATTAACAAGAAGCATGAAACGAATCTAATATCATAGCAAGTACCTGTCGTGGTCTTAAAATATCTGATAGTACCGCTTTCAACCTCGGATTCTATCCGACAGGTGGAAGAAAACAAAGTTGAGAGCAAAATGTTTTCCTGCCCTTTCTCTTTTCTCCTGGCCGTGGACCTTAGTTTTGCCTACTGATAAATGGAAATCCAAGTGACTGATTTTTTTATGAAAAGGCTAAGTAGTGGTTTTGCCAAATTTACTAGATTCAATTAAAATGCTCTATCAATTTGGTTTTCTGATTTATCCTGAAAAGAATTCAGTTATTTTGCAAAGTGTTTCACTTATTGTTATGAAAATCTCATAGTCAAACCAAGTGAATTTACTTGATTAGATATAAAATAAAATACAAGTACAGGAGCCTAAGAGTTTATATTTATTTATACAACTTTTATTTTTGATAGCCTAATTATCGAGTGAACTGATTGATTATTGTATGAATTGGTTTTCTCAGTTATTTGATCATTTGACTAATAGTTGATGTGCGAACTATTGGCATTTTCTTTTCTTTTTCTATTCATAAATATTTCAAATTACTTTATGAAGGTATGAGCTATGTTTTACCGGAGAGAAGATGGTGAAAGCTGTAACGGCTTCTCAAGCACATGAAGCAGATACAGAGAAACCTCAAAATCACCACTCACATTCCTCAAATGGTGAAAAGAACAATTCTGATAACGTCCTCATCGATGTTTTCAGATGGTCTCGCTGTAAGAAGCCCCTTCCCCAAAAAGTCATGCGTTCGATTGGAATTCCCCTGCCACTCGATCACGTGGAGGTACTACGTTTCATAACTTACTTTCTTGATGATGCATGTTGCTTTTGCTTGTTTTGATCATCTTTCATGTGAATCATCCTTTTGAGATGTTACTATTTCAAGTTTCATGAGTCAAATTCTTATAGGGGACGTGTGGTGATGAAACAGGTATTGGTGGAGAATATTGACTGGGAAGATGTGCAGTGGTCACAAACAGGTGTTTGGATAGCTGGAAAAGAGTACACACTTGCCAGGGTTCATTTTCTATCTTCAAATTAGATTGACAATTTCAAGTTTGGGTATGTTCACATGCACAATAGTTTGTCATGTTTATTATTGTATGAATGAAAACCACTGATCTGAAATAGTATATTTGACCTTCAGAAGGAAAAAGAAATAATATATTTGAATTTTCGATTACTAGTCTTTAGTGTTTACTACAAGCAGATTGAATCGAAATGGAAGTCCAGCTCCGAAGGACGGAAGGAGACCACATGCTTTGTTTCTTCAATTACAAGTTAGGTTTCACTACAATTCCATGAAATGTGTTTTTGGTATTATCCTTTTTCGATTGGGTCGGGGTATTGGCTTTCGACTATTCCTGAGGCTGGTTAATTAGTTGATATATATATATATATATATATGTAACTCTATAAAATTTCTAGAACCTTAAGCATAGGTAACAAGAAAGACTACTATTGTTTTTAGTTTTGATAAGTCGGTCATATTATTAACGATGGAAACAAACACTCAAGAAAACATAAACAGATCGCACATACATAAATGGCGGTCTGCAGCACTCAACAAAGTAAAAGAACTAACAGTCTGCAGCAAGACTATTATTGATTAAAGCATAAAAACATACGAACTGCAACTTAATAAACCAATTTCAGGGAGAATTTTCAGAGTGAACCATCGGAATGGGCTCAAAGATGGAGCGTAAAAGAGCTTGATTTTCTTTGCTCTGAGAGGTGAAAAAATCCCCGTACTGGTAGACCCGATGATTACATCGTACCATACGCAGGACAAGTTTGATGACGGCGGGTGCATGAGCTGAGTCTTTAAGTATTGCTTTGTTCAATTTTTTCCAAAAATCTCTTATCAAACCCTTCACGTGATCACGTGTTTCTGCTTCGCTTACACCTTTCTCGATCATGTAAAAATGCATGAAATTCATCGACTCCCCACTTTCCATTTCTCGCTGCAAGTTAAATGCGAGTTAACATATCATTTGATATATAGATCCTTAACTATATATAGTAGGGCAAATGTTGGCACAAACCTCGGAAGATTTTAAATCATCGAGCAACCGGCAAAGGTATGCAGGCATAGAAATCAAGTCCGAGTGAGACCAATTCTCCACGAATTCAGACAAATATTGATCTATAGAGTGACCTGCAACTCCAAAAACGCCATATACCAGGGATATAACTATCCCAATGGATAGAACTGCGTTTCCTAGATATTCTTCTGCACTTGGTTTGTCTCCATTGTGCAACCATCGTGCTTCCTGTAAGTATCCTCCAATATAATAACGCCACTGCCAAAAAAAAAGAAGAGGAAAAAGGGTTTTATCATTCAAATTAATATAGGTTAAAATCAATATACATACAAGAAAATGGAAGAAGGGATTTGTGATTCAAATGGACTGCACCTGTTCATTTATGTAGGGTAGAATATCGATGCCATTATCTACCAAAGCATCTTGGACCATTTCACTAACATGGTTGTAGCTGGCTTGGTAGAGAGGTTTCATGTACTCTGGAAGTTCCTTCATTGCCTTGAGATCCCATCTGCCGTTTCGGATAAATTTTATTTTATAATAACAAGATCATCCTTATATAATATATTTAAATTTAGATCTCTGTATATATTACCGATTTACTGCATCTGTGTATTTCTCAATCTCATCCAGTGTTCCATAAATGTCACATATGTCATCTGTTACAGCTGCCATGGCTGCAAATTTTGCAAGATTCCTCCTGCTCTTGGAAAATTGTGGAGCCGGAGGGGTTGCACCCATTGCCCAAACGTAATTCTCAATCAGTCTATCTCGAGCAAAAGGATACCTTTCCTTAACATTCAAGTCCTTCCACCACCTGTCAAGTGTCCATGCATGTTCTTGGAGTAAATATAATCTTTCAGAGATGATGTTTACATGTGTAGTAAAAACGTCCTTTTTCCTATTACTTACTAGAACTTGATCTTACCCGACAAGCTCCTGTAGTTCCTTGAGATAAATGGATTGCAAGATGTTGAAGTTCAGCTTAGCCAACTCTAGCAAAACCGACTTCGTCTCATCATCATCTGTCTGGTTCTTCTGGTAGATATCAATGAAGTCTCGTGCTTCGGTCCATTCCATTCTCCAGTGTTGTGGGTATTCCATTGATTGTCGTATTTGCTCCCCAGTTCTTGTATCCACCTTTTCCCTCAGTTCTAACAGATGTTTAACACTAAAATTCATGGCCTCGTCTAAAACATGTTCTTCCGGTATCCCAAGGTACGATGCTTCGTATAAACTTAAAAGCCCCATAACATCTTGTACTAAGCTATCCATGAATTTTCCATCTCTATCCATGAACTTGCTAAAAACATCTGCACAGATGAACATCACGCCTCGGTCATCAAATTGATCAAATAAAGTGTTAAAAGCAGAAGTAACTAACCTGTGGTAACGAATAACCCATTCTGGCGTAAAATCCTGAAGTGCATAGCCACAGTGTAAAGATCATCGGAGATATTGCGATGATGGATAAGCTTGGCAAGAATGTCATGGATTTCCTTTTCAAAAAGGTAAGCCATTCCTAATCGTTGCACTGTGTTGATCATTTCCAATTGAGGACGTGCTTCTTTCACGGTTGCAAGCAACTCCCTTACACCTTGCTTAAGTTCCTCGAGACGAGTACCATGACTCTCAAGCTAAAATCAGGAAGGCATTAACAAAATAACACAAAGTAAATATAACTTTTATTATTGAACGAATGATGAATAAATGAAAGGAAGCTAACCGAGTAGGGTGTGGTAAAGGACTTGACGAGTTCATTATCCCAGACGGTAGGAAGGTGACCTGCTGATCGCCGTGCAATACCTTCAGCTCCAGTGGATTCCATGCTAAATCTGAACTCTATTTGTTTTTTTTGGCTAAGCAAATTGTTGCTGTCTACCAGGGGTGGTTTTGCGTTAAGGGTAGGATGTGTAAACTTACGTTCAATTGTCTTAATTTATATACAATTTTACAAACAAACCTGCAACTTCTTAACTACTTTTCAAATAACTATTAACAATTAGTGATCTAACTCTATCAGCTACACTAGCTGACCCCTCACATTGGTGGGAAAAAAATATTTTTAACCCCAGCTTGAAAATCAAGGGATTGTTGGAATCAAGTGATTGCAAATATTATTACTAAAAACTATTTGTTTAACCAAAAAAAATGTTAGAAACTTGACGGACCTAACACAATTATTATAGAGGACCTAAGACTGACCACTAGTGCTACACCCCTCAGTTGGTTAGCTTTTTTATTCTTTGATTTCTTAGTGCACAGTAACTTAGATGACAGTGCCGACCATACACCATTTAGGCGGTAGAACCGACCATATACTATTTAGGCGACAGTATTGTAATCACTATTTTCATCCGGCCTAAATTAAAGAAAATTCGAATAAAAATAATAATAAAATAAATTTAAAATCCAAAATAAAATAAAAATCAGATCCAAATCCTTTTATTAATGTCCAATTACAACCCAAAATTTACAACCGGCCCATCACCTAAACCCAATTCAATATGCCTGAAATTAAAAAACCCGATTACCCTACCCGGTTCACCCACTAGACCGATCCATACCCGACCCGGATATCCTAAACCTAAAAACCCTAATTCCTTAACCCCAATACTTCAACCGTCGGCCTTTCATCTCTTTCCAAAACATTCTAGAACTGACCATCCAGCTTCCGGCTACCTCAGCTGTCATGTTCACTCCACGCCAACATTCGCGCCACACGTGCTTGGTCCCCTCCCTTGTTGCCTTTGCATCCGGTCAAGACTGGCCCCCTCCCAGTCGTACGAGCCTCACCAACATCACCTGCAAAAAAGACAAAGAACAACAACAGAATGCAGTAACCAATAGAAAAATTTAAAATTTTATCTTTAATTTTTTATCTCATGTAAACTTGGCTATATAAGCCGAATCAGTAAACACTGTAGAGGGGGGATTACGATCAATACAAAAAAATTATCTCATAGGTATTCCTTTTTTACTTTCTTTCTTTCGAATAAAAAAGTAAAAAAAAAGGGTAGGGTTTTTATTTACTTTTCTATCTTGAAGTCAGAGCCTTTCATGGCGGTCGAGGGTGGTGTCGCCGATGATCGACACCTCTTCATGTCTTCGTTTTCTAGTTTTCATCTAGGTTTTAAATTTTTAAGTTTTCAAAAGAGTTTTTTTTTAATAAAGAGAGTTTTGCTCTTAGTTTTTTTGAAATTTTAAAGGGTTTTAGGGTTTATTTTTAAAAATTTAGGCTTGAATTTGAATTTAGGGTAAAAAATTTTTATTTTGGGTTATTTAGAGATCGTCGGCCGCAAATGAGCAACAGTCGAATGGCAAAATACCGCAAAAAGCTATCGAATTCTGAAAATCACAGCGGCGTTCTTGAGTTCTTATAAACTCATAAGAACAGTTGAGAGAATCTTTTTTGGGGGGATTGAATCGGTTTAGGAAATGTTTCAATTTTTTTTGTTTTGATTTTAATATATATAGCATATTATTTGGTTTAATTGCAGCTTTAAATCTTTCCGCCCTTTGCTTATTACTCCCGCAGCCATCCCGCTTCTTTAAACTCTTTCCGTGGTCCCTGAAATCTTTAAAACGTTTATAATCTCGTCCTTTAAATTTGATTTTGGTCTGAAATTTGCGGGTTAATACCCATTTGGTCTCTCCCCTTTATTTTCTCCTTTAATTTCAGCTTTCCTCAAGTTCTGTTTTTTAAATTTTCCTCATATTTCATTCTGTTTGCATTTTGGTCCATATTATATTGTAGTATATTATATATATTTATATTTATATTACATATATTAAATTACGTAATATATATTGTATTACATTATATAGTTTCTATGCATTATTTATTATCAAATACTATTATATATATATTACATATTGTACATATTATAATATTAGTATTATTATATTTACATCGTATTTATTTTTCTGTTCGAATTGACCTTACGGTGACCCGCAACGGGAGACGACCCCTATTATTATGACATGTTTAGTGTAGCATTTATTTTCTTGCCTTTCTTTACGCATTTAATTTTCGCATTTATTTTACGCTTATTTTACTCGATTCGGTCCTTTTTCATTTATTTTGTTCGATCTTTTATTTTCTGTATTTATTTTATTATCTTTATTTGCTTTCTTTTTGGTGACATGCATTATCTAGCATTCATTTAACTTTTAATTTATTTAATTGCATACTCACTTTGTTAATTAATTAATCTAAATTATAAAAAAGATATATTTATTAACTTAATTATTTTGGTCTTAATCTTGGCTTAATGGATATAGACCAAATATTCAAATTAATTCTTATCGTCTGAATGTAATATTAAAATGGGTAAAATTTTGACAAGTCATAACATCATTTTTAAACTGTTTGCACCATGCATAAAGGTGATGTACTCGATTCGAACCGTAAATTAACACGGCAGTCAATCTTATTTGATGTCAGTTTAATCTATGGTCCGATGTACATTCACCCTTATTAATTAAATGGATAATTAATTCAAATCCACTAAATTGTTAAAGCCCGTTCAATTAAAGTTTATATTCGATTAGGAACAGTTAATTAAATTAAATTTTAAATTTCAATAATTTTCATCGATTAAAAGCAACGTATAATTTAGTACTGATTTCTGGGTGTGATGAGGTGCTAATCCTTTCCCACGTGTAATCAACTCCCGAACCCGTTTTCAAAAGAATCTCTGGTTTTAATGGTGTCCGGCCTACCAAAGTGGCCGGTGGCAACTCCAACACTTCATTTTCAAAACAAAACAGTTTTTTTTAAACAAAATCTCCCAAAATACAATTCACCCAATTTATTCCAAAATTTCAAAAAATTTCAACAAAAAGAAAAAAAAATAACTATTATTTATCATAGCATTTTTCAAAGTCATAACACTCATCATTGCATGAATTAATCTAGTCATTATCCATTAATCTTTTCTTTTATTTCATTTTTGGCACCTATCTTTAATCTTTATACCTTAACCTTCAACCTTTCAACTTCTCACATTTTATTCACTAAACAATTCTAACTCAAATCATAATTTAATTCAGACTAATATTTAATTATTAGAAATTTATCCCAAGACTTAAATATCAAAAAATTATTTTCAGACATCGAATAAATTCTAGACTGATTTTCAGGTGTTACAAGATCCCTCGAGAAATAACCGGTTCTAAAACAATGAATTGATATATGAATTAGATGATGAAAAAGAAAAAGAAACTATTATACGGATCAATTTTCATTGTTAGCGTATAAAATAATTTCCTTTTAAATTAATGGTCAGAAATAAAAATGATTAATTGAGTGATCATTTTATAATTTTATAATTATGGGATAAAAAAGAAATTTATAGAGCGTGAGGCCAATCAAGACTGTTGATTAAAACAGTAAACAACTCTTAATTGAAATATTACACTTAATTTTTTTAGTACTTTACTAAAAATATCTACTTCAAGTAATTACTAAACAATAAAGTTTGAGCCAGTATCTTAATTGAAATAGGAAAATTCTACAATGCGCCTTGAGCACCACTAATGCTGAATAATGCTGAACATCATTAAATTGATTAATAAAGATTAAAAATCTCAAAGACTCAACATATAAATATAAATTATTTAAAATAAAATTTTAATTAAATTATTTTTCATATATATTACATATTTTAATTTTTTTCTTCAAATAATTGGATCAAATACTAACCCTAGTCAATTAGATCAAATGCACTAAACCCTAAACCATAAAACACTAAATCCAAAATCCTAATCCCTAAACTCAAAACCCTAAAACTATCACCGTTGGAATAGAGCTGTTAGTAACTCTGTTTTCATGTTACCTTGTTTTGGGTCAGAGCATTATGCGACAAGGCAAAGGAAATATTAATGGAAGAAAGCAATTTGTGGCGATATTTATGGACAGTTTCATGATCTTGCAGAATTTTTTCGAATTCGGGGAAGGTATTTGTTTTGATTGTGACCTTTTTACTACAGTATTCAGTTTTTCTGTTTCAGCAGAGGGAATGAGTTGAGTCCTCAGTTTGTTGAAGATTTGTTTTAGATCTTTACAGAGCTGTTGACGGATTTCGGATTTAAGGTTTTAATTTAGGGTTTAGATATTTGGGTATAGGGTTTTAAATTGACTAAAATTAGTATTTGATCTAATTATTTAAAAAATTAAAATATATAATATATATGAAAAATAATTTAATTAAATTTTTATTTTAAATAATTTATAATTGTATGTTAAGTCCTTCAGATTTTTAATCTTTATTAATCAATTTAATGGTATTCAGCGGTATTCAACATTAGTAATGTTTAGCGGTGTTCGACGCACGTGATTGACTCATCCATTGAAATATTACTTAAAATATTAGAGGAATAAATCATTTATGTTAAACAAAACAAATCACCCTTTACTATGCAGTAGTTGCAGATTTAATCCTACACCCTACTTTACTCCTGGTTCATCTACTTTTCAAATAATTAAATTTTAGTCCTCAGGCTAAGAACAACCGTTAAACTTATATGATGTGCGTTTTTTATTAGGGTTTTAAATTTACAATGAAAAATATTTTTATCTAAATTCAGTTCGAAATAAGTATGGATTGAGCTTTTTAAATGTACCAAATTTCTTTTTATAAGATTCGACTTAATGAATTGATTTTAAAAAACATAAAATTGTTATATGAATTTTGTTTTGATAAGCACAATTAAAATATTAACTTTCGAATCAAATGTAAATAAAAAAACATAGACCATAAAATAGACATATATTATACAAAAAATATTAACATTTGAGAATTAAAGAAAAATAAAAACATGCAATTCATGTTCCACGTTTAATGTCTTTCGTTATTCGGAATATGTATAGGAAATTCAATTTTCTTGCTCAAATCATGTAATAGGCAGTTCAATTTTCTGATTTTAATTTAATATTAAAAAAAGTATATAAGTATTAGTTATTGGTAGGATTGTTATATATGTGCGAGATGAATGATCGCATATGGCCCAAAAAAATAAGACCCAAATAAATTGAATTAAATGTTTATAGGAATAATACAAAAAATTTTAATTTAATAAAAACAAGAAAAAAATAAAAAAAAACTTTAAAGAGAGCACCATAATATATTTTTTATGAAGATAAAATATTTTTTTTAAAAGTAACTTATATATCTTTAGAATTATAAATTAAGGGCCTAGTTAATAAACTACACAGGGACCCGTAAACCTTTGAACATCCCTTGTAATAGTTATTTAGAAAATGAGATATTGAGTTCTTTTTTTATATAAATAAGTAGTGAAGAACCATACTATCAAGTGCCTCATTAAAAAAAACCCTCTTAAACCTAAATGAGGGAAAAATGCTCTTAATAGTAATTACAAAGCCATAAATGTCAAGACAAACAAACCATTATCAAACCACGCCAACATCGGGCAACAAATCATCATGCACCAAGGCAAGTACCTTAGCCGGTGGAGCAGGGAAAACACTAGGTGAGAAACCCACCTCGGCAAAGGAAGGAACATCATGAACCCGAGCCATCTTGGCTAGACCATCCGCGACCCTATTCGCTGTCCGCCGTATATGGAAAATTTGGATCTCCCAAGGCCTATCAAACAACTCACAAATCGCACGAATCGACAAAGTCAAACACAGCACATGCTCCGTTTCTTCAAGATAAGAACAACATCCAAACTATCCACCTCAAGTAGAATTCGCCGATAACTTTTTGCCCACGCCAACCGTAGACCTTCAATAACCCCCATAGTTCAGCTTCTAGAATCGAGAAAATCCCCACAAACTTACAAAAGCCAACCAACCACTCCCCATTGCCATTACGTATCACCCCACCACATGAAGCAAGCCCCATATGAGCCGTCTAAGAGCCATCCGTGTTGATCTTAACCCTCTCGGCCAGAGGTGGCTGCCAACGCTGCCCATGTATACCACCCGATTGCCCAGATTGAGCCTGTTGCCCCGTGATCGAGAGTGCCAAAAGACACTGTTCATGCGCGCAGTGGAACTCCTATCATACATTAAACTCATCATATTTAGCTGGATCAAAAACACACAAATTTCGATGCTTCTAGAGAACCCACAAAATTGAGCCAAAAAACAAACCCCAATGAGACAAATTCGGTCCAAAATGCGTGGGATGCGCCAAATTAACCCGAAGCCAATCATAGAAATCCATAGAGAGAAACTCTGATATTTTGTCCGCACTTACCGAACTAACCTATAATGTAGTAGCTATTGGGCAATAACGTACAATATGATCAATAGATTCTATCAAACATTTGCATACACCACAAACCTTGCTATCCGCTATATGACGTCGAACCTGTTCCACATTTGTCAGTACACGATCGCTCGCAACAAGCCAAAAAAACAAATGAATCCATGAAATACCCTGAAAAGAAGCAATAATCTTCCACAAATCATCACATTGTGCCTCATCCGGACCTACGCGTAACTCACATGCTGACTTGACTATGAAAGCTAGCAATACAGTCTATTTCTAACCAATCCTATCAACCAAATTGAACTACTGAGGGGTCATGCACGCCGCTAACCGATGAAGAATCAGGTTAGGGAGAATCGAAGCACAATCCTGCCATTGCCAATGCCCCTTGTGATCGACCATGCTGCTCACCTATACCCTAGAGAGTTTCTGCACACATATTGGATCCACTACATGATGAATTAAAGGGCCGAGATCCCCCAGCCATGCATATTTCCAAAAATCCATCGAGCAACCATCACTCACGGTCCAAACAAGACTATCACATACACTACTCCAAACTAAACTAATACCTCTCTAAAGATGGGAATAATTAGCCTGATGAATATCTTCCAGAATAAGGTTGCGCTATTTATACTTAGTACGCAACACTTGGGCCCATAAGTGATCCGGATTAGCGACAAGATTGAAGGCCAGTTTCATCAAGAAAGCTACATTTTATTGGTCTAAAACCTTGAAACTCAAGCTGTCATTCGAAGTTAGAGAGCAAACCCTCTCCCAATGAATGAGATATACCCCACGATGACCTTCCATATGACCCCAAAAGAAGCTCCGAATAAGTTTCTCCACTTTGAGATATACACCATTTGGCAAGAGAGTAGACTACATCGAATAATATGAAATTGAGGACAACACATATTTAACTAGCATCACACAGCCTGCAAATGAGAGACTTCTAGCTGACCATCCATTCAACTTATCCTTGACACGCTAAATTACATATTGATACACAGCTTTGGTCACCCTTGAATGTAACAACGGAACCCCCAAATACCTCCCCAAATCATTGACCACACGAAAACCAAAACTAGAACTTATACTCAACATTTTCGAATCTACAACATTTTTAGAGAAAAAATTAGTCTTTGTCACACTAACTTTCTCGCCATATGCAAGACAAAAATTATGTAATGCGCCCTCAATAATAGATACCTGACTCGCTAAAGCCTTAACAAATAAAAATATATCGTCTGCAAAGAACAAGTGAGAAATTACAGGACCATTATGAATAAGCTTTATAGGCTTCCAAATACCAGGACTGCATGGTGTACCAACTGTGCCAATCTTTCCATACAAAGAATGAACAAATAAGGAGATACGAGTTCCTCTACCTAATACCACGTGAAGGAAAGAATGTATCAGAAGCAGATCCATTATAGAGAACTTGTATAGAGATAGAAGACACACAACGCATGATTAAAAGCCGAAATTTATCTGGTAAGCCAATATCTTTCAACGTGTCATCTATAAAGGCCCACTCGAGCTTATCGTAAGCTTTTTCAAGCTCAATTTTGAATGCCATGTACTCAACTTTTCATTTCTTACTGCACATGGAATGGATCACTTCCTGCGCTATGATTATATTGTTCGTGATAAACCGACCGGGCATGAAGCTTGTTTGATTCATTGAAACCCAAGCAGGTAGAGATGCCTTCAAGCAATTCACAATTGTTTTGGTAATAATTTTATATAGAACGAAACATAAACTTATTAGATTTAACTTTCGGCAAGAAGACAAGCAAGGTACGGTTCAAAAAAGGAGAAATAGACCACCCCTCAAACGTATCACGAACCAACTTACACACCGATAGACCCACAATACTCCAATTCATTTGATAGAAAACCGTATGTACTCCGTCAGCGCTAGGAGCCTTAAGATGCCTCATATCGAACACCATACTTCGAACCTCCTCATCCCGAACCGGTGCCAAGAGAGTCTGACGCTCATTGCACGGTCGGAATTGACCCCTCATCTCAGAGCCGAGCCCAATGCTACCATAACTCAAAAATAAATTTTGATAAAAGTGCACAACCACGTTCTTCAATTGATGTTGATTGAAACACCAAACACCATTCGAGTCCTTAAGAGCTGTAATAAAGTTTGCTCTCATTGTAATCACTCATTTTCACTTGTAAATATATTAATATTGCATGTATATTTCTTATATGAATGTTACTAATATAAGGTGGTGTGTGCATGTATAAGCTATGTATACGTATTAGGGGTGTATGTATGTGGCGTATGTATCTAGAGTATGAGCGTATTTGATTAATATATATATAGATGTTATGTTAATTATATGTATGATTATACGTACGTATACTAGAATATTATATTAATTAAGTATACATTTTCGTATGTATATGTGTTATAATTATATTATTGTTATTATTGGGCTGATAAAATGAAAAGAATTAAATATATTAAACCCAAATAAATTTACAGTCCAATTACAAATTCAATTACAAGGCCCGGTTGGCCCAAATCTGAATATTATCTAATTACAATGTGCAGGTAACTGTGGGCCATTGGATCAAGATCTGATCCAACAGCCACGATGCAACCAGGAGGTCAAAAATATCTGCCAGGTGCGTGTTCCACATGTATGGACCGTTCGAGTGCCACGCGCGCGTGTGGTCCACGCGCGGTCGCTTTAACATCCCACGCGCGCGTAAGATCCACGCGATCATATCTGATCTAACGGCCGAAAACGCGTCTGGCCGCTGGCAGAATGTCCACACCGCCACCGCGCCGATATTCAGTCCCCGCGTTCAGATTATGCCCAAGACAACAAGCAAAGTGTCAGTTTAGATCTGAAAAGAAGATGCAACTTGCAACAAACAAGGACAATAATATATATGAAACGGGGCTTTTGTAACGGAGATGAGCGAAAAAAAGAAGGAGAGTAACAAAAAAAGAGAACGGAGATCTTGTAATACAAAAAAATCTGAAAGTTGTAAACATCGAAGATAATCAAAAGACAGTCCAGTGGTAAATTTTTGTCTCTTTTTCTTTCTTGTTTTCTTTACATGCATATACGAAAAAAAACAGAAATAAAAGAGGAGAGTAGTCTTACCGGCGTCGTTTGTGGGTCTTCCGTTCCTCAGTGATAAGCCTTTCGGCTTCTACAAGCCAGATCTGGTGAACTAAAGGGAGGGGAAGGTCCCCTGGTAGTTATATTTTAGGTTTAAAACTTTTTTTTTGGTTCGTATTTCCTAGATCTAGGGTAAATAAGGGGGTATCCTCTGAATCCAACCACGGATTCATGTTGAGGATGAAATAGTGGTCATTTTGGTGTCTTTTGGAGGCTCGCCGGCGCCGGTTAGCGGCGGCCGGCGGCGGAGAATACGGCGGCGGGCCGCCGGATTCTAGGTATTATAAGAACAAATGAGAGAAAAAGAAGAACCTAAGCTATATTAAAACTGAAGAAATGAAACGAATGGCCAAAAATTTGGTTTCGCCCTTAAAGGGGGGCTTTTATAGTTGTTTTTATTTTGATAAATGGGTAAATTACACACTTAATCCCACCGCGTTTTCAATATTTTCATTTTTGTCTTGTCGCATGGTATAATCATTGTTCCAGTCCCCCTGATTTTTCAAAAGGTTACAATCTAGTCCCTAAATTACACCGAATCAGTTTCTGAATGGTAAAATTACACCCTTAACCATCCCGCGTTTTTGAATTTTTCACTTTGGGTCTGCCCCTTGGTCTAATTACAATTATGGTCCTTTTAGGTTTTGTTTGTTTCGCAATTTCGTCCCTAAATTACATTATTGCTCTTTAATTTCTGCCACTGACTTTTATTTTTCTTTCATTTCAGTCCTGTATTCTTTGTAAATACTAATGTTCGTATTATAATCGTATATGTTGATGTATTCTATTATTTTATTTTATTTTATGTCCCTCGTATATGACTCGTATTTTATGTTTACATATATATGTGTATTAAGATTATAATGGTCATGCGTCTTTTATCCGGTTACTCATATTAAGCATGTTATGTTTTAGTTGATTCGTACATGGCGTATTTTGTATTTTATATGTGTGTGTTTTCTTGTTTTTTTAGGGTTACATGTTAGTGTATTTGCCCTTTTTGTACGATATGTGGACCCGTATATGTTGAAATATGCTTTATTACCAGTATGCATGTCTTTTTGAAATATTTTTTCGTCTATATGTACTTATTCCTGCCTTGTTATTTTGACATATTATAGTTGTTTTTATCTATTATTTAGAATAATATGTATATATACATGTTTTAGTCTAGAATATCATTTATGTTGAATTAGTATTATGGTATGTCAATATTTATTATATTTAAACATTTTGCCATATTTTACGTTTTTTGCCACTAAGATTGCATATCGAGATATAACTTGTTAATGCGGAGTCCTTTTATCCGAGCGTAAACGGGGCCAGTATCAAGCGTAGTGATAGTGGTTGGGCGTTTATTCTCGGGTAACGGGACCCTTAAAATATATTCGTAATTATGACCGAATTTTAAAATAATCGTCACTTTAATCCGGAAAATCCAATATTAATAAAGCGGTAATTATTAAAGTACCAATTTTGGGCGGTGTGGGGGTGCTAATCCTTCCCCATCCGTAACCGACTCCCGAACCCTGTCTTTTTTGAATCTCTGGTTTTATGGTGTCCGGCCTACCTAAGTGGCCGGTGGCGACTCCATTTTTTTAAAATGCGGTTCTTTAAAAACCCCACGGAATAAATATTTTATATCCGAAAAAAAATCACAAACATCTTTCAAACACCTTTTCGAAAACACCCACGCTTTTTATATAGCGATTTAGCGAAAAAAGGACAAATCGCTACAGATGGCGACTCCGCTGGGGACATTTTTGTTTTTTCGAAAAAAACAAATGAGAGTCAAGCTTTTAAAATAATTACCGCTTTACTAATATTGGAAATTCCGGATTAAAGTGACTATTAATTAACATTCGGTCATAATTGCGCGTTTATTTTAACGCATTTAAAATATGGCATATAAACCCGTCTTTCTAAGTGGGGGGAAAACGCTAATGCTCTCGTGGAGATATCGTTCTCCCGTATGGGCCTAGCAAGTACCTTCGGGGCTCGAGTACCTTATGCTTTCGTAAGGATATCGTTCCTTCGTATGAGGCATAAGCGAATGGGTCCCCCTGAATTGAACCCGGTTGAAAGGAGCCTATAATGGGTGATGATCGGGGGCCTTGCTACTCTTAGCAGAGGACAGCAAGGACAATTCGGGTACCTCCTAGAACCAAGAATGCATGTAGAGAATACATAGAAACCTACCCATTTAGAGCCATGCGGATAACCTTAGGTTTTAGACGGGATAAATAGGGTTGTTTTGTGTGTTTATTCTGTTTAATTTTGTCATTTTATTTATATATTTATCGATTTTATCTGGTACTGACTTGTTTTCTTTTCACTTTTTGCTCTTTTTCTCATACAATCATTGCATTTGCATCGCATAAAGGTACTGGATCAAGTGGTTTGCCTGATCAGAAAGTCTTTCACCATGGAAAAAAGGTGTCTTAGGAAAGAAGAGCTTAATTTGTCAGTCAGACATTGGTCAGAGGTCAACCAAAAAATCCAAGGGGACAGTTTGCCTAACGAACGCGTAATAGCTGGATACACTTATGTGAGTCTCCAACAGAATGACTTGTGGGATCTTCAAAGCATTTGGGAAAGATGGGACCGAAGACTACATGACTTATTTTGCGATAGTTATGGCGACATCGCACAGCTGTTATATATTCGGATTAATCAGCCACTACTCCGAGCTATAGTCCAGTTCTGGAATCCGGCTTTTTGCTGCTTCACCTTTAATGGGCAGGACATGATGCCTACGGTAGAAGAATACACTGCTTTACTTAACCAGAAAAATATGCAGGAAGATTGGATCTACGCGAAGCCTCCAAGGAATCAGAATTACACTGCGAAACTCAAAACCTTTGCGGGGATGAGTGACGACTGGGTTAGTGGCCTCCTTCAAATCCGAGGAGATAATACAGTCTTTGCATGGGAAAGTATTCGGGACATCATATCGACACATCCAGACGAGGCAAAGAAAATAGACCTATTCGCTTTAGGAATATATGGCTTGGTGATCTTTCCCAGAGTACTCGGGAACATTGACATAGCCATTCTGGATTTGTTTGAGCGGGTGAAACGAAAAGCAAACCCAGTACCAGCAATCTTGGTCGAGACTTTCATTTCCTTAAATGCTAGCCGGAAACATGAAGAAGGACGTTTTCGAGGCTGCGCACAGCTATTACAAGTATGGATTCAGAGTCACATATGGAAGACGCCGACAAGAGTCCTGCCGGGGATATCCTTCCAAGGTTTTTCGCCTTTACGAGAATACCTAGCAAAGGAATAGCGAGAGGATTTGAAAACAAAATTGTGGACCAGTTTCTTCAGGAACATTCAAGATGAAGACATAGCATGGAGGGTCCCATGGCTCGGTAAAGTTAATTATTTTCTATACAGTTGTGGTGACTTCAACTGGCTGATGATGTTAGGATTGCATGGAGGGATCGCTTGTGCTCCGCTTTTAGTGTCTCGGCAGTTCGGATCACGATAGTTCATTCCCAATACCGCCGGATTAAGCCAAACTGAATTTCTTTTCAAAGGAGAGTTCAAAGGAAAAATTCAGACCATCATGAGGGCCTGGGATCATTGTTATCGGATTAGGGTGGAAGAAGATACCGAGCACATGACTACCCCAGATTACAATCTTTGGAGACGTTTGAGGGTTAATAATGTGATTCCTGAATTTGATCAAGGATCAACAGTGTCACTCGAAGAGCTTACAAGGGTGGTACCGTCCGAAGCCGACATCTTAAGGAGTGAACTCGAGGAAGTTAAAAAGAAAATGGACATCCAACAGACCCAACATGCGAGCGAATTCTATAAAGCAAGCTTAGAAGTTGACGAGCGAGACGGGATCATTAGGCAATTGAAGAAATTGAATGCAGATTTAAGCGACAAAAATACTCTTTATCAAAAAGATGCCCTCCTATTACAAGCAAAAATACAAAAGGCCGGCCGGAGTCAGTTCGTAGCTGTGGAAAGAGAAAGAATGAACGGCATCCGTTTGGTGGAAGAAGAACGAGAAATTAACAAAAGAGCGATCGAGAAAGAGATTGAAAGCTGCCGTTTGGCTATGGAGGAAGAAAAACGGTCCGCCAAGAAGGCCATTGATCAAGAGAAAGAAAGATTCAGACAAGAAATCAGCAAAGGAAAACAAGCTGTCCTTCATGAGAGAGAAAGTGTCACCGTATAGAAAAGAAAATCCATAAGTAGTCGAAATAGACTATTAGAGATGCATAAACTATACGATGACACTATTCAAAGGTTGGAGCAAAGCCAAAGTCAAAATGATGAATTAAAAGGAAAGGTGGCGGAAGTCGAACACTCATTTCGAATGTACTGCCGCATGAATAACTTCGCTGAGCTGCAGGAAAGAGAACGAGAGGTGGGTGTGTTACAAGCACGAATTGGGTCCCTCGAAGCAATTGTGGAGGATTACAAGGAAAGAATTAATGTGTTCGAGGAAGTTGCAGCCGGAGGGGACACCTATTGGCAAAAGAGATTACGCGACGCTGCTCGAATGGTACATGACAGAGACCAGTACTACGCAAACTTAATGGTGGACATACAAATGAGTCGCGGACATGTAAATGATTTAGCTGTCGAGGCTGAGACACTCCGACCTTTTATAGCCCCGGGAATGGAAGAAGCTCCTAGGTTCCTCAAGCTGCTCAAGGCAATTAGAAAGTTAGGAGATAGAGCTAGAGTCTATCTATAGGACTCTGTGTTATAATTAGATCTTTTGTACTAGGGATCTTTACTTTGTAACACGAATTTTGTTGTAATCAAGACCCTTTAATTCCCGTGGAAGTAGTTCAAAAGGGTGATTACCAGCGGAATCAGTACCTTGTCTGCATGCATTCTTGCATTTGCATCATAACATTCGCATCATTGTACATGCATTTATTTTTTTGCAACCATATTAACAATATGAATATTGTGGCATTATATGTAGTTAACCCGCAATCATTCATCACCTATACTTTACCCGGCTACAAAGAAAGCTCATGGAAGAAAGAATAATCAGTCTAGAAAGAGGGCAAAGAGAGCTCGAGACAAGGCTTGAAGAGGCCCAGAGAAGCCTTAGTGATCAGATTGCGCAATCACAAACATCTATAGTATCTGACATAACTACATTGCTGGCAAAAAGTCTTGGAAAACGAGTAGAAGGAGAAAATGTTCCAGAGCCAGAAGGTACCCCGGCTCACTACAAGGTTCAACCGACTGCACCAAACCAGGCTAGGAAGGTGTATATTGACCCTACAGGAATATCTTCTAGCTTTCAAGTAGGGGCACCTGAGACTCAACCCCTCGATACTAAAGCACTTTATGAAGAAGAAGTGCCGGACCTAAACATGGTCGAAAGGATCAGGAGTGAGGTAGAAAAAAAGTGGGAAGAAAGATTTCGCCTCATGGAAGAAAAATTTAAAGCGTTACAATCAAATGAAGAATCAGGAAACGACGCTAGTGACCTAAGTCTGGTGTCTGATCTTGTCTTGCCGCCAAAATTCAAAACACCAGAGTTCGATAAATATGATGGAACCACATGTTCTTCTGCACACATAACGATGTATTGTAGAAAAATGGCGGCTTACCATAAAGATGAAAAGCTACTGATCCATTGCTTCGGGATAGTCTAATCGAGCGGCGTTACGTTGGTATACTCAGTTAAGCAAAGCGAATGTTAAAACATGGAAAGATCTGTCTAAAGCATTCACTGAGCAATACAAACATGTAACAGACATGATCCCTAGCAGAATTATGTTAGAAAATATGGGGCAGAAGTCCAATGAAAGCCTGCGACAATATGCCCAAAGGTGGAGAGAAGTGGCCGCCCAAATCCAGCCACCTATCCCGGAGCATGAAATCACGCAATTATTTGTCAATACTCAAAAAGGGGCACTCTTTGATCTCCTCATTAATAACACAACACGGTGTTTTGCCGACTTGATCAGATCGGTGAGTCTCTCGAATCGCAATTAAGAGCGGCGAGAATTGATGGTGGGGAAGGGTCTCGAAAGTACAACAAGAGAAATGAAGTAAACACCACCAGCACCTATACCGCCAAGAACTTCCCACAGTCTCACACCCACAAGCACTGTGGGAAAAACACAAAATTCGAATCAAAGAGATGAGAGAGTCGCCAGAAAAGAGAAAGAGATGAGAACTTTCACTCCCCTACTTGTTTCATACTCAGAACTTTATTCCCAGTTATATGAAGCAGACCTGGTCCGGCCATACATCGTTACTCCTGTCAATCCACCCTTCCCACCTTGGTATAATCCAAGCGCACATTGCGACTATCACGGCGGTACCCCTGGACATCCCGCTGAGAACTGTCTTGCCTTCAAAAAGCTTGTGCAGAACTTAATCGATTCTGGGATATTGAAGTTTGAAGAGCCGATGGTAGCCAACAACCCGCTACCTAATCATGGGAGCAGAGGGGTAAATGTCATAGAAGAATGCTTTACCAGGAGGATAAAGGATGACGTGTCAGAAATCAAGTCTCATTTACGGTGGGTATTTCAACAATTATGCATGGCTCGTGTGATCAACAAAGGCATGATAATAAGGCAGAAGGAATGTGGAAAGTATTGCGAATTCCATCAGACTGAAGGGCATGATATCCAAGAATGTGATGAGTTCAAGAAATTGGTGCAGAAGTTGATGAATGAAAAACAAATTGAATTCTTTGAGGACCCCATGAGGAAGGGATCAGACGTACACATGACAGATAGCCCCAAAACTAGATACGGGAAGGATAGACCTTTTATCATCTCTCCCAGGATAGGGAATGCAGGTGTCTCCCAAGGAGAAACTAGCAAAATAAATCACAAGATCATCATTTCAGCACCATCTCCATTCCCATTCAAAGATATGCGACAAATTCCCTGGAATTATGCTGTGAATGTGACCATGCCAGAAAAATTAGAACACGATCAGGTAAAAGAGCCTACGCTGGAAGACCAACAAAGCCAGAACGATGTGAACGTTGGTGAGGCAGGCCATTTCACAAGGAGTGGCCGATGTTATTCCTCCGAGGCTTTGAAAGTGGCTGAAAAAGATAAGGGGAAGAGTACAGCAGTTAGCCCTACGCAGATATTTGGAGAAGAACCTCCCCAAAAGATAAATGAACCGGTAACTGAGGCCTAGGCCAAAGAATTTCTAAAGTTCTTGAGACATAGCGAGTACAGCGTAGTGGAACAACTACGAAAGCAACCGGCCAGGATCACCGTGCTGGAATTACTCTTGAGTTCAGAGAAGCATCGGGAGACGCTATTGAAAGTGCCGAATCAAACCTTTGTGCCCCAGGACATTTCTGTATCAAACCTGGACATGATAGTGGGGCATAGTACTGCCTATAATCATATCACGTTCAGTGATGATGAGATCCCGGAGGGAGGAATGAGATCAACCAAAGCCCTTAACATCACTACCCACTGCAAAGGGTATGTATTACAGGCGTACTGATCGATAACGGGTCATCATTGAATGTCTTGCCTATGGTAACCCTGCAAAAATTGCCAATAGATGGTTCACACCTAAAGCCTTGCCACAACTCGGTAAGAGCCTTTGATGGTACGCAAAAAGGAACAATGGGGAAAATTGAGGTACCCCTATTGATCGGACCAACTGAATATGCTATCGATTTTGTGGTGATGGACATAAAACCATCTTACAGCTGCTTGTTGGGAAGACCGTGGATCCACTCCACAGGAGTTGTCCCATCATCATTGCATCAAAAATTAAAATTTGTAGTTGAAGGCAAATTGGTCACAGTAGAGGCAGAGCATGAATTTGTTGCTTCCGTGACATCAGACACACCCTACATTCAAAATGATGAAGATACTGCGGAATGCTCGTTCCGAGCATTGGAACTAGTAAATGCCACATTCGTTTTAGAAGGAAGTCGGATCCCCTACCCCAGGTTATCTAATTGTACTAAGATGACCGTCGCAGAAACTCTAGACCGAGGAGCCAAAATAGGAAAAGGGCTGGGGAAGAAATTACAAGGAAACCTGAGACCCAAGAATATGATAACCAAGAAGGATCGTTTCGGGCTGGGTTACCAACCAAGTGTCCAACAGAAGAAAAAGGAATATAAGAGGAAGGAGGAGCAAAGAAAAGCCAGATCTAAAGGAGAGGACATTCCGTGGAGGTCGATATCCTTTCCTAGTTTGAGAGCCACTTTCGTCTCCGGAGGGTTCTACCAGCCAGGTCAAGATATTGGAGAGGCAATGAAGAAAAATGATGAACTTAACAAGACTCAGTAAATCATTTGAGGGGATGTACATCAACATGATAGCTGAAAAGGACCGAGGCAGCACAATGTTGACCAACATCCGCCCTTGCCATCCCGGGGAAACACTCGATAACTGGAGCTGCATTGATCTACCTGTAGTCTTTAGGAATAGATCAGAGTAATGCTCCGAATCAACCTTTTGTTTTTGCCCATAGAAAATGGGGATCTCTTGTATGGGGCACCTATGTTAACTTTTTGATTGAAATGAAAATATCCCCACTTTCTTAAAAATGACCAAAGTCTCATTTATTCCATTCATGCATTCTTCATATTCATTCCCTTCATGTAAAGCCGTCTCTTTCCCAATACAATTCGTTCTCATTTAATGCAGGTCGCTCATGATTGACGATATGAATGATACGGATCAATCTCGAGTAAATTTCGAATGCCCTGAGGTCTCAGAGGAAATTGAGGAAAGATATGATGAATTAGAAATTGAGGTCCCTAAGAGTTAAAGAGAATGGTGGATGACGAAGAAAAGGCAGATTATGCCCCACCAAGAAGAAACAAAATTGTCAACCTGGGATGAAGAAGCGAGAAAAGAAATAAAAATAGGAACGACGATTTCCTCAAAAACCAAGCATGAACTGATAGCCCTACTTGAGAATTCAAGGTTGTCTTCGCTGGACTTATCAAGATATGCCAGATTGAATACCGACATAGTGGTGCACAAATTGCCAACAAAATCGGAGTGCAAACCAAGACAAAGAAAAACTTCGGAGAATGAGGCCAGATATGTTGTTAAAGATCCGAGAAGAAGTGAAAAAGCAATTTGATGCTGGATTCTTGGAGGTAGCCAAATACCCCGAATGGGTTGCAAACATTGTACTAGTACCAAAGAAATACGGGAAAGTTTGTATGTGTGTAGATTATAGGGATCTGAATCGAGCTAGCCCTAAAGACAACTTCCCTTTGCCACATATTGACACGCTGGTTGACAACACCGCAGGACATTCATGGTTTTCCTTCATGGACGGCTTTTCAGGGTACAACCAGATAAAGATGGATCCTAACGACATGGAGAAAACCACATTCATAACCATGTGGGGTACTTTTTGTTATCAAGTGATGCCGTTTGGACTAAAGAACGCAGGGGCAACATACCAAAGAGCAATGGTGACTCTCTTCCATGACATGATGCACAAAGAAATAGAAGTATACGTGGATGATATGATTGCCAAATCCCGAACAGAGGAAGAGCACCTATAGAACTTGAGAAAACTATTCCAAAGACTACGGAAGTACCAACTGAGGCTCAATCCTGCCAAGTGTACCTTCGCCGTTACTTCGAAAACTCTTAGGGTTCGTAGTAAGCGAAAGAGAGATTGAGATTGATCCGGATAAAGTGAAAGCCATCCAGACCTTTCACCACCCCGCACGCGCGAAGGAAGTCTGCGGTTTCTGGGAGGCTGAATTATATCTCTCGTTTCATTTCCCAATTAACCAATCAATGCGACCGGTCTTGGACTTCTTATAAAAAATAATCCCGGCGTATGGGATGAAGAATGTCAAAAAGCCCTAGAAAAGATCAAAAAGTACCGACAAATGCTCCAATTTTAGTCGCGCAAGACAGTCGACCACTAATTCTCTACTTAACATCTTGAGAATTCAATGGGATGTGTCTTTGGGGCAACACGATGAGTCAAGAAAAAGGAGCAAGCCATCTATTACCTAAGCGAAATTCAATGATTGCGAAACACGGTACCCGCCAAAGGCTGAAAGCTGTGTTGTGCTCTAGTTTGGGCTACCAAGCGGCTCGACGAAGACATGTTATACCATACTACCTGGTTGATATCCAAGCTAGACCCATCGAAGTTCTTAATAGAAGCGCCAAAGACTAACGGGAAGGATGGCTCGATGGCGGATGCTCTTATCCGAATTCGACATCGTATATGTTAATCGAAAGTCAGTAAAGGGAGTGCCGTGAGCAGATTCCCCGGCAAGTCGTGGCTTCGGATGACTATGAGGCATTGAACTTTAGTTTCCCGCATTTAAGACTTGATGTGCATTACCACCAAGAAGAGATTTGGATGATAAGTCATGGAAACTTTACTTCGATGGAGCCTCCAACGCCCTCGGACATGGGATAGGGGCAGTGCTAATTTCACCTGAGGACGTCTATTATCCTTTCACCAGCAGATTGGAATTTTTCTGCACAAACAATATAGCTGAATACGAAGCTTGCATCATGGGACTGAACTCAGCCATCGAGAGAAAGGTTAAAGAACTTCGAGTGTTCGGAGATTCGTCCTTAGTCATTTACCAATTGCGCGGGGAGTGGGAAACCAGAGACCCGAAGTTGGTCAAATATCACGAATTGATCCAAGAGCTCGTCAAAGAGTTCGAAAAGGTCAGCTTCAATTACCTGCCCCGAGAAGAAAATCAGATGGCAGATGCATTGGCAACCTTGGCATCCATGTTTAAAACAAACACCGGGGCAGAAATGAAGCCCATTGAGATGCAGACGTTTGAAAAGCCGGCTCATTGTTGTAATGTACAGGAAGAGATTGACGGGAATCCATGGTACTATGATATCCTGCAATATGTCAAGCTTCGAAAGTATCCAGAAGGGGCAAACGACAATGACAGAAAAGCGCTCAGAAAAATGGCAACAAAATATGTCCTAGATGGGGAAATCCTATATAGGAGAAGTCATGATCAAACATTGCTGAGATGTGTGGATGCCCAAGAGGCGAAGGAAATCTTAGCTGAAGTGCATGACGGGATCTGTGGAACGCACGCCAACGGGCTGTCTATAGCCCGAAAAATTATGAGATACGGTTATTTCTGGTTGACCATGGAGGGAGATTGCATCGATTACGCCAGAAAATGCCACAAATGCCAAATTTACGCTGATAAGATTCATGCACCCCCATCGCCTTTAAACACCATGAATTCTCCGTGGCCTTTCGCAGTATGGGGCATGGACGTCATCGGGCAGATCCATCCGAAAGCCTCAAATGGACATCGTTTCATTTTGGTCGCCATAGACTACTTCACTAAATGGGTAGAGGCAGCGTCTTACGCCAATATCACCAGGACTACAGTTTGTAAGTTCTTAAAGAAGGAAATTATTTGTCGATACGGATTTCCAGAGAGGATCATCACCGACAACGCTTCCAATCTGAACAACAAAATGATGAAGGACGTGTGCACTCAATTCAAGATAACACACCATAATTCCACAGTCTATCGCCTAAAAATGAATGGAGCAAAGGGAAGCAGCAAACAAGAATATAAAGAAGATCATAGCGAAGATCGGATACCTACAAGGATTGGCATGAGAAGTTGCCTTTTGCCCTTTTCGCCTATAGGACGTCCATTCGCACATCAACAGGGGCAACACCCTACTCCTTGGTGTATGGTACCGGGCGATACTCCCAATTGAGGTAGAGATTTCGTCCCTCCGGGTCTTAAACGAAGTAAAACTGGAAGAAGCTGAATGGGTGCAGGCCAGACTCGACCAGCTAAATCTCATTGACGAAAAAAGACTAAAGGCCATTTGTCATGGTCAGATGTACCAAAAGCGGATGGTGCAGGCTTACAACAAAAAGGTGCGCCCAAGAGAATTCAAGGAAGGGGATCTGGTACTCAAGAGAATCCTCCTTATCCAGAAAGATTCTCGAGGAAAATGGATGCCCAACTGGGAAGGACCGTACGTCGTAAAAAATGCCTTCTCAGGAGGAGCCCTGATCCTAACAGAAATGGACGGGGACGAGCTGAAAAATCCTGTAAATTCTGATGCCGTCAAGAAATACTATCTCTAAAAAAAAATTTGGAGAGCTCAGGACGAAAACCCGAAACCGGGCGTCTTGAAGCAAAGGAATGACTCGAGTTGAAAACCCGCAAAGGGCAGCTCGGGTAAGTTGAAAAGTTAAATATCCGAAGAGAAGGGTATCTTCATGAACATTATGAAGAAAAGGCTTCAGGCAAAAAAATTCTACACCGGTTGACAGGGTCATGTATCATTCATATCGAAGATAATGAGGGATCTTGTAATTTCATACTTAACTCATATGTGTCATACCTTTCTTTTTAAGATATCTCGAAGCCCTTAATCGTAATAAAACCGTGTTTTTGAGCATTCATTCCTGGCCTTCTTGTCAATTTCAGTCAAATAAGATAACATAGGCTTATAATGAAACAAGAGATTTCGGAGCATTACTATGATTTAACCTTGAAAATGCAGGTGATCAAAGAAAACAATGTTAACTCCGTCCTCCAGTTCCCTACATAATGGATAGGGAAGGTGATAAGCTTTAAACAACTAGGTAGGATGACCAATGGCACATGTCCTATCTATTCAAGGAAGGCACGCGAGATAAAAGAGATCTCTTGGGTGAAAACCAGAAGGACACCCCCTAAAAAAAACTCTTTAAAGTGAAAACCCGAAAGGGCACTTTAAAATTCCAAATCATAATTGGAGAAAAAGAAAGGTTGAGATGGTTGAACCTGGCAGTGAAGCGGGGTATCGATGCCCGTAAGAAAGGAGAAAGCGGACATCAAGATCAAATAAGGACCAAAACAAGCCCATCAAGATATTGACTCTCATGCATCATAAATAGTCAGGCATCACTAGGATTAGGAGCATGTCAATTCATTCAATTGTCATAGCATTTTGTTTTCGTCTCAGACAGGTATCTGCAGATCCAAAGAAACATCGAAGGCCATCACGGTGTGAATCCCGAATGAGAAAACAATGTTTTTACATACAAAAGACACATGTTTTCAAGCTCTAGAGAGAGGTTCTATATAGGAAGAATCCTTCTCTCTGAGGTTTCAGAAGCTGAAAGTTCTATATAGGAAGGGCTGACACTCGGGTGAAGACTCATGATTCTATATAGGAAGGACTCCCAGTCAAAGCAATTCACCCATGACACGCAAGATTATATAAGAAATCCTGCTGTGTCGAAAGCAAAGAGTTCTATATAGGAAGGGCTCTGAGCTTTATTGTCTTAGAGTAAAAGGTTCTATATAGGAAGAACCTATAGCTCTGAGATTCCAGACGCCAAAAAGTTCTATATAGGAAGGACTGATGGCTCCAAGGTGAAGACTCGCAGTTCTATATAGGAAGAACTCCCAGTCAAAGCAATTCACCTATGACACAGGGGTTATATAGGAAACTGTTGTTGTGTCGAAAGCGAAGAGTCTTATATAGGAAAGGCTCCGAGCTTCATTGTCTTAGAGTGAAAGGTTCTATATAGGAAGAACCTGTAGCTCTGAGATTTCAGACGCCAAAAGTTCTATATAGGAAGGACTGACGGCTCCGGGATTTGAAGACTAGCAGTTCTATATAGGAGGAACTCCCAGTCGGAAGAATCCATTAGTGGCGCAAAAGGTTTTATATAGGAGAAACCAGCGTTGAAAGCAAAGAATTCTATATAGGAAGGACTCCAAGCTTTATTGTCTCAAAGTGAAAGGAATGACTCATAATTCGGGATGTCAGAGCGAAGGGTTCTATATAGGAAGGCCTGTAGCTCCAAGATCGGAATGTGACGAAGCTCTATATAGGAAGAACTTACGAGCCTGAAGATTCAGCCAAGGAAGAGCGGAGATGTCCAAAAGAATTCGTTTTTCCAAGGCTACAAACAGGAAAGTCTGATAAAAATGAGTGCTTATGAATCTTTGCTTTGTTTCCCATTCCATGAGAACAAGCAAAGAGGGGCAACTGTAATCACTCATTTTCACTTGTAAATATATTAATATTGCATGTATATTTCTTATATGAATGTTACTAATATAAGGTGGTGTGTGCATGTATAAGCTATGTATACGTATTAGGGGTGTATGTATGTCGCGTATGTATCTAGAGTATGAGCGTATTTGATTAATATATATATAGATGTTGTGTTAATTATATGTATGATTATACGTACGTATACTAGAATATTATATTAATTAAGTATACATTTTCGTATGTATATGTGTTATAATTATATTATTGTTATTATTGGGCTGATAAAATGAAAAGAATTAAATATATTAAACCCAAATAAATTTACAGTCCAATTACAAATTCAATTACAAGGCCCGATTGGCCCAAATCTGAATATTATCTAATTACAATGTGCAGGTAACTGTGGGCCATTGGATCAAGATCTGATCCAACGGCCACGATGCAACCAGGAGGTCAAAAATATCTGCCAGGCGCGTGTTCCACACGTATGGACCGTTCGAGTGCCACGCGCGAGTGTGGTCCACGCGCGGTCGCTTTAACATCCCACGCGCGCGTAAGATCCACGCGTTCTGACTCCTCGACTGCGGAGCTCCACGTGGCGAAATCTGAAGCCGTCTCATCGAATCGAGGCTTCATCCAGGCCGATCGTTCTTCAAGCCATCTCGACCGTTAGATCAGATCTGATCTAACGGCCGAAAACGCGTCCGGCCGCTGGTAGAATGTCCACACCGCCACCGCGTCGATATTCAGTCCCCGCGTTCAGAATATGCCCAAGACAACAAGCAAAGTGTCAGTTCAGATCTGAAAAGAAGATGCAACTTGCAACAAACAGGGACAATAATATATATGAAACGGGGCTTTTGTAACGGAGATGAGCGAAAAAAAGAAGGAGAGTAACAAAAAAAGAGAACGGAGATCTTGTAATACAAAAAAAATCTGAAAGTTGTAAACATCGAAGATAATCAAAAGACAGTCCAGTGGTAAATTTTTGTCTCTTTTTCTTTCTTGTTTTCTTTACATGCATATACGAAAAAAAAGAAATAAAAGAGGAGAGTAGTCTTACCGGCGTCGTTTGTGGGTCTTCCGTTCCTCAGTGATAAGCCTTTCGGCTTCTACAAGCCAGATCTGGTGAACTAAAGGGAGGGGAAGGTCCCCTGGTAGTTATATTTTAGGTTTAAAACTTTTTTTTGGTTCGTATTTCCTAGATCTAGGGTAAATAAGGGGGTATCCTCTGAATCCAACCACGGATTCATGTTGAGGATGAAATAGTGGTCATTTTGGTGTCTTTTGGAGGCTCGCCGGCGCCGGTTAGCGGCTGCCGACGGCGGAGAATACGGCGGCCGGCCGCCGGATTCTGGGTATTATAAGAACAAATGAGAGAAAAAGAAGAACCTAAGCTATATTAAAACTGAAGAAATGAAACGAATGGCCAAAAATTTGGTTTCGGCCTTAAAGGGGGGCTTTTATAGTTGTTTTTATTTTGCTAAATGGGTAAATTACACACTTAATCCCACCGCGTTTTCAATATTTTCATTTTTGTCTTGTCGCATGGTATAATCACTGCCCAAATTCCCCGATTTTTCAAAAGGTTACAATCTAGTCCCTAAATTACACCAATCAATTTAATGGTAAAATTACACCCTTAACCATCCCGCGTTTTTGAATTTTTCACTTTGGGTCCGCCCCTTGGTCTAATTACAATTATGGTCCTTTTAGGTTTTGTTTGTTTCGCAATTTCGTCCCTAAATTACATTATTGCTCTTTAATTTCTCGCCACTGACTTTTGTTTTTCTTTCATTTCATCTGTATTCTTTGTAAATACTAATGTTCGTATTATAATCGTATATGTTGATGTATTCTATTATTTTATTTTATGTCCTCGTATATGACTCGTATTTTATGTTTACATATATATGTGTATTAAGATTATAATGGTCATGCGTCTTTTATCCTAAGTTACTCATATTAAGCATGTTATGTTTTAGTTGATTCATACATGGCGTATTTTTTGTATTTTATATGTGTGTGTTTTCTTGTTTTTTTAGGTTACATGTTAGTGTATTTGCCCTTTTTATGCGATATATGGACCCGTATATGTTGAAATATGCTTTATTACCAGTATGCATGTCTTTTTGAAATATTTTTTTCGCCTATATGTACTTATTCTGGCTTGTTATTTTGACATATTATAGTTGTTTTTATCTATTATTTAGAATAATATGTATATATACATGTTTTAGTCTAGAATATCATTTATGTTGAATTAGTATTCTGGTATGTCAATATTTATTATATTTAAACATTTTGCCATATTTTACGTTTTTTGCCACTAAGATTGCATATCGAGATATAACTTGTTAATGCGGAGTCCTTTTATCCGAGCGTAAACGGGGCCAGTATCAAGCGTAGTGATAGTGGTTGGGCGTTTATTCTCGGGTAACGGGACCCTTAAAATATATTCGTAATTATGACCGAATTTTAAAATAATCGTCACTTTAATCCGGAAAATCCAATATTAATAAAGCGGTAATTATTAAAGTACCAATTTTGGGCGGTGTGGGGGTGCTAATCCTTCCCCATCCGTAACCGACTCCCGAACCCTGTCTTTTTTGAATCTCTGGTTTTATGGTGTTCGGCCTACCTAAGTGGCCGGTGGCGACTCCATTTTTTTAAAATACGGTTCTTTAAAAACCCCACGGAATAAATATTTTATATCCGAAAAAAAAATCACAAACATCTTTCAAACACCTTTTCGAAAACACCCACGCTTTTTATATAGCAATTTAGCGAAAAAAGGACAGATCGCTACACTCATTCTTTACATAGTACATTTGTGAAAATATAAAGTATTTCTGTCCCCAAGACTCGCCCAATGAATCCGCGATTTTTGTAACTATAGACTCTTCTCATGCCACAACACCTCCTCTAATTCAGCCCATAAATACAGATCTAACTGAACAAGGAAATCAGAATGATTGACACGTAGAGCCTGATCAATACCCTTGAGACGAGTAAAAAGTTCTTTTTTTTCTTACCAATATGCCCAAATACAGTTTCATTCTATCGGCGAGCTTTATCGACAAACACTCGAATGTTCGACTCAACATCTGAACTCATATCCCAAGTATTCTAAAGAAACCCCTCAAAAAGAGGATGGTTCTGCTAGGCAACAATAAAATAGAAATGTCTATTATCCCGATCATCACTCTGTCTTGGATAATAAAGAAGCAAAGGGCAATGATCAGATCCCACACGGTCCAAATAAGAGACGAGTGAAGTAAGGAAGCAATTTGCCCAACCCTCATTGAAAAAACAATGATCCAATCTCTTTCTAACCAGACCAATGCTTCTGCGTAAACTCATCCCCACGAAACTCTGCCTCCACGGACCATTGTCAAAAATAAAATTGAAACAAGTGACTAATACCATTGTCCCGAATAGGGCCACAATCTCGCTCCTCAGAACGCAAAATAGAGTTAAAATCCCCACCAAATAGCTAAGCCATATTACTCCCTGGATTAAGGTTAGATAACCGGTCCCACAGCCCCTTCTGAATAGTAACGTTAGGACTCGCGTAAACAGCTGTAAAAAAAACCCAGCGAGTAAATTCGGCAAGAAAAACACGGCCATGTACAAATTGATTAGACACCTTCAGAATTTTCATATCAGTCCCAACATTCCAAAGAAGCCATATCTCGCCGTTAACGAGTTTGAAAAACTGAATTGAGAAATCACTTTGTCAGCTCAAAAACCACTAATATGAGGCTTCAAAAGTGCCACCACCTTCGAATGAGGGTGCCTGTAAAAATCTTTAAAATAACGATAAAACTCAGAGCTAGTCACTTATTAGTAATTCTAAAAAAAAAACTTAATTACAGGTAAATTTAAAGGCAAGAGAACGAAAACACCTTACTGACTACGGATCACAGTCCCAGAACTATCGCTAGAATCACTAGCCGTATCATTTATTGCCTCATCATCAATCACCTTTGCCATAACATCCATATCGTGTAATTCCCCAATTGGCTATTTATCAGACATCAAACCACCCGACGACCCAGCACCAATATGACCAACTCCAGGAAGTACCTAATAAGAAAAGATCGGTCTTGCTGGTGGCTTATTTTCCTTACCCTTCTGTACTTTTAATCCTGCTTTTGGACCATCTTCAACACTTTTTTCGTACAATACCTTGTTTACCATCAATTAACGCCAATCTCTGCCTCCTCTTTTTATTTGCCTCATCAAGAATTGAAACTGTAAGTATGATTACCCACAACATTATAAACCGCATGAGAGACAACTTATAAAACCTGACTCCCTCCTGAAGATACTACCTGTATAGAACCCATAATATTAACATTACCCTCTTTCAAAACCACTTCACTCGAACCCTTACGACTACCATCAGTGTAATATGAACCAAAAGAGACCTAGATGATGAGCCTATTTTATCTCGAGTCCTGTTCATCCCGACACGACCTAAATCCTATTGCACTGAGTCTGTAAGAGCAACCCTAATGTTGCCACTGTTTGGGGTAATATCCGTGCCATCAGTCTCGCTTAAAACCAAAAATTAAGACCCTCCAAGTCTTGCCCCTACCGAAGCCACGCCCTTAGAATGACACATATCCTTGCGCGACTGTCGAGGCCTAGTTTCGGTGAGCACCCAGGGACCATAAACCTCACCCTCACTAATCACCGAGCATTCAGTTGCCACGAAACTAGTTGCAGTGGAGTTCGGCTCCTCACAATTACCACCCGTATTCTGACTAGCCGCGCACAACGTTGACGAATGCCCATATATCCCACATTTAAAGTAGATTCACTGAAGTCTCTCATACACTAGATGATAGATTGTGCCATCAATTTTCACACCTGAAACTAACGGACACTTAAACGACACCATCACCGCGAGCCTCGCAAACCATCCCCTATCATCTATATGCGTGCTATAGTCAATCTTCACAACTTTCCCTATCGCGTCAGCAATGTACCAAAATAATGCCTTAGAGTAGTACTGATAAGGAAGACTCGATATCAGTACCCAAACCATAATCTGCGACAAAAATGCTTCTGAAGTGGAGAAATCCTAGTCCATGGCTGCACTGTGAGATAACTCCTAAACACTGTCCATGGCCATCCCGTCAGTACATGTTTGTAATCAAACTCGTTCTCAAACATCACCAAATAATAGTCATTAGCGAGATCAACAACCTAGAATGCCCCTTTCGATTTCCAGAGCACCCTAATCCTACCTACCAGAGTCTTATACCCAATTGAACGACCAAGAAGTCGAACAATAAGTGAGCGGCGCATACTATGATCAATTCGCTCATGCACCCTTGCGAAAAAATTCACCGAAGGAAACGGACCACTCTTGTCCACCGTGACATCTCCCGATTCCACAACCACATCGTCCAAGCTCGGCACCAGATCGGCCACGACCTGCTTACCTGCCCCAGCCACAGTCCCCGTATAGGATTCTGTCAGAATAGCACCTCCTCCCATCTCCCTATCAGCACTCTCCATAGAACCATCACCGCCGGAACCAACCATCGGTAAGTCATCTACTTCCATGCCCCCAATCACTTCTGCTTCAGCAACCGAGCCAGAAGCCTTGCCTCGCTTTGACGCCTGCTGATCATCCACTGGAAGAGGCGAACCCGGACGCTCCAGCAGTGGAAACTGTACTCCATCCACAACCGGCACCCTCGAACCATTGTGTTGCTCATACGATGCATGGCCCTTGCGATCAAGTTCAGGGTCCGCTGGCAGAGCCAGATTCTCTGGCGGACGCGCGTTGGTGTTGTGCACGATATCATCCGAGAATTGCGGAGGAAACGAAAACATATCTAGGGTGTGAATTTATATATGAATTAGATGATTAAAAATAAAAATAAACTATTATACTGACCAATTTTCATTGTTAGCATATAAAATAATTTCCTTTTAAATTAACGTTCAGAAATAAAAATGATTAATTGAATGATCGTTTTATAATTTTATAATTATGAGATAAAAAAGAAATTTATAGAGCATGAGACCAATCAAGACTGTTGATTAAAACAGTAAACAACTCTTAATTGAAATATTACCACTTACTAAATTTTTTTACTACTTTACTAAAAATATCTACTTCAAGTAATTACCAAACAATAAAGTTTGAGCCAGTATCTTAATTGAAATATTACTTAAAATATTAGAGGAATAAATCATTTATGTTAAACAAAACAAATCACCATTTACTATGCAGTAGTTGCAGATTTAATCCTACATCCTACTTTACTCATGGTTCAGCTACTTTTCAAATAATTAAATTTTAGTCCTCAGGCTAAGAACAACCATTAACTTATATGATGTGCGTTTTTTTATTAGGGTTTTAAATTCACATTGAAATTTTTTTTTTATCTAAATTCAGTTCGAAATAAATATGGATTGAGCTTTTTAAATGTGCCGAATTTCTTTTTGTAAGATTCGACTTAATGAATTGATTTAAAAAAAACATAAAATTGTTATATGAATTTTGTTTTGATAAGCACAATTAAAATATTAACATTTGAATCGAATATAAATAAAAAATATAGACCATAAAATGGGCTTGTATTATACAAAAAATACTAACATTTGAGAATTAAAGAAGATAACTGCGCTAAAAAATTAAGACTCATTTCAGAAGTGTCACATTCAAAATATGTCGAAATCAATTCGGTCTATAAGCTCATTGTCTTTATTCGGCATATGTATAGGAAATTCAATTTTCTTGCTGAAGTCATGTAATAGGCAGTTCAATTTTCTGATTTTAATTTCATATTAAAAATATATAAGTATTAGTTATTGGTGGAGTTTTTGGATATGTGCGAGATGAATGACCGCACAGGGCTCCAAAAAAATAGGACCTAAATAAATTGAATTAAATATTTATAAGAATAATACAAAATTTTTTATTTAATAAAAAACAAGAAAAAATAAAAATAATTTTAAAGAGAGCACCATAATATATTTTTTATGAAGATAAAAATATTTTTTTTTAAAAAGTAACTTATATATCTTTAGGACTATAAATTAAAGGGCTTAGTTTTAATAAACTGCACATGGCCCGTAAACCTTTGAACTACCATTGTAATAGTTATTTAGAGGATGAGATATTGAGTTATTTAAACAAGGTTAAATATTTGAATTCTGACATTATGAATAAAGGAAATAGAACTGGGATTGTCATCACATAACAAACTTTACAGTTTACAGAAAATAAAAATAGACATGTATTATACAAAAAAAAATATATTAACATTTGAGAATTAAAGAAAAATAAAACATGCAATTCATGTTCCACGTTTAATGTCTTTTGATTAAGTTTTTGTGACAACTCCGGTTTCCAATTCAATGTAACTGAGCTAAAAAATTAAGACTCATTTCAGAAGTGTCACATTCAAAATATGTCGCAATCAATTCGGTCTATAAGCTCATTGTCTTTATTCGGAATATGTATAGGAAATTCAATTTTCTTGCTGAAGTCATGTAATAGGCAGTTCAATTTTCTGATTTTAATTTCATATTAAAAATATATAAGTATTAGTTATTTGTGGGATTTTTAGACATGTGGGAGATAAATGACTGCACATGGCCCAAAAAATAGAACATAAATAAATTGAATTAAATGTTTATAAAAATTTTTTTTAAAGAGAGCACTATAATATATTTTTTATTAAGATAAAAATAATTTTAAAAGAAACTTATATATCTTTAGGATTATAAATTAAAGGGCCTCGTTTTAATAAACTGCACAGGGCCTCGTAAACCTTTGAACCTCCCCTATAATAGTTATTTAGAGGATGAGATCCTGAGTTCTTTAAATAAAGTTAAAAAATTAAATTCTGACGTCATGAATAAAGGAAATAGAACTGGAATAGTCGTCTCATAATAAACTTTACAGTTCACCGTAGTTATTTTAAATTAATCTATTAATGAATTAAATAGAATTAATAAAAAAATATGTTATACGCAACCCAATCCCCAAGTTTAGTGGCATTACTGATTACAAAAGTGAAAAGTAGGGAATTCAGATTTGATTTTGTATGTTCAAAAACATTTGAAAATGTGGATTTTATGTCTGAGAGTAAAGTGTATACACAGTTAAATGGTAAAAAAAAAAATCAATTAAGTTTTTAGTGATATTAAAATTAAAGTTCGGAAGGTCGACGGTTTAGTATGGTTGAATTTTTTCTGTGAAAGTTTGTCGATGCAATTAAAATTATTAGCAAAATCATTTACAATATTTGTTTTCTCGATCTCTACTCTTTCATCAATATAGCGTCTATTTATCTCTCGATTTACCTTATTCTCCTTCAATCACATTTTTGAAGTGTATTGAATATATGATTTGTAAATTGAAATTGGCCATATATTTTGTTTGGGATGAGGAATCCACGAAAACCGAAAGGATTCGATGGGTATGAGAACGAAAAAATCTTCAAAACATGTAATAGGGATTCACAAAACCATCCTCACAAGTGTTGGAGATGGAGTGGAGAATGCAAAATCGTCCCTGCCAAGCCAGATTACTCCCTGGATTGAGCTTTTTAAATGTACCAAATTTCTTTTTGTAAGATTCGACTTAATGAATTGATTTTAAAAAACATAAAATTGTTATATGAATTTTGTTTTGATAAGCACAATTAAAATATTAACATTCGAATTGAATATTAATTAAAAAGTGTAAACCATAAAATGAACATGTATTATACAAAAAAAAATATATTAACATTTGAGAATTAAAGAAAAATAAAACATGCAATTCATGTTCCACGTTTAATGTCTTTTGATTAAGTTTTTGTGACAACTCCCGTTTCCAATTCAATGTAACTGCGCTAAAAAATAAAGACTCATTCCAGAAGTGTCACATTCGGTCTATAAGCTCATTGTCTTTATTCGGAATACGTATAGGAAATTCAATTTTCTTGCTCAAATCATGTAACAGGAAGTTCAATTCTCTGCTTTTAATTTCATATTAAAAATATATAAGTATTAGTTATTGGTAAGGCTTTTGGATATGTGCAAGATGAATGACTGAATAGGGCCCAAAAAAATAAGACCCAAATAAATTGAATTAAATGTTTATAGGAATAATATAAAAAAATTTAATTTAATAAAAACAAGAAAAAAACTTTAAAGAGAGCACCCTAATATATTTTTTATTAAGATAAAAATATTATTTTAAAACTAACTTATATATCTTTATGATTATTAATTAAAGGGTCTAGTTTTAATAAACTGCACGGAGCCCCGTAAACCTTTTAACCACCCTTATAATAGTTATTTAGAGGATGAGATACTGAGTTCTTTTTTTTGATAAATAAGTATTGAAGAACCATACTATCAAGTGCCTCGTTAAAAAACCCTCCTAAACCTAAATGAGGGAAAAAAAGTGCACTTGATAGTAATTACAAAGCCATAAATGTCAAGACAAACAAACCATTATCAAACCACGCCCACGTCGGGCAACAAATCATCATGCACCAAGGCAAGTACCTTAGCCGGTGGAGCCGGGAAAACACTAGGTGAGAAAACCACCTCGGCAAAGGAATGAACATTATGAACCCGAGCCATCTTGGCTAGACCATCCGCAACGCTATTCGCCATCTGTCGTATATGGCAAATTCGAATCTCTTAAGGCCTTTCAAACAACTCACAAATCGTACGAATCAACGAAGTCAAACCACCGCACACGCTCTGTTTCTTCAAGACACGAACAACGTCCAAACATCCACCTCAAGAAGAATTCGCCGATAACCTTTTGCCCACTCCATCCGTAGACCCTCAATAACCCCCCATAGTTCAGCTTTTAAAATCAAGCAAATCCCCACAAACTTACAAAAGCCAACCAACCACTTCTCATCGCCATTACGTATTGTAGCGATGTTTTTTCTCGCTAAAAATGAAAGTGTTTTTTTTTATTTTTTTAGAAAATATTTTCTTCTGCGTGGGATTTTAGAAAACTCGCATTTTATTTAAAAATGGAGTCGCCACCGGCCACTCAAGGTGGACCGGACACCGTAGAAAACCAGAGATTTTGAAAACTTTAGGTTCGGGAGTCGGTTACGGATGGGGAAGGATTAGCACCCCCACACCGCCCAAAATTGGTACTTTTATAATTACCGCTTTATTAATATTAAACATTCCGGATTAAAGTGACGATTAAATTAAAATTTGGTTATAGGTGCGAGTAAATTTTAAAGGCCCCGTTATTCGAGAGTAAACGTCCAACCACTATCACTACGCCTGATACTGGCCCCGTTTACACTCGAATAAAAGGGCACCGCATTGACAAAATATATGTTCGTTATGCAAACTTAAAAAACATGGCAAATATAAATAAATACATTGCGATAAAAATATAAATAAATACTAACATAATAAAATACTAATATAACATAAATAAAATACTAATCTAAAACATACATACATACATGACTATTAATGTAACTCATAAATAAAAACATATCTAACATAAATAAAATACTAATCTAAAACATGCATACATAAATATTAATCTAACTTATAAATAAAAACATATCTAACATAAATAAAATACTAATCTAAAACATACATACATAACTATTAATTTAAAACATAAATAAAAACAAATCTAACACAAATAAAATATTAATATAAAACATAAATTTAAAACATACTAATCTAAAACATACTAATCTAAAACATAGATAAACATACAAATTAAAAGCACAATTTTAAATTAACTACTACTTCATTAAAATATAAAAATTACAATAAAAAGGAGAGAAAATATACCTAACTAAGAGTTCGAATGAAGAACCCCGACTGGACCCCACCGAAATCTACCACGACCTCTCCAAAAAAATAATTAACTAGATCGGATCCAAAATAAGGCCCCGATCGAACCGACTAGGACCGAGGACACTGCCCCGATCCTGGGCTAGCGGGAGCCTAAGCTCCCTTATTCGGCTAGCCCTTATGCCGATTCCAAATTGGCTTGCTGCCAATTCCAATTCAATTCCCCTTCAATTGCTTTGCAATTGCCGTCTATTTATAGGGGTGAGGAGGGTGACGTGGAGCCTTGTGCTCCACTCCCCTCCCCCCTTATTATTATTATTATTATTATTATTATTATTATTATTATTATTATTTATTATTTTACTTTTTTTTTACTTTTTTTTAGATTAATAATATTATTACAACAATACTAAAAATACTAAAATCCGGATAAAAATGAGTGATTACAGTTGCCCCTCTTTGCTTGTTCTTGTGAAACGAGAACAAAGCAAAGATCAAAAGCACTTATTTTTGTCTTATCTGGCTAAACTTCTCTCCTTTTGACGAGTGTCTTCTTTCTTCGGTAGATCTTCATTCTCTTCAGCGCATGTCTTCTTTCTTGTTTTGGTTGATCCACCTTGTCACTCTCGGGAAGCAAAGCCTTCAAAATGGGGGTTGTTTGTTGGGGAAGCCAAACTTAGTTCTACTTGCTACATTATTGGTAATAAGCTAATACCTAAAGAGAGTTCGACCCAGTACCAACACAACACCGACGAAGAGGCAGGGGTCTACAAAGTTCGATCCAATGCAACACGACGAGGAGGCAAGACCGATAGGTAAAAGTTTTGATGTCGATCCAAATACAACTCGATTTAAAAGGCAAGATCGAAAAACCGACAATTTTTCTCTTTTTTTCTCTCTCTCTTTTTTTTGTTTCCTTTTTCTCTGCTTTTTTCATATTTTTTCTTTTTTCTTTTTTCATTTTTCATTTTTTTCTCTTTTTTTTAGAACAATGATAAAACTTGAAAGTTGGTAAATTTTGACCAAGCTACAACACCGACGAAGAGGCATGGTCTAAAGTTAGTAATGTTGATCCAGCTACAACACCGAAGCGAAGAGGGGGATCAAGAGTTAGTGAATTTGCTCTAGCTACAACACCGACGAAGAGGCAAGACCAGAAGTTAGTGATTTTGGTTCAGCTACAACACCGACGAAGAGGCAGAACCGAAAGTTAGATTTGACCAAGCTACAACACTGACGAAGAGGCAAGGTCTGAAGATTTGATCCAGCTACGACACCAACGAAGAGGCAGGATCGGATAGTTGTTCTTTTTTTTTTGTGATCAAGCTACAACTCCATCAGGCATGATCGTAATTTGGTTGAAAGCTCATTTTTCATTTTTTCATTTTTTTTTTTTTTTTTTTTTTTTTTTTTTTTTTTTTCTTTTTTTCTTTGATTTTTTTCTTCTTTTTCTTTTTTTTGATTTGTTTTCTAGCTACAACATTAATAAAGAAAACTTGAAAATCAGTAAAGTTGGATCTATCAACGGAGAAACAGAAACATTAACTAGAACCCTACTACACCATCAACGGATAAGTAGGACAAAGAAAGAATCGGGACCTAGCCACTCCATCACGGAGGATGGATCGGATAATGATGACCTGAACCGGCTACACCATCAGCGGAGAGCGAGGATCGAGGAGGGCGCGGGAGCTTGGACCCGGTCACTCCATTAGCGGAGGACTGGATTGGACAATTACGACCTGGAACCGGCTACACCATCATCGAAGAGCAGGATCAGAGGACGACGGGAGCTTGGACCCGGTCACTCCATCAGCGAATGACCGGATTGGACAATGACGACCTGGAACCGGCTACACCATCAGCGGAGAGCAGGATCAGAGGACGACGGGAGCTTGGACCCGGTCACTCCATCAGCGGAGGACTGGATTGGACAATGACGACCTAGAACAGGCTACACCATCAGCGGAGAGCAGGATCAGAGGACGACGGGAGCTTGGACCCGGTCACTCCATCAGCGGAGGACTGGATTAGATAATATGACGACCTAAAACCGGCTACACCATCAGCGGAGAGCAAGATCAGAGGACGACGATAGCTTGTATCTGGCCACTCTATCAGCGGAGGACTGGTTCGGGCGATGAAAGTTGATAAATTCATTTTGATTTTCATTTCATTCATTTTTTCTTCATTTTTGATTTTTTTCGACTTTTGATTTTTTTTGATTTTTTTCTAATTTTTTTCTGATTTTTTTCAACTATATTTTTTTTGGTAATTTTTCTTTTTTCTTGAACTATACAAAGAAATAAGACTTGAGGAAAATTAGGTATGGTTGCACCGTCAGCAGAGAAACAAGACTTGAATACAAATTTGATCTGTTTGGGGAAAGGTTCGGATCTGTTGCACCATCAACGGAGAAACAAGATCTTCATGATGTCTATATTGTTGCACCATCAGCGGTAAAGCAAAATCTGGAAATTGTTGGCCTATCAACAATGACGAAGGCAAGATCTGGAAAAGGGTTACTTCTGCTGCTCTACTGACGGAGGGGTATGACCTAAAAATGAATAAATATTAATCAGTAAATGTTCACAAAATTTTCATTGTTACCTTTTATTGATGTTTCAGCATCCTCTTTGTGTTTGGCCTCCTCTAAGACTAAGGTTGGCCGTCATGTTGTTGCCCCCACGGTTGAGGATGTTCGGTCTCTTTTTGAACTTGTTTGTAAGCAAAAATGCATACATGATTTTTATGCCTAAATGCATGTGTCTATCTTAAATGCATGGTGATTTTGGTGTATGCACTTAATCTAAATGTATGACGTATGCAAGATGAATGCAATCTAAATGCATGAATGTGATATGATTTTTTTCCCTCAAAGGGATGCCCGACTCCTCACTGGTCCCGTCAGGATCTTGGTTTTTTGTATGTGACGGTGCCCCAACCTCAACTTGGGTTCGATCAGTCATCTGGGTGCATGCCCCAACAATTTATTCATCCCTATGCCATCGTCTGAAACTGTTCTTGAATTTGACACTTTGAGTGTGGATTCTGTTTCCCCCTAGGTTGGGTTTATAAATTGTGTTGGTTCATGGTAGCTTATTATTTTTTGATTGGGTGCAATTTTGCAGACTGTAGTCAAAGATGCAAGAGTTTGACTCGGCAATGAAGGCTGGACCTTGGCAAAGAATGCCCCCAAACTGGGACCTTGTTAGAGGCACACTATTTGTAAAAGATGTGGGGGTGCTTTTGGACATGCCCCAAGATCAAACTTTTGTAAGAGGCTTTGTAAGGTGCTAGATCGACCATCTTTGTTGTATTTAATGGGGCAACCCGAGGATTAGTTTTATTATTCTGAAAATGAATGCATGCAAAATGTGTCCTAAATCGATGCAATGCAAAATTAAGATTGTGATGATGTTGTGCAATGATGCAGGTGAACTCAGTGCGATGAGAATAAAACGAGTTAGTACCAAATAAAATGATTAAATAAAACAAATGATAAATATAACAAAATAGAGTAATAAAAACTGTACATAAACAAGAAACAAGGCACCAGAGCCTAAATAGGGTGACCACTAATCGGACAGAGTTTCACATGGCTCTAAAGGGTTGGCTCCTATAGCTCACTATATGCAGTTTTGGTGGTTAGAGGTACCCGAATTGTCCTCGCTGTCCTCTACTAAGAGTAGCAAGGCCCTCGGTCATCACCCATTATAGGCTCCTTTCAACCGGGTTCAATTCAGGGGGACCCATTCGCTTATACCCATACGAAGGAACGATATCCTCACGAAAGTATAAGGTACTCGAGCCCCGAAGGTACTTGCTAGGCCCATACGGGAGAACGATATCTCCACGAAAGCATTAGCGTTTTATGCCATATTTTAAATGCGTTAAAATAAACGCGCAATTATAACCGAATGTTACTTTAATAGTCACTTTAATCCGGAATTTCCAATATTAATAGAGCGGTAATTATTTGAAAAAGCTCGACTCTCATTTGTTTTTGAAAAACAAAAATTTCCCCAGTAGAGTCGCCATCTGTAGCGATGTTTTTTCTCGCTAAAAATGAAAGTGTTTTTTTTTTTTGGAAAATATTTTCTTCTGCGTGGGATTTTAGAAAACCCGCATTTTATTTAAAAATGGAGTCGCCACCGGCCACTCAAGGTGGACCGAACACCGTAGAAAACCAGAGATTTTGAAAACTTTGGGTTCGGGAGTCGGTTACGGATGGGGAAGGATTAGCACCCCCACACCGCCCAAAATTGGTACTTTTATAATTACCGATTTATTAATATTAAACTTTCCGGATTAAAGTGACGATTAAATTAAAATTTGGTTATAGGTGCGAGTAAATTTTAAAGGCCCCGTTATTCGAGAGTAAACGTCCAACCACTATCACTACGCCTGATACTGGCCCCGTTTACACTCGAATAAAAGGGCACCGCATTGATAAAATATATGTTCGTTATGCAAACTTAAAAAACATGGCAAATATAAATAAATACATTGGGATAAAAATATAAATAAATACTAACATAATAAAATACTAATATAACATAAATAAAATACTAATCTAAAACATACATACATACATGACTATTAATCTAACTCATAAATAAAAACATATCTAACATAAATAAAATACTAATCTAAAAATGCATACATAAATATTAATCTAACTTATAAATAAAAACATATCTAACATAAATAAAATACTAATCTAAAACATACATACATAACTATTAATTTAAAACATAAATAAAAACAAATCTAACACAAATAAAATATTAATATAAAATATAAATTTAAAATATACTAATCTAAAACATAGATAAACATACAAATTAAAAACACAATTTTAAATTAACTACTACTTCATTAAAATATAAAAATTTACAATAAAAATGAGAGAAAATATACCTAACTAAGAGTTCGAATGAAGAATCCCGACTGGACCCCACCGAGATCTACCACGACCTCTCCAAAAAAATAATTAACTAGATCGGATCCAAAATAAGACCTCGATCGAACCGACTAGGGCCGAGGACACTGCCCCGATCCTGGGCTAGCCGGGAGCCTAAGCTCCCTTATTCGGCCAGCCCTTATGCCAATTCCAAATTGGCTTGCTGCCAATTCCAATTCAATTCCCCTTCAATTGCTTTGCAATTGCCGTCTATTTATAGGGGTGAGGAGGGTGACGTGGAGCCTTGTGCTCCACTCCCCTCCCCCTTTTTTATTATTATTATTTTTTTATACTTTTTTTTAGATTAATAATATTATTACAACAATACTAAAAATACTAAAACCCGGATAAAAATGAGTGATTACACGTATCACCCCACCACATGAATCAAGCCCCGTAAGAGCCGTCCGAGAGCCATCCGTGTTGTTATTAACCTACTCGGCCAGAGGTGGCTGCCAATGCTGCCCATATATGCCACCTGATCACCCAAATTGGGCCTGCTGCCCCGTGATCCAGAGTGCCAAAAGACACTGCTCATGCGCGCGGTGACACTCCTCTCATACATTAAACTCATCACATTTAGTTGGATAAAAAACACATAAATTCTGATACTTCTAAAGAACCACAAAACTGAGCTAAAAATAAATCCCAATGAGACAAATTCGGTCCAAAATACGCGAGATGCGCCAAATTAACCCGAAGCCAATCATAGAAACCCATAAAGAGAAACTCTGATATTTTGTCTACATTTACCAAACTAACTCGTACTGCAGTAGCTATTGGGCAATGACGCACAATATAATCAATGGATCTCATCGCACCTCCGCATACACCACAAACCATACTATCCACCATATGACATTGAACCTATTCCACATTCGTCAGTACACGATCATTCTCAACAAGCCAAAGAAACAAACGAATCCCCGGAATACCATGAAAAAAAGAAATAATCTTCCATAAATTATCACCTTGTGTCTCATCCGAGCTTACGCGCAACTCATATGTTGACTTGACCATGAAAGCTCGCAATGCAGTCTATTTCCAACCAATCCCATCAACCAAATTGAACTGTCGAGGGGTCATACATGCTGTTAATCGATGAAAAAATGAGTCAGACGAAGCGTAATCCTGCCATCACCAATGCCCCATGTGATTGACCATGCTGCTCACCGACACCCTAAGAAAATTCTGCACACACATTGGATTCACTACATGTTGAATTAAATGGCCGATATCCCTCAACCATGCATCCCTCTGAAAATCCACCAAGCGGCCATCACCTATAGTCCAAACAAGACTATCATGCACACTACTCGAAACTAAACTAATACATCTCCAAAGATGTGAACAATTAGCCTGATGAATATCTTCCGGAATGAGATCACACTATTTATACTTAGTCTGCAACACTTGCGCCCACAAGTGATCCAGATTAATGACAAGATTGAAGGTCAGTTTCATCAAGAAAGCTTCATTTTGTTGGTATAAAACCTTAAAACCCAAGTCATCATTTGAAGTTGGAGAGCAAACCCTCTCCCAATGAACGAGATACACCCCACGACGACCTTCCATATGAACCCAAAGGAAGCTCCGAATAAGTTTCTCCACTTCGAGACAGACACTCTTTGGAAAGAGAGTGGACTACATCAAATAATACGAAAATGAGGACAACACAGATTTAGCTAGCACCATACGGCCTGCAAATGAGAGACTTATGGCCGACCATCCATTTAACTTATCCTGGACACACTAAATTACATACTGATACACAACTTTGGTTACCCTTGAATGTAACAACGAAACCCTCAAATACCTCCCTAAATCATTGACCATACGGAAACCAAAACTAGAATTTATACTCAACCTTTTCAAATCCATAACATTCTTAGACAAAAAATATTAATCTTTGCCACACTAACTTTCTGGCTAGATGCAAGAAAAAAATTATGTAATGTGTCCTCAATAATAGATACCTAACTCACTGAAGCCTTAGCAAATAAAAACATATCGTCTGCGAAGAACAAGTAAAAATTGCAAGACCATTATGAACAAGCCTTACAGGCTTCCAAATACCAATGTGGACTGCATGGTGTACTAACTGGGCTAATCTTTCTATAAAAATGACGAACAAATAAGGAGACAAGGGGTCCCCTACCTAATACCACGCGAAAGAAAGAACGTATCAAAAGCAGATCCATTCTAGAGAACCTGCATAGAGAGAGAAAACACACAACGCATGATTTAAAGCCGAAATTCATCTGGCAAGCCAATATCTTCCAATGTGTCATCTATAAAGGCCCACTCGAGCCTATCGTAGGCATTTCAAGGTTAATTTTGAACGCCATGTACCCAACTTTTCATTTCTTACTGTGCATAGAATGGATCACTTTTTGCGCTATGATTATGTTGTTCGTGATAGACCGACCAGGCACGAAGCTTGTTTGATTCATCGAAACCCAAGCAGATAGATATGCCTTCAAGCGATTCACAATTATTTTGGTGATGGCTTTATATAGAACAAAACACAAACTTATCGAGCGAAATTGCGTGATATCCTCAGGCGATTTAACTTTCAGTAGGAGGACAAGCAAGGTACAGTTCAAGGAAGGAGAAATAGGCCACCTCTCAAATGTATCAAGAACCAACTCATACACCGATGGACCCACAATAGTCCAATTCCTCTGATAGAAACCGCATGTAATCAATCAGTGCCAGGAGCCTTAAGAGGCATGATGAGTAGTTTAAATGATCACTTTTTCATCTTTAATTATGCCTCTAAATATTCGAATATAATACTGATCTGGGCTTTATTATGTGTTTTTCATGCAGACCTTTAATTATGGAAAACACACTGAAAAGAGGTAAAATTCTACAAATTTTATCTGGAGTCAAGACTGGGCTAATGGGCATGAATCTGGGCATGAAAGGCTGACTGGACGCCACGTCAATAATTCAAGAAGATGATGTCAGCAACGTCGAATAGCTTATCAAGCCGCGTTTTGATAGCTTATCAGACATATTTAAAATTTAAACTTGGGATTATCTTTTGTTTAGGATTAAAATTTGAATTTTATTTTGAGGTTTATCTTTTATCTTTTAGGGTTATTTTTAGGGTTTTAAGATACTATAAATACCCCATATGGGGTAAACTATCAATCATCTCTTGTTCTTGGCTTGTTTATGTTTTTAAAGCTTTATAAATTTCCTTTCTCTTACGTTATTCTTTTAAGTTCTTTTTCTTTATTTTAATGCTAAGTACGATTTCTTCTATAGTCATGCTTAGCTAAATTTACCATTAGCCGATAGCTAAGCGAAACCCAATTCATTTCGTGAGAATTGCAAGAGCTCTTCATACCTTCAAACTTTTTTCTTGATTTTCAGCATTACTGGATTGGTAATCGGCTTTTCCTTTAAACATCTCAACTCCTTCATTCCAAAAAACGCGCATTGGTTTGATCGACGTTTTGATCTACCGTTGGGGACAAGAGTAGGCTTGTAGCAAATTCAACTCCCTACGAACAAACTTAGCAGCGATCTGCTAAGGGAAATCAAGATCGGATACGATTCTCGTTGAGACAAAATTATCCGAGCACAGGCTTTTCCAACACAGAATACAACATTGGCATTAGCATCGATTGCCGTCGTTAATCCAAAAAAGTGCTAAATTCTAAGGATTGACCTTGGAAATTAGTTCACCATAGAGAAGAGCAAGTTACAAGGGTTGGGCCTTGTAGACTGTAACCAGCAAGAAATTGAAGTAAAATCTATTTCAGTGATCGAAACGAGTTGATGCGACGCAAAGCTGGAGGCTATATATTATCATAATTACTTTCAACTATTTACTTTCCTTTATTTATCATTTTCGTTTGCTTAGATTTATTCAACTCATTTCGCTAAACCTTTTTTTTACTTACAGGTTTCTTGGTTAAAGATCGATTCAAACCAATATTGGAAACTCCTTAGTCCATACGGATCAACCCTTCTTCTCTATACTACGTATTTATTTATTTATTTATTTATTTATTCTGAGATTAAGGAATATTTTATTTGACAAATACGGCGCTTGTCAAGGCCCTATATCAAACACTACACTTCGAACCTCCTCATCCAGAACCGGTGCCAAGAGAGTCCGACGCATATCCTCATTGTACTGTCAGAATTGACCCCTCATCGCAAAGCCGAGCCCAATACTGCCACAACTCGAAAATAAATTCTAATAAAAGCGCATAACCATGCTCTTCAGCTGTTGTTGGTCAGAACACCAAACACCATTTGAGTCCTTAAGAGCTGTAATACAGTTTGCTCTCCTCCTTTGCATAGTACATCTGTGAAAATAGGAAGTATTCCTATCCCCAAGACTCACCCAATAAACCCGCAATTTCTATAATCATAGGCTCTCCTCATGCCGCAACAACTCATCTAATTCGGCCCATAAATCCAGATATAACTGAACAAGGAAATTATAATGATTGACACGCAGAGCCCGATCAATACCCTGAGACACGTACGAAGTTCTTTTTTCTTCTTACCAATATGCCCAAATACAGTTTTATTCCATTGGCGAGCTTTATCGGCAAACACTCGAATGTTCGACTCAAAATCTAAACTTATATCCCAAGTATTCTGAAGAAACTCCTCAAAACGAGGATGGTCCTGCCAGGAAGCAATAAAACAGAAATGTCTATTATCCCGATCACCACTCTGTCTCAGATAATGAAGAAGTAAAGGGCAGTGATCAGATATCACACGATCCAAATGAGAGACAAGCGAAGTAGGGAAGCAATTCGCCCAACCCTCATTGAAAAGACAGCGATCCAATTTCTTTCAAACCAGACCACGCTTCCACGTAAATTCATCCCCATGGAACTCTGCCTCCACCAGGCCATTGTCAAAGATAAAAATTATGAAACGAAGTGACTAATACATTGCCCCGAATAGGGCCACCATCTCGCTCCTCAGAACGCAAAATAGAGCTAAAATCCCCACCAAGAAGCCAAGCCATATTACTCCCTGGATTGAGCTTTTTAAATGTACCAAATTTCTTTTTGTAAGATTCGACTTAATGAATTGATTTTAAAAAACATAAAATTATTATATGAATTTTGTTTTGATAAGCACAATTAAAATATTAACATTCGAATTGAATATTAATTAAAAAGTGTAAACCATAAAATGAACATGTATTATACAAAAAAAAATATATTAACATTTGAGAATTAAAGAAAAATAAAAACATGCAATTCATGTTCCACGTTTAATGTCTTTTGATTAAGTTTTTGTGACAACTCCGGTTTCCAATTCAATGTAACTGCGCTAAAAAATTAAGACTCATTTCAGAAGTGTCACATTCAAAATATGTCGCAATCAATTCGGTCTATAAGCTCATTGTCTTTATTCGGAATATGTGTAAGAAATTCAATTTTCTTGCTGAAGTCATGTAATAGGCAGTTCAATTTTCTGATTTTAATTTCATATTAAAAATATATAAGTATTAGTTATTTGTGGGATTTTTGGACATGTGCGAGATAAATGACTGCACAGGGCCCAAAAAATAGGACATAAATAAATTGAATTAAATGTTTATAAAAAAAACTTTAAAGAGAGCACCATAATATATTTTTTATTAAGATAAAAATAATTTTAAAAGAAACTTATATATCTTTAAGATTATAAATTAAAGGGACTCGTTTTAATAAACTACACAGGGCCTCGTAAACCTTTGAACCTCCCCTATAATAGTTATTTAGAGGATGAGATCCTGAGTTCTTTAAATAAAGTTAAATATTTAAATTCTGACGTCTTGAATAAAGGAAATAAAACTGGAATAGTCATCTCATAATAAACTTTACAGTTCACCGTAGTTGTTTTAAATTAATCTATTAATGAATTAAATAGAATTAATAAAAAAATATGTTATACGCAACCCAATCCCCAAGTTTAGTGGCATTACTGATTACAAAAGTGAAAAGTAGGGAATTCTGATTTGATTTTGTATGTTCAAAAACATTTGAAAATGTGGATTTTATGTCTGAGAGTAAAGTGTATACACAGTTAAATGGTAAAAAAAAATCAATTAAGTTTTTAGTGATATTAAAATTAAAGTTCGGAAGGTCGACGGTCTAGTATGGTTGGATTTTTTCTGTGAAAGTTTGTCGATGCAATTAAAATTATTAGCAAAATAATTTACAATATTTGTTTTCTTGATCTCTACTCTTTCATCAATATATCGTCTATTTATCTCTCGATTTACCTTATTCTCCTTCAATCACATTTTTTAAGTGTATTGAATATATGATTTGTAAATTGAAATTGGCCATATGTTTTGTTTGGGATGAGGAATCCACGAAAACCGAAAGGATTCGATGGGTATGGGAACGAAAAAATCTTCAAAACATGTAATAGGGATTCATAAAACCATCCTCACAAGTGTTGGAGATGGAGTGGAGAATGCAAAATCGTCCCTGCACTACCCAATTCCCACTCCTAGCATGTTCTTTTATATAAAATTTTCATTTCATTTAAATAATAATAATAATAACTCATATTCGAGTAATTTTTTTTGGCAAAGAGTAATTTCTTTTGAATAGCTGTATTCGAGCAATTTTATATGCAATACATACGTGAATTTTATATTAAAAAAAACAGATACTATTATAAGACTGTATTAAAATGCTAAAAAAATAATATTTTATGATGAATTAGTATCGTATATTCTTTCAATATTGTGATGGGGACCTAGTTATCTATCATAGCTTGAGAACACTACTCTATTTTTCACATCATACGAACGAACGATTGATGGTGAAAAAAAAATGAAATCAAGATTAGATCATCGTAATACCATACCTTTCGTATAACTTGTGCAGACATCCTTACAGCCCAACCTCTCCTCGTCAATGGACATTTGGACCGAATCCACCTTCACCTCAGCTGCTAGACCATTGTTCTCACAAAAGTGCACCGCTCCACTCAGCCCATTTTTAAAAAACAGGTGACAAGCAAGACTGCTGATTAAAACAGTAAACAACTATTCGGCATCAAACTACCAACCTTCTTATTCGAACGAAAACATACAGACTGCAACTTAATAAGCCAATTTTTAGGTGGAATTTCTGAACTAATCCATCGGAATGGGCTCAAGGATTGACTTCACACATTCCTGATTTTGTTTGGTCTGGATGCCAAGAAAATCCCCATATTTGTACATCCGATAAACGCTACGCATCATATTGACACCAACTTTGACAGTGGCAGGTGCTCGGGCCGAATCTTCAATTATTGCTTTGTTCATTTCCCCCCTAAATCACTTATCAAACCTTTTACATGTTCACATGCTTCTTCTTCTGATACTCCTTTCTCAATCATGTAAAAATGTACGAAATTCATGGACTCTCCTTTCTGATATGCTCCGATATAATCCTGCCACTGCAAAAATAAAATAACATAAAATGTAGAGTATTAATTAATGTACATGTATGTATATATATACTCCTCCATAAAATGTAGAGTATTAATTAATGTACATGTATGTATATATATACTCCTCCATTCAAGGGGACCGCACCACTTCCTTAAGGTAGGGTAGAATATCGATGCCATTATCTATCAGAGCATCTCGGGCCATTTCACTAACATGGTTGTAGATGGCTTCATACAGAAATTTCATGTACTCCGGAAGTTCTTCCATTGCCTTAACATCCCATCTGCAATTTCACATATATGTTTTTCATACCTAAACAGTTCATCATTCGATAATATATTTATCGTAATTAGTATTACCTTTTTACTAAACAATTCATCATTCGATAATAAGTAAAGAATTGAAGTGCAAGCTTTAAAGCTATCGTATAAGTTGAGAAAAGTAAAACAAGCTTTAAAGAAGTAGATTTCTGAAGAGTGGGGTGATTATTCTTAGAGATTGAAAGTAAAATTAATGAAATTTGTTTAAATCGTGGCAGTAGGGGTGTTCATAACTGGTCCAAGGAGTACTCTGAGGTCCAATAAGTCTAGTATCGCTATCATAGTATTACTATTTTTATCATCTTTTCAGCTTTATTAATTTGTATTATGAACTTATTGAGCCCCTGGATACTCATTGAGTCAGTTATGAATACTCCTAATGAAGAGTGTCGAGGTTGGAGCTCTTATTTAGTCTTTTTTATGTTGTTCTCTTTTTAGTTTTCCTATGTATTGCATTTTGTTTTGTGGAGTGAATAAACTCGTTAGCTTTTTTAATCCTTTTGATTAATAAAACATTTGCTTTTTGAACAGAAAAATCAATGTACGAGAATGAAGTGCAATAGATCACAAGAGAAGCTTATAACAAACGAATTTTATTCCAAATCATGTGAATGATTTAAATAGCGAACGTTAAGGTGCATTTGTGCGAAGGAATCTAGGCCAGCAGCTCTCCTTTTTTTCTCCCAAGCACTTCAACGTCGTTTGCCCTTTTTTAGTTTCTTCTTATCAACCGCGACACTCATTTTAGTGTTAGTTATCGATTGTTAATGTCTTATCAACGTAGTTTGCCCTTTTTTAGTTTTGTCTTATCAACCGCGACACTCATTTTAGTGTTATTTGTCGATCGTTAATGTTTTGTATTTTTCATGATTTTTTATATCCCGTTTTGGTTTGTTATTTTCTTTTAGTTTTATTCTAATTTATAATAAAAAACAATTTGTTTGGCTTCTTTTTTAGTATTTTTTGCGCATTTTCGCCTGCCTTTGTGACACGCTGTAGCTTTGCACTTGTGGCACGTTTCCTTTACCTTGTGGCACGCTGTTCGTTTACCTCTGCGGTAGATTTGCGATCGTATAGAGATTCTCACGTGTAACACTCCAAATTTTCCCCAAATTTTAAAACCCTAATTGTAGAATTTATAATTTTCAAAACCCTAACTTTTGAGGTTAAAAGAAACGTTTTATTAAAAAACGAAAATTTGAGATTTTAGATCAATTTGTAATATTTGAAGTTTCATGGACTTATTTAAATATTTTGGAAATTTATGAGCCTTTATTTCAAAAAATTTAAACTTGTGATATACTTTGAGTAGAATAAATTTTGGGATTAAAACTGTAATTTTGGAAAATTTCGGGCCAATCTTTGATTTTCTAAAAGTTAGAGGTCAAGACTTGAATAAATAGGAAGTTTGGCTTCCTCTGCATATAGCCTAAGAAGTTTGGGACTTATTAGAAATTAGGCCATTTTCAGTTCAATATAAATTCATCCTTTAGTTTTATCTTCATTATAACCCTAGCCGTTCCAAAGCCCGCACTCATGTTGAAACTAGTCATCATGGGCATTGGTGTTCCGATCAGCCTCCTCAACTCCGACTATCTTTTGTTGGAACACCGTCGCCGCTCCTTGACTGCTCGTCAGCCGCTACCCCTCCGATGATTTATTGAAACCCAACCATAGCTTTCGATTGTGTCTTGAATCTGAGCGTTGCGTGACCCTGCTATCCCAACCTTCTACACGTGATTTTTCATCTCTGCCGTGTGCTTCTCTGGTCAACCTTGTGCACCGTTGAATTGCTCAAAGCCACTGTCCTTGTGCCAACTGATCGTTCTCACCCTTTTCAACCACATCAAAACATCACTGCCAGGCCTCCAACGCCACAGCCAAAGCCACCGCCTATGTATTTGTTTTTGGTTTGAATGACACTTATCATTATTAAAGTCTATTATTATTATAGATATAATTAATTGCTACATATATATCTAGTATTTTATAGATATATATTTGTTATACTATTGATATTGGTATAAATAAATATATATAAACTATCGTAACTATATATAAATACATACTGTTTTTCAAGATATTGGTTTAATATGAAAATCATTCTTTTATATATATACATTATAATTTTAAACTTCCACTACTTTGTGATATTACAGTGTGTGTATATATTTGTTCTTGAACAATAATTACTTATTCACTAGTGCTACTTAGTACCTATTTGCTACTTTACAAGTATTTTGTTATATAAGTAACTACTTAAGTAGCACAGTGCGCGGGTTTAAAGTGAAATGGTAGGTAGGTAGGTAGATAGATAGACAATTTTAAATATTATATATTAAATATATAAATAAGGTCAAATCTTCGAAACTTGATGTAGTAAATAGAGTAAATTGGATTGGTAGAATTTCTCTTATAATGTATCTCTACAGTATCTGATTCGGATTACTCGATCAATAGGTCAAATATCGATAATTATATCAATACATATTAGCAAATGACATTTAAAGTTTAATTTTTTTCATAGTAATATATGTTCATACTTTTTTTTATCCTTTAACAAAATACACATAAATATTTGAATCCAAAACACTTAAAAAAATATTATCATCTTTTATGTTGAACCTCTCGCTCAGTTCTTTTAACTTAATCATTTAATGAAAGAAAGTCTAGAAATCATTTATAAACATTTGAAATAATTTAGAGTTAATTGCACCACACGTCCCTAAACTATGACATTCATTTTAAATTAGTCCCTAAACTTTTAAATATTCCAATTTCATCCTCAAACTATGACCTTCATTCTAATTTGGTCCCCAAACTTTTGAGCATTCCAGTTTCATCCTCAACCTATGACTCTCATTCTAAATTGGTCCTCAAACTTTTTGAACATTCTAATTTCATCCTCAAATTATCGTTTATATCACATCATATTATTACATAATACACATAAGTGTTTCATGACAATTAACAATTTTTGTAATCGTTTTATTAACAAAAGATATGATTAGCATATATTGATAATTTGGGGATGAAATTAGAACGTTCAAAAAGTTTGAGGACCAATTTAGAATGAGAGTCAAAGTTGAAGGATGAAATGGAATGCTCAAAAGTCTGGGGACCAGTTTAGAATGTAGGTAATAATTTGAGGATGAAATTGAAATGCTATAAAGTTTAGGGACTCATTTAAAATGAGTGTCATAGTTTGGGGACGTGTGATGTAATTAACTCAATAATTTATATGTAACCAATATAAGATAAAACTTCTTCAGTTGAATTGAAACAACCCTTTGGCCTTTGTTATCCCGACAGCCACTACTTTTTTTTTATTAAAAAAGGTAAAGGCGTGCCTTCGCTGTTTAGAGGTGTGTAATCAATATTCACTAAAGACTTTCAAACATTTTCTAGTAAATTGCGTGTAATTACACGAATAGAAATCCCCTTCTATTTATTGTGTTTCTATTTACGTGATCACGCTAAAAAAATAAATTTAAAGTTTAAAATTAGAATATATAATATATTTTTTAAAATTTAAGATTTAGAGTTTAAAATTTAAAATTTAGTATTAGAATTTAAAATTTAAATTTTAGTATTTTAAATAAAAAAACACAAAAAAGCCGATGATTTTTGCTCATAATTACACATTGCCCACTAAACATATCTAAGAAATTATAAATGTTACTAGGTGTTAATGACCATCCTGGACGGATTCATGCTGGATTTATGCATGGTATAAATACATTGTCTGTTTGTTCAAGTTTGGTCTGGCTCGAAATATAACTTTAAACTTATCCAAGTTTGCTCATATTTTTAAACGATTAATTTAATATTTTTTTTGTATAGTGCATGTTTATTTTATGATTTATATTTAAGATTCATGATTCTCCCTCTCAACAATATCTTCACTAAAGTTTGAACCTAGGTTTTCTCCTTGAGAGTGCAATGTGCATTGCCATTGCACCTAACACTTGTCGGTATTCAAGTCTATTTTTTACTCATTTTTATTATTTTTTAAAAAATTTAGAAAATATTTATTTGTTTACTCTTTTAAACTTGGTTAACACATTTTTTTAATGTTTACAATAAATATATATCAGGCATAATGTCAAAAAATGGCCCCCAACGTTTAACTAAATAGTCACTTTGGCTTATATTTTTTTCGAAGCAATTTAGACCTCAACATTTTATTTTGCGTCAAAATTGCCCCTCCGTAAATGAAAATTGTTAGTCAACTAGCACTAAACAACTTGAAATGACTTGACAGAATGACATGTCAGAAGAAAAAATGTTTTATATTTTATACAATTTTATAAAATTATTTTTGACTGATGTGTCATTCTATAAAGTCAGCATATTTGCTTATATGACATTGTTATCGCAACATGCACTGCCATGTAGGTTTGCCACGTCATTTCAAGTCAGTTAGCGTTAGTTGACTACCAGTTTTTATCCGTAGAGGGGCTATTTTGTCCCAAAATAAAATAAGGTTAAATTGTTTCAAAAAAGATTATGGGCCAAAATAACTATCCAGTCAAACGTTAATACAATTTTTGACATTATGCCTATATATTACATTGTTAATTTTTTGCTATATAAATTATATTATTACAAAACATAGAAAACTGGTTAGATTGGAGTCGAGAATTGAAGGTTGGAGTCTAAATTTAACTTACACTTAAACAATTTTAATTTTTTTGTTGCCTAAACTCATTATTCACGCCTATTTTTTTTCTCAAACCTCACAAAATTTTGACGAGACTTGAGAGCTTAGACAGACAAATGTAATCCTTGAGACCTTTGAAACTTTTTATCCTAACGTTCAATATTTTGAAACTAAACTTAGATTGGAATATGTTTAGATTGTTCAAAACTCAATCTAATCCTTAAGACCTTTGAAACATTTTTGAAATATTAATACATTGTTTTCATATTTTAAATAAAATTTAGGTTTGAAAATTTGAAATAGCTTAAGATATATTTTTAGATGTTTTGCAATATTTTCATCTTATATATGGGACCCTGGATCCGACTCGAAAGATCTAACGAATCCAAGAAATTACATTTGGGTCACAAAAACGGTCCAAAAATTTCAAATCAAATTATATTACAATTTTTTTAAAATTAAAAACATTTTATACAAAATTCAGAGCTCCTTAATTTATAAAAATTCAATATACAAATGAAACAATTATACAAACAAGTCACTTAACTATATTAATCATACCGCTAGAGCAATTATTGCTTAAATATTTAATATTTTTGGATAAAATACACTATATGTCACTTAACTATAGGTTCGTTTATAAATAATCATTTTTTAAACTAACAATTTAGTCACTCAATTAAAATTTTGTTACAAACAGTTCACTCTATCATAAAAATTGAAGCAAACGGCCTAGTATAATAACAATTTTAGTCCTAAAACTTATACATTCATTTATTTTGGTCCTAATTTGAAATAATTCGATAAATCTAACCATTCGTATTTAAAAATCCCCTTAGTGAATTGATTGTATGTCTACTAGCAAGCGACGCTAAGGTCATTATGAGTATACTATATTAGTCTATTAGTTGTCTAATAATAAAGTGAATGTGTCTATCGAGCTATCACATTTATCAGTTATCGAGCTAATGAGCAATAGCATAGAGTGCAACAAGCGGTCGAAGGGTGCATCAAGAAGATGCAATGTCGTAATTTTTAAATATGAAGGTTAAATTTATTGAATTAGGAGTAAATTGATAGAATATGTAAGTAATATGGACCAAATAAGTAATTATACAAATTTTTATTAACCGCCACATCACCATTCCCGTTAGTTGTTAACGACAAGTGGCTTAACTAATTTTATTTAAATAGTTAAGTGACTTTACTGACAAATTTATTAAATTGATGGTCAAATTAGAACCTCGCCTATTGTTAGATGGTTATTCATATAGTTTTACCCATTTATTTTTTGGACTGTGTCGGTGATGTGCTTGATTGATAGTTTTGGGTTGGATTCCAATGAGTTGGTGGATTGAAGATGAGGCAGGAGCATTGACCAAGAAGAGGAGCCTCATTTGATTATTTGCGTTGTAGTCCTTGAAGCTTTGTAGATACTCAGAAAGGACCGTTTGTAATTACTTTTCTTATTTGGAGGTCTATGCACTGGCTTTCTAATGTATGTTATGGGGTGACTTACCATTTAATTTACTTCATTCACGGTGTTAAAGTAGATGTTATTTAAAAATTTTAGTAGTGTTAATTGTAATTACTTTTCTTATTTGGAGGTCTATGCACTGGCTTTCTAATGTATGTTATGGGGTGACTTACCATTTAATTTACTTCATTCACGGTGTTAAAGTAGATGTTATTTAAAAAATTTAGTAGTGTTAATGCCTAAATTAATAGATACCGAATAAAGGAGGTGAAAGAGAAGATAAAAGTGGTTGGTGGCGGTTTTAAACATTTCACCTTGATTGATTTAGGGAGGAGAGCGCCAGACAATATGGTAGTTGGAGCAGAAAAGAGATACCATGGGAGAGGAGAAAGTCATTCATCTTGTTTTGTTCTGCCTTTCTCTGTGATCAGTTGGGAATATATATCCTCTGATACTATTGGTTATTGGATAGTGTCAGACCTAGTGACAGTCTATGAGCGAGTTGGTAGAGATAGACTTAACTTTTACGTACTAGGCTTTAAAGTTGGGTCACGTGGGTGGGATATTGTAGCATATAACAGTACTTGCTCTCAATATCATTCAAGCCTCCGATAATGTTAGTTTCCGGTAAAGCTCACTTTCGGAGGAACCGCTGTCATGGGTTGCTTTCGGAATCACCAAGTACGAAGGCGCTGAGAGTTTCTTTGAAACTCTTTGAATGCAGAGATAATTGGTATAACAAGTATCTTATCCCACTAAACAATTGATAATGATACGTTTTAATGTGAAATTGAAATCAGAAAATTGAACTGCATGCCTATTACATAATTTGAGTAATGACCATGAACTTTAGAAAATTAAATTTCATATAACATGTTCCGGATAAAGACAATGAGCTTATAGATTGGATAGAGTTCAACATATTTTGAATGATGACGAGTCTCTTTATTCTTTAGCGTAACTACATTGAATTGGAAACCGGAGTTGACACATTTTTTAAAGACATTAGACTTCCTTTGTCATCGAGGTTTGAGAACGAGCTTTAGGACCAAACGGTTATTCTGAAAAATTAGATTTTTTTAGCTTTTATGAAAAGCTTGTTTAAAGGTTAAAAAAGTGAACAAACTCCCGTTGACGACCAAACTAGAAATCGTTTGGTGAAAAATAGGGGCCAAACAGTCGTTCTGAACGCCATCCGTAACCAAAAACACGCCCTTAAACATGGAACATGTCACTTGACTTATATGTTTTGTGAAATGACAAGAGAGTTGTCTGAGAAAAAATTGATTATATATATATATATATATTGAAATTACAAGAGAGTTGACTTGAATATACTGTAGAGGTTTAATTTTGTCCGGGCCTAACTCAATAGCCAAATTAAACCCCAAACTAAGATTCAAAAATTAAAAGGGTAAACTACATAAATAGTCACCGAATTATGGTTTCTTTCTTATTTTAGTCATTGAACTATTTTTTTGGCAAAAACATTACTAACGTTATGTTTCCTTTCTATTTTGGTCATCGAACTATTTTTTTGGCAAAAAAATCACTAACGTTATGTTTCCTTCCTATTTTGGTCACCAACTGTTAAAAAATTTTATTTTTTTAATTTTCCATGTCATTTCTTGTCTCTCATCGTAAGCAATATATGTTATTTTATAATATTTTTATTTAAACTAACAGGATGATGACACGTGTAACTGCCTATTAGAGGAATAAAAGGAAAGAAAAATCAAGCCCCTTATGCAGTCAACGAGATGGTGACACGTGTAACTGCCTATTAGGATTGACACGTGTAACTGCCTATTAGTCGAATCTCTCTGGCTGCATAAAGGGCTTGTTTTTTCATTCCTTTTATTCCACTAATAGGCAGCGACGCGTGTCACTATCCTGTTAGTTTAAATAAAAATATTATAAAATAACATATATTGCTTACGAGGAGAGACGAGAAATGACATGGAAAATTAAAAATAAAATAAAATAACAGTTGGTGACCAAAATAGGAAGAAAACATAACGTTAGTGATGTTTTTGCCAAAAAAATAGTTTGGTGACCAAAATAAGAAGGAAACATAACGTTGGTAATGTTTTTGCCAAAAAAATAGTTCAGTGACCAAAATAGGAAAGAAACTATAGTTCAATGACTACTGGTGTAGTTTACCCAAATTAAAATTCAAATCCTTTTATTATTATTATTTCCTTAACCCAATTACATACTCAATAAAACTAATTTACAACCGGCGCAACATATCCATACATTTAACCCATACTCAATGACCCATTACAATAACCCATATCCAATGACCAAAATAAACTCAAATACCCAAATAATTAAATTTAACCCTAATAACTTAAAAATTCAAAATCTTAATATCCTATCCTTATCTGCCGCCGCTGCCCTTTAGCTTTTCAACTCGGCCACGCGCGGCTCTTCAGTGCCCCGTGGCCGCCACGCACAACACCATTGGTCATTTTCGCTGTTTATGCCTGCTCTACCGCCCTGATTCCTCTATGTCACCGTTTCACCGCCTGAAAAGACAATAGTTAGATCTGAAAAAAGCATGTATATCTGAAAAAGTTGTAAACAAAAGATGTGAACTGCCATAGTAAACAGATGTTTTCAACAAGTTCATGGATGGAGATGGAAAATTCATTGACAGCTTAGGAGAAGATGTTAAGGGTCTGTTGAGTTTATACCAAGCATCGTTCCTTGGGATGCCAGACGAACATATTTTAGACGAGGCCAGGAACTTTAGCGCTAAACATCTGTTGGTTCAAAGGGAAAAGATGGAGACAAGAACTGGGGAGCACATACGACAGTCAATGGAATACCCGCAACACTGGAGAATGGAATGGACCGAAGCACGAGAGTTCATTAATATCTACCAGAACCAGACAGGTGATGATGAGATGAAGTCGGTTCTGTTAGAGCTGGCTAAGTTGAATTACAACATTTTGCATTTGCAATCAATTTATCTCAAGGAGCTACAGGAGCTAGTCCAGTAAGATCAACTTCTACTGTTCTAGTCAAAGTACAAAAGGTTTTGACTAACAAATTACTACTCATAACTTATTCCTAAAAGATTTCATTTATGGGCAGGTGGTGGAAGGACCTGAATATCAAGGAAAGGCTTCCTTTTGCTCGTGATAGGCTTGTTGAGGTTTACTTTTGGGCAATGGGCAGTGCAACTCCGGGTCCCCAATATGCCAAGTGCAGGAGGAATATGGCAAAATTTGGATCCTTAGTTACTCCGCTAGATGATATATACGACACATATGGAACACTGGATGAGCTTGACAAGTACGCACATGCAATAAAACGGTAATACTAATTACTAATATAGATTATCCAAATATGAATTGTTTAGTTATGCCAAAATATATGTGAAATTGCAGATGGGATGTTAAGGCAATGGAAGAACTTCCGGAGTACATGAAGTTTCGGTATGAAGCCATCTACAACCATGTTAGTGAAATGGCCCGAGATGCTCTGATAGATAATGACATCAATATTCTACCCTACCTTAAGTGGTGCGGTCCCCTTGAATGGAGGAGTATACATATACATACATGTACATTAATTAATACTTTACATTTTATTTTATTTTTGCAGTGGCAGGATTATATCGGAGCATATCAGAAAGAAGCACGATGGTTGCACAGTGGATACAAGCCAAGTGCAGCAGAATATGTGGAGAACGCTTGGGTATCCATTGGGATAGTAACTCCGTTGGTATATGCCATTTTTGGAGTGGCAGGACTCTCCATACTCCTATATTTGTCGGAATTTGTGGAGGATTGGTCTCACTCTCACTTGGTTTCTATCCCTGCCTACTTTATCCTGTTCATTGATGATTTAAAAACTTTCAAGGTTCGTGGATATTTAGATATCATAATCTTGTTCGCTATACATAAATCCGTGTCAATAATTTAGAAGGCCACGTTTTACCTGCAGGAGGAAATGGAAAGAGGAGAGTCCATGAATTTCGTACATTTTTACATGCTTGAGAAAGGAGTATCAGAAGAAGCATGTGAATATGTAAAAGGTTTGATAAGTGATTTATGGGGGAAATGAACAAAGCAATAATTGAAGATTCGGTCCGAGCACCTGCCACTGTCAAAGTTGGTGTAAATATAATGCGTTGCGTTTATCAGATGTACAAATATGAGGATTTCTTTGGCATCCAAGCCAAACAAAATCAAGAATGTGTGAAGTCAATCCTTGAGCCCATTCCGATGGATTAATTCTGAAACTCCACCTTAAAAATGGGCTTATTAAGCTGCAGTTTGTATGTTTTCGTTCGAATAATAAGGTTGCTAGACGCTCTGTTGAAGTATAAGCAATCTTTGCTAGTAGGACTAGCTTTCTTATTGCTGAGCAAGAAAACAGTCTTGCTTGTCACTTGTGTTTAATGTTCTCGAATTTTACTTGAGTTTGTTATAGAATAAAATTCGTCTGCCCATTTTTATAATTCTTTATATACTTGACCTATGATTTTATGTTACATGTATTAATGAGCTGTCATTGACACTCTAACTCGAAAACAATCATCAGCAACCACCCGTCCAATCTCCTCAACTTTCTTCATATGATCCGCATTGTATAATCATAACATTTCCTCTTGCAAATTATCAATAAAGATGTAAAGTTTTGCAAATGTTCTTTGATCATCATTTTTGACATAAGATGGACTTATTCTGATACAAACCCTTTCATTTATTTAGTGCTGCACTAGTTTACTTTTGTATCACCCTTTCATATTACATAGCACACTTAAGTAAGCATCGCGGAGCACCAAGACAGCTGGAAAACGATCGCCTTTAAATGGATATTGGATCAACGAACATTGCACGGATGTCATCTTTCACATATTCCGGATGTGTGAATCCATCTCCATGCTTGTAGAACAGATATGACACTCGAGCAAAGTTCAAATGAAGTATGAGCAGATCTCTGGAGACGCCTGTTGGTCTCATGCATTCTTCATTCACATCCTTCCATGCATCCTCCAGCATTTTCTCAAAATCTCTAAGTGTAAGCTCCTCTGAAAGGTTGTGTTGTTTCGTGTAGCATTCAACGCTAGAGGGTGCATGTTCTCTCAGTTGCTCGAACTTCAATCGGAACAATCAACCAGCAAATTAATTGATAAAATTGTTTTCAGGTAATCAACAGCAGAATCATAAAGAGGTCTTTTTCTTGATTGCATACCTTATGCGGCACTATGTCATCCATGAGACGACCTAAAACATTTATAGCATTCATAATTCTAGGTTCCTTTCGCAGCCACTCGAATGCTTCTATCCCTGCAATTTCCCCCATTCCGATAAATGCTATTGTCATCAGTACACCAAAAGTGGATGTCTTCATTGAAACGCTCATATACTCCTCAAATGTTGGTACATAACCATCATAACACCATTTCACCTCAGCATGGTAGTCGTTTGCTAGTTGAATGAGCTAAATTTACGGCCAATTAGAATGAAAATGTCTTAAAACAAGAATGATAAGGGAAATGTGAGCCATTGATGATTAATCTTACAGCATCTTTTGCGTAAGGAACGCCATAAGATCTTCCATCATTGCTAGCCTCTTCAGCTATTTCATCGAAAACGACAAGCACAGCCTTGCAGCAGATAACTTTAGTGTAATCTTGCAGATCATCCAGAGCATCAATCTCCCACCTGCAAATTATAAAAGTGCATGAACATTAACTCTAGTACTTAGGAAATGCCAAAGTACAGTATGATAAGAATTAGAATTTTATATCTCGTGACCTCTTTAATGTATCTATAAGACGTTGAAGCTCCTGAGGTGTCCCGTATGCATCGAATGTGTCATCTAAAATCGATATAGGTTGCAGTATCTTGGAAACAATTATCCGCCACCGTGTATAGCGAGGTTCATCGAATAGGGCATTAATCCACGTGTAGGCCTCCACATATCTCTCCCTCGCATAAGAAAGCTCGGAAGAAAACTTATTGTCATCCCAAAACCTACAACATAGGTCATCAGAAAGCAGTCCTCAAAGTGATACCAAAGGCTTTCTTTCGTTCCTTGCAATTTGACTTATCTCTTGTTTATGAAGTGCTTGTACTCTGTTAAAGTCTAGCTTCGCAAACTTAAGTAGTTTCTCGTTTTTTGACTCGTCCTCTTCGTAGAAAGAGATGTAGGTCCTTGCCGCTAGTCTTGGAGGGCATTTGTTCAGTGGCTGATCAAGGGCATTCGTTATTTGCTTCGCGAGATGAGGGCTCGACTTCGTTGCCATTGATTTCAAGTTTGCCGTGGTGAATGTAAGGGCTTCCTCTAATATATACTCCCCATGAACTCTTAAATGGGCAGCTTCATACAGACTTAGCATTCCCCTAACATCATCGATCAGGGTTTCTTTGAGCTTGCCTTCAGTGTCCTTGAATTTGTTGAAAACATCTGATTCACATTTTGAACTTGTTAAACAACATATTGATATGTAACTAGTAACATATTAACCTTACCGCAAGACATTTTAAAACCATATTGTCTGAAAACTCGAAAGGCAACTGAAGTAGAACTTAAGTCAAGGCCATTTCCGCTGAAAAGATCAATTTGGTGGGAGTTGAAAATGCTTTCCAATTGGTTTTCAATATCAGCATCAAAATTATATGAAAGACCAAGGCGAAACAGAGTATCTATGAGTTTAATATTCTCAATGGGATCAGCTGCAGAAGCCATCAGCGTGTCCTTCACTTTCTCTTTCAATGGATCTATTTCTTTTGTTGAAGAATCAAATACCTGAGACTGCTTGAAAAGTTAAGGAGAGTGCATCTAAAAACAAAAACGTAGAGTACATGTGTTTGCAAACACGGACAGACACATGATTTTAGGTGGGGTGCAAACTATTAGGAATCTATATTAGAAATACAAATGTGCGAAATTATAAAATTTTAGAGTACGAAATTAAATTGTCAATAGAAATAAATGAAATATCTAAACTATAAGAAAATTTAAAATTTTTAAAGACGAGACTGTCCCCTGCAACACCTCTCGGTCAATCCCTATTTTGCAAAGAAATGTAGAAGAGGGAATGGGAGATTACCAAGCCACCAGTGGGAGGAAATTGATGTGTCCATATGTTTTTGGAGAAAGTTGCAAAACTTGGCTCTCCTCTTTGCACGACATATTTTCTAGGAATACAATTGATAAGTCTTTTATCTTTGTTATGCTATTCAGCTTCCAAATCCCGAGTAATATTTATAGACTTGAGAGCCAATCTACAATTATTTTTCTATTTTCATTTCAAATTTGCAAAACATGTTAAAGACAGTTGAAGTTGTTAGGCTACTTCGTTAATTAGATGGATTTCAGTTAGGCCATTACTGTTTGTTGGGCCGTTTTTTTAATCCATTATTTATTATATCTAAAAAATTTATAAACTACTACAATACTCATGAAACAGTATATAAAAAATATTATATTAAAAAATTAATAACTAGTAAATTGTTTAAACAAGTTTAGAATATAATCATGTTCTTATATGTCATTTTACTTGTTTAAATAATCAAACAACTATCAACTATCAGTTAATTTTACCAAACATTTTTATACAATCCGCTAGTCAAATCAGCTATCCGCTAATTGTTAAACATGGTCAAAAATATATATATATATATATATATATATATATATATATATTGGTGCGTGGTGGCATGATCCTTCCCCCCTCCACATAGGTTCATCTTTGCCCACATCCACTGGACAGAAATAATAATTCGCCTGTTTAAAGTAAATCGATTCGAGCTTTACCATGTACCTTTATTGGTAGGTCATTTGCATAATAGGCAGGGAGTTGATTGCAGGGCCACCCTTCGCTAGATTGTGGAGAATTGCCCCGATGTTTATGCATGTAATTCTTGGTTTCCATGAGCGGGTCTACTTTAGTGTTTATGTTGTATGGTTTATAATTTAAGGTTTACCGTTAAAATTTAGGATTTAGAGATGGATTAGGTTTTAGAATTAGAATTTAAGATTTAGAGATGGATTAAGTTTTAGAATTTAGGGTTTACTAGTGGTAGAAAAATTGTTTTCCATGAGGGGGTCTACTTTAAGTTTTATGTTGTATGGTTTAGAATTTAGGGTTTATCGTTAAAATTTAAGATTTAGAGATGGATTAGGTTTTAGAGTTAGAATTTTAATTTTTAGTGTGAAATTAGTCATACTCGTGGGGGGAAAAATCACTCTATGTGCATGAAATAATAACCCTTAAAATATTTGATATTTTATAAGTAAAATTTAAAAAAATATTTTAACTATTAAAATTTTAATTTAGATTAGATAAGTCTGAATTAAAATTATGTTGTTAAAAATTTGAGGCGAATGAACTAATTTATATAAATAAATGGGTGAAATGCAGTGTTGAATATCTACTCACACGAAGGAATTGAATAACGATTTAAACTTAAACCTGATAATAAATCAACTCGATTACAAGAGAGTTCGAGACCTCAAAATTAGTATGTTAAAATTCGAAAATAATATTCGATACACTGTGTATAAATTGGGGCCTTGAACTCTAGTCTTTTGTTAGAAGAGTTGTATAGCATTTCTTACTGTTTACAGGTTTACTTGTAAATACTGGGATTTTGTTTTGAGAGGTTGATTTGAATACATGCACACAAATTCACCCAAAAAAATATTCGATACAATATAACAAAGTCAACTGATAATTGTTTTATTAGATGAAACCGGAAGATGAACCAATGAGGTAGTTGATAATGATATAGTAGCTGCTAATCTATGGAGCTCTTGGTCAGAAACTAACCACCACTTAAATGCCACTGCCTGAATTTTCCACATGTATCAATAGCCGAGGGGAATTGTAATTCGGCTTTTCCTTTTTCCCCCAGACATTGAAAAGATATTTGTTTGTCCTGAAAGGGATGGTTTGAACATTAGCTGAGAGCCATGAATTCATGATGATCAAGTCATCTGTGCCTGGGACATGTTCTTGGCTGGTTTGACTAGATGTTTTGGGTCCCCCAGCAGGGCCTGAGTCATCAATGTCGGATACCAAAGTCTTATGTTTTGTTTCTTTCATTTCAGCAGCCATTCTTTACAAATATGCTGTATATAATCAATCTTCCCTGTCCTGCATGATTTAGCATTTGCCCCTTTTCACATTTTCGTTTATACATGTTGAACTGTTGTTCCTCAAATTTAGGAATCGTTGCAGATTGGATATTTGAGACTTTTGTAAGATTTTAATATGAAATCACAAATTTATTTTAAAATTCGAGTGTTACGATAATTACTACATAATTTAGATATGAATTAATTAAATTATACAATGGATATATCCAAATCCTCTAAAATTGTGATTTTTTTAACCATCGGTATCTGACTCATTGATCGACTAATCATAATTGAGTTTTGCAGAGGTCTAATATGGGGGCAACCCTTCCCATCCATTTTTTTTCCATTCACAATTTCAGGATTCGAACATTTGATCTCTCTTAAAGGACCTAACGCATTTTCTCGCTAGACCAAAGAGTTCTTATCTAAATATGTAATATACAGATCTACATAACATATGCAATATCTACAAATATAAGAATATGCATTCACCATTATTATCCTTTCATAAAAATTAAAATTGAAATATAAGATAGGGATAAAATTAAATTAGTAAATTATACTAGTACAATCTAAGGTTCAATTTATGTGAATAGAATATGAAATGTAATGATTAGTTGTTAAATTTAAAATTTCGTTTTAGTCCAAATTGCATATATATATATTCAAAGTCGTCGACAACCCATGAAAGTCGGTAGTAATCGGTGACGACTCATCTTTTTATTGTAAATTTCAACCATTTTCCTAAATAATTGTTTGAATGTGCCATTTTCCATTTTTTTAAAATGATATTTTTCTCTAATTTAACCTCCATCCGTGCAATTTAAGCCATTTAAGAATTCATGCCAAACACATTGATTTTGAAAGTCTTGGTCATTCTATAAATGTGAAATCCAGAAAATCAATCTTTGTGTAGTGAAATTCAGCACAACCTTACTGATTTGACATTCTGATACGTTTTTCAAACTTGTATAGGTAAAAAGCCAATTTATATAAAATCCAAGACAAAATGGAAATATCTTTAGATGAGGTTATACTTTTGTATAATTTACACCTAGAGTAATTGATTATTAAAATTAGTTAAACTAGTACAAAGACCACAGCAAAAGAAGCAAAGGGACCCAGACAATTTCATCAAGCTCCAACTCATGAAATTTTTGCAAACCATGTCAAACATCATCATTTTTTATAACATATGCCTTGACCCGAACAACCCATAAAGAACAATTTAAACTATTTTATTTATTATTTGCTTCATATTAATTTAATGTAATTAGTGATAATATATAGTGTTTATTATTTATCTGTTGATTAATTTAAACTAATTAGAGAAAAAGAATAATGTCTAGGTGTATAATATCATCATTTTCAACACATGGCAATTTAAACTTGGTAATTGGTTTGAAAATGTCATGTTTCAGTTTTGTTTTGTTTTGAAAAGTAAAGATTTTATTAATAACGGAGAGCAAAAATACTGGCTTTATTAAAAGTCTCTCTAAATCTTAGATGAAGAAAAAAGAGAACAGTGTTAATGCTAGATACATCGAAAGTTCACAACCCAATAACCTCTCGAGGTCTAAGAGATTCATGTTTCAGTTTTGTTTTGAAGTTAAGCTAAAACCTGCAATATATCTTAATTCCTCATTTTGGACTTAGTAATTCGTGTATATTGGTTTATTTAATCAAAATATTAATAATTCGTATTTTATGTATGTTGAAACACGTGTATAATAAAATAATGTTTATTTTATATTTTTATGTTGTGTCATGTGTTTGCTATATGTTTTTTTTTAAATTGTGTCATTTTCGAAATTCACTAATTGATCGAGTGATCAATAATATTTATGTTGTCTTATCTAATATGAATTCAAATATTAACATTTACCCTAAGAATGTAATATTTTTCGACTTAATAAAAAAATTTGTGTCGTATTCGTGTTATATAATCTATACATATATTAAGTGCTAGTCTTTCTTTCCAATCAATTATATGTGATATAATCTAGCCGTTATAATTCTAAAGTCAAATCATTTTTATCAAATGATTGGTTAAAAATGCTTGATGGACTTCAAAATTTGTTACGACCGAAGGGCAAATGCAATTATAATTAATTAGGGCATGAAATAATTTTTTTGAATAGTTTTAAGGTGATTACAATATCTTAATCCTTTGATAAGTTACACATACCTTATAAATAAAGTTGTTTGAAAATACAGATCTACTAAGATGAACATCGTAATCTTTTCCACCAAAACCATTCATTTATTAGATTCGAGCATGAAGCAATTTTAGTCCAACTGTATTTGGTATGGTCTATTTTTTAATCAAATAACCATATCGTTTCCTACTATAGGTATATGAAGAAATAAGATGTGACTCACATTAAAAGTTATATAAAGCAAAATTGACAAAGAAGTGACATGAATGGCAGATCAAGTGGATAACCTGACCTACCCATTAATGTTCATTTGCTTGGGAATTGAGAAACTTTCGATAGGGTATGATTTAATCAACAATGGAAAAAGGAAATGATCAGATTGGACATTTATTTGATAAACCATACATCTTAAAGCCCTAATTTGAGTGACCAAGTTAGGAAAACCTAGCAAATTTATAGCGAAAGTCTAGTCAAAACTACTAGGAAAGTCCCTCAGGAACTACTACTGTTTTTGTGTTTGATTCAGACAGCAGGACTCTGCTATGAAGAGGGCCATGTTGTGATAACCACATGTGCCCCATTTCAGGTTATGGCTTCGGTAGAATGTCATACATCTCAGGAACCAGTGGCTCAGCAGCATTGTTCGACCAATTGGTCTGGTTTTCATTCCTGGTTATGTCCAGGCCAAGCTCAATTTCCATGTACTGCAACCACTTGTCATTTGTTAGAACCTCGTCAGGCTGGAATGATCCTAAGCTATCCAACGTGTCCCAAAAGTCCAAATCAGACTCGAACGGGATGTCGAAGTCGGTATCCGGGATCTCCGGCTTGTTCACCTCCTCTGATGAGTTGTTTGCACCGTAAACTCCTACAACGTCAAGCGGTGAACCCCCTTGATTTTCTGGATTCGATGCATCGACTTGACTGGTATTCGTGACGTTGGAGTTACCGGAAGAGATTGAAGAACTGAACAAAGCTTTTGGCTCCTCGAATGCCTCGATGTTTCTTCCGCCACATGACGACGACACGAATGTAACAGAAGAGCTTGATGATGAGGCCATACATGATCCTTTGGATTCACCATTTTGAGAAATGTTTCCATTCATTGAAGCCAGTCTCTTTTTCAAATGAGTGTGCCAGACATTCTTAATCTCATTGTCTGTTCTTCCTACTAAATGTGATGCAATTTTGGACCACCTGTGACATCAATATATTCGTAACATAAGATAAGCAACTACCAATAAGACAAAGAACAATTAACATTAAAGCCTATTCCTAGTCTGAAACTCACTTATTTCCCAAACTCTCATGTAACCTTATTATAGTTTCTTCTTCCTCTATGCTGAAGTTCCCTCTTTTGACATCAGGTCTCAAGTAATTAATCCATCTCAAACGGCAGCTCTTTCCACATCTCGGTAGCCCTACAGCATAATCCAAAACAAAACTGTGAAACTCTTGAAACCTGTCTTGTTTATCTGTCGAGACAACAACAGAAACAATGATGACAATTCAATGTTTTCGCCTTCGGATTTCAACTTTCGGCGTGTTGTCATGCTTATATCAGAAAAGGAAATCAAAACAAGAACTTCACCATTGTGTTAAGATGTCACAAATTTTGACCCTCAATTGTTAAGCTGCCACAGCATTTTAGGTAGAAACATTACAAAACAAAGGCACAGCAGTAGATTCTTGCATTGACCATGTCATTTCAACAAAACTGGCCAAACACCAACAAAAGTAGGAATTTTAGAATCAGTAAATAAAATTTGTCAAACCAAACTTCATAGTTCTTACCAAACACTTCGATCAACTAATCATAAAAATGACAGATTTGAATACTTCATTGCAGAAAAACATTTCAGATTATCCAGGTAAAAATTAATTATTTTCTTTAACCAAAAAAATGAAGCAGTGACCAGCCAGAGTCCCCACACCCTTTTTCAGACAGACAGCAAAACATTTGCAGATTAGTCCACAAATTGAGAGAATTGAACAAAACGGAACAGAACAATTCGAAACAAGTACGAATTCCATTGGTGAATTCAATGAGCATATCAGCAGAAGATAATCAGAAGAAATGCTGTTTGATTCCATGCATGAAGCCATGAAAGAAAGAGCAGAAGAGATAAAAAAAAAAAAAGAGACTAACCAGCTTGCTTAGGGAGAGATCTCCAGTTTTCATGGCCATGATTCTGAATAAAAGTGATAAGCCTCAAGTCCTCTTGGGGACTCCATGGACCTCTCTTCACTTTGCCCTTATCACAACATGGAGCTCTTCCTTTCCCCATATCACCTAACTTCCTTCTGTTTCCACCACTCGCATATCAGATTCTCCAAACACAACTAAGACTCTCTTTATATGTGTCTGTATATATATACACACACACAACAAGAAAGACTGTAAAAGTACTTTAATTTACGGATTTCGAGGTCGACATGATAAAAATATCAAATCAGTACGAATTTAACACAAACCGACACGATTATTGAATATCTAGAATTTCAAAATAACAATAATAAATTCCAGCATCTGCATTTACCAAAGAAAATTTCACCAATTTTTTGGATTAGATTTTTTTTCAAATTGGGGTCCTGCTTTTGACATCTCTCCAAAACTCTATATGATTTGTTCCAGATATAAAGATTCAATGGTTCTTGGATTTGTAGTGTCCAATTATGGTATGTCAAGTTTTGCGTGGAACCCACTCTCTAAGTATTCTGTTTTGGTATGTGAATATAATAGGATTTCTTACCTATTTAAGCTACTTTGAAGAGATTGGATTGGAAATTTTATTAATTTAATGGTCCAAAAATATGGCAAGTACACCATAATTAATTAATAAGTAGTAGGCTGAATTATAAAATTAATACCACTGCTTAATTGGGATAGAATTTTGATCTGTCATGACTGACGTCAAGTAAAATATGTTAATATCTGTTTATATATATTCTTATCCATTTGACAATGCATACATCTTGCAGACAAAACGATTGAACTCGAACCTTTTATGATAAACATAATCCGTTTTTCTACTAAGACCACTTGTTGTGATCGCATAGTATTGTTTTAGCATGTGTTAAAAATAAAAACATTTTATTAAATACTAAAATAATAAACATGTATATACACATATAATGTACGTGTCAAAGGAAATTAGTACAAATAAAAGAGATTGGTTTATACCTTATCGAAAAGTAGGATTAATTGTTTGACATAGCAAGCTCGATCTCTGGATAGGACATTATCGAATTCGGATCGAACATGACAATTTTTCTAATTCAAATCAACTAATAAAAGGTATCTTAAATATTTCACTTTTTAAATTTAAATTTACTAATATTGTTAAAAAAATCTTTTAACATTTTATCTTTAATTATTTAAACAATAAAATTGACGAATCAGATTGGATCTAACTCAAATTTAGTTATAAATATTTTTTTAATCAAATCGACATTAAATTCAAGGACGTATGCATGATTTTATGTTAAGGGGTGAACTTATAAAATTTTAGTTAGTAAATTTAAATCATATACGAATTTTAAATTTTTAAGGGGCGGTTGCCCCTCGATCCATCGATTAAACTCATAGACAAGTCTAAACTATTGTGATAATTTTTCCTTTGGAAAAAGAAGCAAAATTCTATCAAAGTAAACATGTTCATGTATTGGGTTTGAAAATCTATTTTAAACCGAATCTTAGACCAACTCTATCCATGGGCATCTTTAATCAAAGCCTGAGTTTTATATTGTTTTTTATCCAAATGTATGTGTTGTTTTCTACAAGTATTTGATTCAAGGTTAGGTATATATGTTTTTATTAAAAAAATCTACTTACACACAATGCAAAACTTAATTTTACGCGTTTTTTAATCATTAAATGTGTGAAATAGATGACTGAGTTTAACTTCTTATTTTTTCTAAGTGATAATCTTCAAATATCTTATTGTTAATCTCAAACATCCATTACACTCACCCAACAATATAAAAAACATGTAAAACTTAAAAACTTTTACATTGTATAAACGGATCATATCCCTATATATGTGTAGATCGTTTTTTATAATCTATTTTCTTCTGCAGTAAAATATATTTAAGAGAGATTCTTCTAAAATAAAATATATTAAGTTTGAATAGACGTGGCAATCGGGTCATTCGAGTCGGGTCATTTCGGATTGGATTGCTTTTGGTTGAAGTTGATGTCCATTTCGGATTGGGTTTGGTCAAATTTAATTCGGGTTGATTTCAGTTTTGGATGATTTTTGGCTCATGTTACTTTCAGTTCATTTTGATTTTCGGTTTAGGTTATTTTGAATTCGAGTTACTTTCAGTCCGAGTCAAATTGGATACAGTTTGCTTTCGGTTCAACTAAAATTCAGGTCGATTTTGGTTCATTTTGGTTTTCTACGAGTCTGGATCAAGTTTTGACCATTATGTTTGGGTCTCGGGTCAAGTTTGTCAGGTCTAAGTTTAAATATATTTGTAAGAGTGTTCAAACAGTCGGTTCAGATAATAACCACACGGAATTACTTAAAATAGAATAAATCGAACTAAATTTTTTTTAAGTTATTAGCCGAACCAAACTAAATTCAGTCAGTTGTCGAATTAACCCAAATTTTAAATATTTTTTAGTTTTGATTCAAAAATAATAATTCTAGTAGTAATGAATTGAAAATAAATTTCTTTTATTAGGTATTTTTTATTTCTAGTATTTTTTTTAATTGAGCTTAATATTACTATTAAAATATAAATGTTGAGTTTTAAATTATGTGGGCCATTGATGGTATTTAGGCTTAAAATTAAAAAATTATGTGTAATTTATAAAAAAAAATTGTCACGTTTGGTCTTTCTTATGAAAATATTTTAATTAGTTAAATTTTACTGTAAAATTTATATATGTTATTAGTAATTATTAAATTAATTTCAATTATTTTTATCTTAAATATGTAAATCATGAATATATAATTTTTAAAATAAAAATAGATGATTAATTCTAACTAAAATAGAGTAACAAATTATATATACAACCTCGTGCATCGCATAGGAATGAAACTAGCATTTCTTAATTGACATGTGTTTTTATCGTATGATAAATTCGTAAAAGCGCCACTACAAAATGGTATCTTATTGCTTAAATAAAATTAGATATTCGAATTTTGATATTTTAAATAAAATAAATTATATTAAAAGGATTGTCCTATATTAGATCTCTATAATATTCAATCTAGATTGATTAAACAATAAATTAAATATATATAGTTATAAAAAAACGGTACCTCATCGCTAATACAATCTAACAAATCTTTTTTTTTTGATAAAATAGTATGATTTTATTATAAGAAAAAAACTCTCTAAATCTAAACAAACAAAAAAATACAATCGATTATACTAAAATAGTTCAAAAGAAAATAACCCATAAAGAACTTAAAGACCAGGCAAAGAAAGGCAAACAAAGCAAGCAAGCAACAAACTAGTTTAAATTGGCCATATCCAACAGCAACAGGGACCGAACCTCAACCAAGGGGGAGAGTGGAAATACCGGACTTGAAAGTCCGAATCAGCAGCCAACCTAGACATAGTGACGATCAGCAATTTGGTTCCCCGAACGCGCAACAAACTTAAACTGCACCCTCCATTACGTTGACGCAGCTCCTCGATGCGGAACAACAATGAACACCCTCTAAAACCATTCCGAGAATCATCAATGAGGCGCAAGGCGTTCGAGTAGTCAGATTCAACAACAACCTGTCTCCAACCGCATTGCCAAGCACACGTGAGCCCCTGGTATATAACTTAATATTCCGCATCCAGAGCCGAGCAAACGCCAACAAATTTAATGAATTCGATCAACAAATCGCCCTTATGTTCTCGGACCACAGGTCGCATGACTGTCAACCGATCTACAAGCACCATCAGAGTTGAGCTTGACCCACCCCTCATTAGGAAGAGACCAACGGCCATGCTCCTGTACAGTAGAAGCCGACACCGGACGGACCGCCTCATGATCAGCCAAAGCAGAGCGTGACAACGTGAGAAGACGATAACTGCGGTCCAAGACAGAACTCTCATCCTCAATGGGATTATCAAAGACCACCGAATTGCGAAAACGCCACAGATTTCAAATGATAGCCACAAACAACAGTTCCCAGTCCCTGCTGTCAATAGCGAAATAACTAGGGTTGGCTAAATTTACCATCACCCAACGTTTTACATCCATGGTGAAAAATTCCTGCAGTTTAGCGGCCTGAACCAAACCATGCAAAGTTAAGAAAACCACTGGGCACAGACGGAGGACGTGTGATATGTCTTCATTAGTAGGCTGGCTACTCGGACAACGGCCATCCATCGTAAGGTGATGACAAACACGCTACATGTTGGTCATGATCTTACCCCAACACACAAGCCACGTAAAGACTTTGATCTATTGCGAGATCCCTTAATTGACCGAATAGTCAAAAATGCCCATGTTATATCATCTTGTATGGTTCAAATTTTGACATTTACCTTGATAATATAATTATCTCTATTTTTTAACAAAATATAATTATTTCCGTTTAATCAAAAATATATTGATCTCTCGCATATCATAATGAATAAATTATTAAATATCATTTTTATAAACAAAGGGAAAATATATGATGCACTGGCGGTGGAAATATTTTGTTTCTACAAGCGCCCTAATTTCAAGAGTTAGAGATCTAATTTAGGGTTTATAGTTTAGGGGTTTAAAATTTAGAGTGAATGGTTAGAATTTATGATTTAGGGTTAAGATTTAAAGTTTAGAGGTTAGGGTTTAGCTTTTAGGGTAATATGTTAAGAATTTAGGTTTTTACCTAAACCCTTAAATTCTAACCTTAAACTTTAAATTCAAATCATAACTCATATATTCTAAGCACATAAACCTAAACTCCTAAACTATAAATCTTAAACTGAATCTATAACTCCTAAAATTAAAGCGCTTATGAAAACAAAATGTTTTCACAAGTATATTACCCATTAACAAATCTATTTTAATAAAATCTTTCTTGAGATTTTCCTTCAATTGATTTTGTAATAAGTCCTGTTCTTAAATTAGGCCCAAACGAGATATTACTGTTTAGTTTCTCTGAACAAGCCCAATTTTATATAAAGATATACGCACTCAATATTCTGTTCAAACCTGAATTAAATAAAACTCGGTGTGGCCCAAATTAATGTACAAATAAAGGTTGTTCTTCTATGATAAATGAAAGGAACAAAAATCATTTGCCTCTATGTATGCTTTTTTCTATATTCCTATTAAAAAATATTGAAAATTAAATTTTAAATTTTAACCCTAAATCTTATACTCTAATATCATACTTTTAATTCCTTAAACCCTAACCATAAATTCTAACTTTAAATTTTAAACCCACTTTTTTAAAGTAGTACACTAAAAGAGACATAATTAAAAGGTAGACTATTTTCATCCAAATAAAAGAGATTAGTAAACTAGTAAATTAATTATCACAAAAGACTATAAAAAACATAGTATTATATCTTGAAACCATGGTAAAGATTGAGTGATGTCCAATCGTCCCTAAATTATCACTTTTATTAAATAGATTTTGGCGATTCTACTAAGATATCAAAGCTCCTTGTAATGATAATCACTTCCGCTCTCATCAAAAATATATTAATTATAAAGGGATATTTATTATTTCTAAAAGATTCGAGTTCTAGAAGTTTGTCAGTAAGTTTTATTAATGATTAAAAACTAAAAGAAAAAAACTAACATGGACCATGTTAAGAATTCTAAACAAATATATTAATTACTTGACCAATTTACAGCTTCAAAAAATAAATATCAATCATGCGTAGGGATTTGTTTCTGTAATAATCATGTTAACTGAAAAACTTAACTGATAGAGTTCACTGGTTTGTTGGGATAGCTCCAAATGTATACGGATTTCCATTTATATAAATAAATATGAATATATTTCAGAATTGGAGTTTACTTGAGGAATTCATTCTGTAATAAAGTTTTCAGTGAATGAGACTCAGAATTTCCGGTGAAACATTAGATGCGAGTAGCTTAGATTCAATATGTGGTCGACAGAAAACTGCAGCAGCCAATTAAGAGGATTGTTTCCAGGGCATTTGCAATTTCAAGAGGGACCTGGGAATGTGACTGCTCAATATCTACACTTTCAAACGCATATTTCACGCTGTGATTACATGATAATATCTGTTCATATTTTTTATTAATCCTTTGACGAAGCACACGTAGGTGCTCGAATTCGAGTCTTTTAGGATGAACATTATACTCTTTTCTACTGGAGTCACTCGTTGAGTTCCCCATCTTTAAAGCATTCTTACTTGGTTTCACCGTCTTTGGTTATGAAAGAGGTCTCAATTCCAATAGTGATGGTTTCATCATATACCAAATTCTCATTAGAATCCCTTTAAGAAATGAGTCTGGATTTTATGCCTTGGGAATTTTCTCCAGGCTAATGTAAGTAAATAGTTTTTACTTCGTTCACAAATAGAGAAAATGAAGAAAACGCATTGAAGTTGAGCATTCAATGACCTACCGAAGCAATTACACAAGCATTGAATTTCGTATTAACTAACCGAAATATTAAAAAGAAATGGAAGCTGCATTAATGACACAAATTGTCCAACAATAATCGGTGCTATGGTAAATCACATTGTTCTTTTAAGAAGAGAAATCGAATTCGAATCTTAAAAATGACATTGTTAATAGAAAAAACCACAAATTTTGAGCATAAACCATAAAATACACATGTACTTTATCAAAAAAAAAAATACAAATTGATGCATGGTTTTCCTTTGCCTAAGCTAGAACTAACGGGAATGATATAAAGACAAATTTAAATGTATTCTTAGAATATCGATATAGTAAGGTTCCGATGCTAAAGGATGGATTTGTTATGTCTAGGCGATCCGAATTTAAACAGTGTAGTATATAGATGTGCAGAAATCTATTTAAATTTAAACTAAAATATTATATTGTAATTTGATACATGTTCATTTTTACACCACTTAGTCCATATTCATTAGGGGCGTTCATAACTGGCTCAATAAGTACTCAAATGGCCAATAAATTCATAATACAAGTTAATAAAGTAAAAAAGATAAAATATAGTAATATTAAACTTATTGAGTCTCTAAATAGTCATTGAGCCGATTATAAACATCCCTAATATTCCTATCTAATCAACACATTTGATAATATTATTTTAGTTACATAATTAATAAAAAAATTAAATGTCCAAACCAAATTCATCTCTAATCAACACATTCGTAGTTACATAATTAATGAGGAAAATAGCGGTCCAAACAAGACGTGTATTATTAATAAATCTATCTGCCTTCAACCAAATGCAATCATTTCGTGGCCACGGGTGCCTAAATATTTAATTAAGTCAAACATGTTCCTTAGAATCCCAAAACCAAAAACTACTTAATTTTTTAAAACAATAACATCTTAATTTAATTAAACATTATAAAATATTATAAATAAATATATAAAAATGACTAATCCATTAAAAATTTCATACAAAAGTGCAAAGAAAAACAAACCCTTACATAGATATTAGCATACCATCAAAATTCAGAAATTTTCATGAATTTCTTTGTCTATAGCCAAACGAAACGTTTTACGGAATGAAAAATGAGTGGTGAGAGAACCAAACTATCAAACAGATTGCTCCACTACACAGTTCTGATTACATCGGCAATAAACCATCAAACGAGTGGGGATCAATCTTTTTTAGGACCACCAATAGAATTAAATCAGAAAATTAGAGTCGTAAAGATCTCTATACGAGCACCAAATGGACGCTAAGGTATGCTAAAATTCATGCCAAACGACATAAAAAACGAATCACAAGAGCCAATAAAAAACGTGCCACAAAGGCAGAGAAAACATGTGCCACAAGAGCATAGATTTTTATTAAAATTGAGAAAATAAAACATAAAAGAACAAAAAAATAATAAACACTAGTGGTCGACAACCAATACTAAAACCAGTTGTTATCGCAGGTTAAGCAAAAAAGAGATAAAAAAAACTTACGACTATAGAAAGAAAAGTAGATTTTTTCACTTCATTTAAAACTTGATGACATCCATTTAGTACAGATAAATAGAATACAAATTTTTTATAATATGCTCCAAGTGAATGCAATATAGAGTAGAGTAATTATTCTATGTATAAGTGGTGAAAAAAAAGTTTTTACAAGTAGGTTTGTTTCAGGAGCTTTAGATATAGTTTTATGATTAGAGTTTAGAGGTTTAGGTTTATGAGTGTAGAATTTAAGGTTTATGGTATAATTTAGGGTTTAAGGTTGATTATCTAAATCCTTAATCTTACTACCCCTAACCCTGACCCTAAATTCTAATCATAAACCATAAACTCTACACTAGAGCGTGGTGATATAAAATATTAAACTAGCTCTTCAACCCCAAAACTCTAAACCTTAAACTAAATCTCAAACCCCTACAACTAATCCATTTGTGAAAAAAAATCACTGTGTAAGTGAATAAAATATTTTCTTTATATAATTATAAAAATAATAATTTATCTTGTAAAAAATTAATTCAGAAAAATTGAAAAAGATATTACTGTTGTTTGTTTATTATTATGGTTTTCTATATTGATTTTTTATTTAAATATTCTAAAAATGTGTGTTTAACTGTCTAATTAGACGTGTAAAAGGATTGAATTACTTCTTAATAGTTGAACTAGGTAAGTTTGATCCACCCTGATTTATGAACGAGTCAGCTTCTAACACCATTTGAGAATTTAATAGATTATTAGTTAACATATTGGTGGCAGATTTATTCTACGAATAATCTTAATCTACATATGTATTAGTTATTTAGATTATCAATTAAAGATACAAAATAAGATCAACGACGATTGATCTCAATAATAAGCAGTTTGATATCACTTATGCAGATCTCGAATTTGATGTCTTGTGTATGCATAAAATTTCAACCGAAAAATTCACCAAACAAAGTTAAGTGTTAACGCGAGTCGATCTGAATTAGTCATGACAAAGTCTTAAAGTAACGGGAGAGCAACAAAAAAAAATACAATGTCAAAAAAATTGATTGTAAATTTTCGCTCCCTTTCCCTAAACAGTAATTGTTAAAAAAAATCCTTCACAATGCATTAGTTGGTTTTTAAAACGAATAAATCAAATATTATTCAAAGAAAAGAAAAACAATGTTAAGATGTTTCTGTTTATTTTTAATTTTTATAATATTATAAGAATACATATCAACATATCCGATATATTTTTTGAAATGGATATTAAAAGAACATATCAAAGATGAACCTAATAACTCTCGGTGAAAAGCGGATGATGTTCATCTTAAGAGACACGAGTTCAAATTATTTTGTCTATAAGATATATGCGCATTGTCAAAGGGTTAAGAACATATACTACCTTGTAATCACTTTTAGACCATTAAAAAAATATATCAAAGATAAGGTGAAACCATTTTTAAATTTTTAATTGGTCATTAAATGATTTGATGGTAATATTCATATAATTTAAATTAAAATTGATTGTAAATTATTTTTTGTTGTCTTCTCAGTTTTCAGAGTTATACTCTGACTAATTTAGACCGACACATGTCGCACACTTAATTTTAGTGTGTGGGTCTCTCAGTAAAAAATTTTTGCATACACAAAATCTTGAACTCGAAATTTGTTTAAACAATTTCAATTTACTTATCACTTAGACTAATCCGATTAATAAATTATATTTCTCATTTAAAGAAACAAATCATTGAGAATATTTTTTGACAAACAAATAATTCAGAATTTAATCTGATTTTCAAAAGTTATATTTAATATCCTACTACTAGAACTAAACCGACTCACACGTGTAATAGTCTACTTGTATTTAGAAGCAATTAATGTGGCTATTTATTTGCATGCCTTCCCCTTTTCCTTGAATAACTCTCCATTTCTTAATCCCCTCCCATCATAAATAAATAAATATGCAAAAAATTAAATGAAACAATTAAGTATACCAAATTGAATCAACGGGTTAATTTATTTCTTGTTGAATTGAAATTTAATTAATTTGACATTAATAACGCTAATTATGAGCTTTTAATTTTTTAAAAAATTGTATTTACAAAGTATAATATTTTATTTCAACACTTATAAATGGCTCATACATCTCTATATTGATTCTTATATAAGAAAAGGAAGCAGAAGAAAAAAAAAACAATCAGCCACTCACTTCCTCATTCTCAACAAACCCTCTTCGGCCATGGCTACCGATGTTAGCTCTTTACGTAGAGTTTTAAGTGGTTACAAGGATGGTCGAATTGCGACGAAAGAATCCGGTGGAGCAAAATCAACGGCTTTGATCACTAGAGATTTTCTCGGAATTAGAGGCAGAGGCGGTGGTGCCGGTGGTGGTTCCGCCTTGATCGGTATGGAAAGTGATCAATCAGAAGAACTTAACCTTGACCTTCAAGTCCCTAAAGGATGGGAAAAGCGCCTAGACTTGAACGTATGTTGATTTTTTTTCTTATAACCTGATCGTGTTCGATTCCTTGTTACTTTGATTTTAATTATTTTAATTATATGCAACATATTTTTGTTTAATTTCTTTGATTCATTTTTGCTATATGAAGTCCATTAATTTATTTTCAATGGTTGCAGTCTGGCAAATTGTACCTGCAAAGATGCAATTCTTCAATTTCTTCACAATCATCTGATGGAACCAAACACCAAATCAATCAAACAGTGCCAAAGCTTCAAGATTTGAACTTCCCACTGTCGCCCTCGAAACCTTTGCTAAACCTTTTCGACGAGACCAACTTAGAACTGAAACTAGTCTCATCGTCATCTACCAATTATCAGAGCGTGTGCACACTTGACAAAGTAAAATTCGCGCTCGAAAGGGCGGAGAAAGAGCCGATCAAGAAGCGATCGCCATCATCATCATCATCTTCGTTGTTGTGGAAGTCTTCCTTGTAGTCACCTTCGTATTCATCTTCGTCGTCATCTTCGATCGATCAAGAGAGATTGTTTGCATCGCCGGTTACAACCGGCTGCCCCGTATGCTTATCGTATGTGTTGGTAATGAAACATAACCCTAGATGTCCTAGGTGCAATACCGCTGTTTCAATGCCAGCTTCTAAGAAGCCTCGCATTGATCTCAATATATCAATTTGAGGGACAATTTTAAGTTATTCTTAGCTTTCATATCCAATGATTCACTATACTTTTGTAAATGATGTGCAGATGCATTAGAATACGAATATATTACACATTTTTAGGTTAAAATACGTTTATACCAGGTAAAATTTATTTAATTTTACATCTTTTTAGACCTTTAAATTGATGAAGGTAAATAAATGACTGAGATTATATTTTTTTGACATAAAAAACTTCTTCATTTACTACTGTTATTCTCAGCCGTCTATTTACCCTCTTAAATGGTCTATAAATTCCAAAACTAAACATGAAAAAATAATCCATTAATCTCAAATACCATGACTTTGGGTGCTCATCAATCGAAGATGGATAGTGATGTACCAAGAAAACCAAATAAAATATGGTTGAGTCATATAAATGTCTGAAAACTGCATTCACCTAAACTTTGTCGAATAATGGGCTTTATTATGGTTGCTGCACGAAAGCTAATTAAAGGCCATTTACTAGTCCAATTATTAATATTACCTAACCACAATAAATGACAAATTAATTTTATCATGGACTTTAATGTCTTTCTACCTACCTTTCGTTTCGTGTTTTTAATGTTTAGTTCCCATTGCCAATCCCTATGTTTCCTTTCAATTAAACCACCCTCTACTTGGCCTAATTAATTAGTTAAGTAATTCTATATTGGGTAAAAATACACATATCATCACTTAATTATCTTCTTACTTTTATTTTGGTCACTCAACTTTAAACTTTTTAATTTACTAAATAAATTTTGGATTGCTTCTGTTTTGGTCACTCTCTATTATTTTTTTATTATTATTATTTTAATTTTTAGGCATTATTATTATTATTTAATATAAAAATAATTTAAAATATAAAATTAAATTCAACCGTTCGTCGACCACCATTCATCGTCGTCAGATATTACCGCTGACCGCCGTGGATGGTGGTCGTTCAGTCCCAGATTTTACCGGCTGCTTTGTCTTAACCTTCTGAGTCCGAATCTGACCTTCATTTTGATGGAAAGTGCTCCGAAGTGCATGAAAAATAGATCGAAAGTGAGGAAACCGAAAAGTTTCAAACATATTTGCGGGTTTCGAGATATTTTTTGATAAAACAAACAATAGATTCGAACTCTACGTATCAAAACGAGTACACCGCAATTTGGGATCACACGTAGAATTTGAGTCCAACGATGGGTGATTTTTTTATATTTTTAAATTTAATAATAATAAAATATAATTTCATTATTTATTTTAAATTATTTTATATTTAATAATATTAATTTTTTTTGAAAATAATAATAAAATATTCTAAAATGACCAAAACAAAAGCAATCTGAAAGTTCAGCTTGTAAGTTGAGAAGTTTAAAAGTTGAGTGGACAAAATAGGAGTGAGAAGATAGTTGAGTGACGAATTGTGTCCCTTCTATATTTTTCCTTAAATACTTTTAGATATAATCACCTATATCTGATTTATTGACTAATTAATATGGATAGTACTACATAAACTTATCATGAGAGTAATCTCTTCAACTCATTTTATTTTATCTATAATGCCAGATTTTGAATCACTGATCTTGTAAAAATCTAACATTTTATCCCACAATTTGCATTACATGTTCTATTTTGATGAATTTAGGCAAAAAAAAAAAAAAAGGTACGTTTAAAATATAGACTAGACTGACTCTCGCACTCCGACATTCAAAATCCAAGCCCAAAAGGTGGTTATATTGTAGGATTAGAATAATTTAATCTCTTGCAGAACAAATTAGTCCCTATACAGTTCAAAAGTGAATAAAAGAAGTGAACAAAATCCGTCACCTGTAGTAACCTTTTTTGTCGGGTCATTTTCTAAATAAACGATTTTAACCTGGGTTTATTGTGAATAATGACAATTCGAGTTTTAAAGCCCATTTCTCTTTATTATTGTGACTAATTATTATATTTATTTAATATGTTGCATGGTGTTTTCATTTTAATTATTTTTAGTGCTTTTTAGACATTAGGGTCTATTTTCCAATGGGCCATGTAAGTCCAATCTTTACTCAAAGCCCAAGGCCAGTTTAATATCATTTCTAGAAGTATAGTGATAGCATTATATACTTAAAAATGCATAAGATTTTTTTTAATCACCAGTATTCAACTTATTAATTAATTCGGATCGAATTTTGTAAAGGTCCAATATAGTGCAGCTCTCTCAACCCAATTTTTACTATTCACAACATTAGAATTCGAGGACAAGAATCCTCTACCTCTTTTTGGTGCCTTTTTGTGCCATAACACTCAAAAAATCCTAACTCTAAATTCTAAATCATACCGCTAATACTCTAAACTCCAACCCTAATCCCTAACCTATAACTCTAAACTTATTTTTTTTAATGATGGGGCATAAATAGGAGCACCGAAAAGGGGCAGACGATTTATACTCAGGATTCGAACCCTTGACTCTGTTAAGTGACTTAATGTTTTATCCTGCTAAGCAATTGGTTGTTGGTTTATAGGGAATACTTTAATAACCGGCAAATATTTCGATATATATGCATTGCTAGCTTATTGGCACTGAAGGAACACAACTGAAACCTGCAATAATTTTTAGATTCTATTTTTATCAAACAATCATACAGAGATAACTGGAATCGACATTGTCGTTGGTTTTCTAATGAATAATATTACAATCTTCTGGAAAGTACTTGTGTCTTAATTCTGTTTCATGTTTCTGACAGTGCATTCAACAGGTAGTCCCTGAGGGAATCGTTTAGCGTCTTGGCAATAATTGTAAACCATGTAATTCTTCTGCACCCATTTCAGCACTTTCTGGCTGGAAGAATCCAGCTCCTGCGAAAACCAGGCGCCGTTAGACGACGAATTCGAAGGGCAGGACGAGACTCCATTAGACCAGACACATGCATTAGCACTGAAGTTCCTGAAAGAAGCCGTGAAAGGCGCCTGGCTCCAATCAGTCTTCACCCGGCCTCCTCTCGTGGCCCAATCATCCGCATTCCAGATGCTACAATACATTCTCAAGGCTTGGTTTTTCGGGTACGGTACACCGGCTTGTTCCAGGTTCTTGAACTCCCTAATTGGTCTACCATCTACATAGAAACTGAACAAAGACAACTGGATTAATTGCTCTATGTTGACAATTAAAGATTGCATGTTGATCATTGTTATTTACTTACATAACGTGTCCGGGATTCCAGAGAATCGAGTAAGTGTGGAAATCGGCAGTCGGGTCGAACCACAGGTAGAATTGTTGCTCTCTGTCACCTTTGCCTTTCGTGTAAACATTAGTGTGAACGATGTACGGTTCACCACTTAGGTTCCCCAAGAACTCGAAATCGATCTCATCCCAAGACGAGCCTTGTGATTTTAACTGTACCAAACAAGAACAAAATTGTTTGTATTCAAGTAATGAACAAAAACTTTCGAATGTATAAGATAATTAAATGTATATATAGTGTTGCTTACGTAGTAGGCGGTGACGGTCCCTGCAGAGTTGCCCGGCACGAGTTTGAGTTGCATGTCGAACTTCCCGTACAGGAATTCGTTCTTGGATTGGAAGCCGGAACCGGAGGCTTTATCGAGGGATAGAGTAAGAAGCTGGCCATTGTTGAGAATTTTTCCTCGACCATCTCCCCATGTGACATCAACATCCTGGATAAAGTTGCCTGCAGAAGCAACCATTAAAGTTTGAACCACGACAGAAGCAACGAGGAGCATTTGCAGAGCATTTGGAAGAGTGGAAACCGTATCCATTGACTGTAGTTTTGAAATGTTACACTACTGAAAGTTTTGAGGTTATGGCTATTTATAGGGGAGTTACGGGAATGTTTGGAATGTTGATTTGATATTGTATTTTTTTTTTTTTGTTGAAAGATTGATTTGATATTGTAAGTTGGTTGGTGGGGTGATCTATTAACTGGACAGCTGGATGGCATAAACAAGCACAATGAAAATGGGGTTTCCTTGTCATAATTAGACACAGTCCAATTAAGGACATGTTCTAGGACCTATAATTTATAAGATTAGTGGCTTCCTAGGTTGTAAATTTGAATGTGAAGTCAACTTACCCCATTCCCCAGGGCCCAGAATAAGCGTGTGTTGGCTTTCTAGTAGTTTCCATAGTAAACGATGGACTTCTTTTCTCAGTGATTTCCTCTAGTGTACTCTAGAAACATACATCTAGTTCAGAACATATTTTAATCCTTAAATAAATTTACAAGTTTGAATGTTAGTATTGTGAATAAAATAAATAAATTAAAAGAGTTGTCTCAATAAATCTATAAAATATTTAATTCGAATTAATCAAAATTTGATACCGGGTCCAACAAACATTGCAAGTGTTGATCCAACAAGAAGATGACAAATTAGGCTCCAATCAATAAGGCAAGATTATCAACAGTTTACATGTCCAGTTGGTTCAAGGCCCAACTACATTAGATTAAGCCTTTAGGCTTTAAATTCATTTAAATTGATGGCGGATAAGCTTGACCTGCGCACCATCAACCACCTGAGCCCATATAGGCTTCAAAGGTTCAATGAATGTGACCGGGCCCGTAATGAGATGAGATAGATTACGAGCTATTCGAATTTGATTTGATCAAAATTTGACTCTATTAAACACATCAGACTCGCTCTAGATCGAACTAGACTTGAGTTCTTAACGAGCCGAGCTACTTGATATCCGACTCAAAAAGCTCACGAGCTACTCGAAAATATAATATACTATTTTTTAAAAATTAAAGTGAACTAAAATGTATATTGTTGGATAATAATAATAATTGAGTGAACTTATTATTATTATTAAAGTTGTAAATGAGACGAGACAGATCATGAGCTACTCAAGTCCGACTCGATCAAAGTTCTATAACACTCGATTTAATTTGACTCGGCTCGTTTACGCCCTAAATGGGACTAAACATGTATTGTTTTAACCCATGTGCTTCATATCTTGCATTCACATGTTTCGTTTCTTTAACTCCGACGCCATATCTCAAAGATCTTCAACCATTTCATCTAAAATAAAGTATTGCTAAGAAACAGTACGCCAACTCTGATCAACAGCAAAAATTCCTTTGTTTCTGACCATATAATAGATTTTTATAAGCTTTACTTAATTGATAATCAAATTCAACACTGATCATACAAGTTACTTAGTTATCAATTTCAAGAAAATAAACAGCAACTCTGTATTCTAAGATACATGGGAGCTTCATTCAACCGTAAATTAAGGCCATGCATGTTCTCAACAACATTATTCTTGGACTTGTTAATTTAGCTTTGCTCAATATGCCTATACTATAGGCTATACAATATATATTTCTTAATTGTTACAATATCATTAAACTAGTAATTAAAAGAAAATATAAAACTTAAAAACTCATATCTAGTACATAATTGCCCATGACACTCTCTCATGCACCGAACAATTTTTTCTCGACAGGTATGATTTTTTTAAGATAAACCATACGAAGCGGCCATCACGTGCCTCGTTAAAAACTACCTACACATTGAACATTTAGAATAAGTAAATCTAATATTTAAACACATAAATTTTTCATGAAACCAACATACAACTAATAATTCTCTTTCATAAAAAAGCACTCAAGTGCAAGATGAACACAAACATAAAATTCAGAATAATCACACCAGGAACAACAATTTCTAGGCAAAGATGCTAAAATTGAAATTAATATTCAAAAAATTCAACGCTCAATCTTAATTTTTCAAAGATTTGTATTAATCAACCTAAAATTATTTTTACATCAAAATATTAGAAATCTCATACAAAATCAATACACCAAAATATGCCAAATTAAAATATATAGACAATGTCAAATAATGATTTTCATCCTTATTTTATATTTTATATATAATTTTTATTTTCATGATTTAGTTTAGCATAATTTAGTCCTTCTACTATTATTATTAATTTTAAGCGTTACTCCAATTCAATAACGCCATTAAATTTTTTGTTAGTCAACTGATTTGAGACTTTAAAAAATATAGTTCAAATCATGAGATTGAGGTAACGGGAAATTTCAGGTTTCAAAGTTCGGTTTTTTATTTACTGAATTAATTATGAAATTTATGCCTTTATATTACAAAAATTGATAATTAGTCTTTTATTTTTATTTTTAAGAATTTGACTATTATACTTTACAAAAATTAAGAAGTTAGTTCAGTAGGTGATATATAAAATTGAATTATTGAGTTTTGCTAATTTATTGCATATAATTTGATAAGTTTTTATTTTCGTTAATTCATTATATATAAATTGTTAAACAGATGTTTTCCATGCATGGGCATAACTAGAATTCTTATGATGTTGGTTGTTGAGTCCGATTCTCAGGTTGCTTTGGGTTGAGTATCGTGTGTGGCTCGACGTGGCGACTTTGGGAAGTATTTGTTAGCATTGATTCTATTTGTGCTTCTTTCCGTGAGGTTTGTTTTGTGCACGCATTTCATGAGGCGAATAGTCTTGCGGATGCTTTAGCTAAGGAAGGGGTAGGTCGGGTTTCGGTTTTCCAAGCTATTTTGTAAGGGGTTGGGTTGGTTGGTTCCTTGTTTCAGGATTGTGGGTATACTCTTTTTCCTCCATTTAAGCATAGGGGAATTTTTTAACGAGGCACGCTTTACCTTTTCTTGTATGATTTTGCACCTAATAAAATCATACATATTGAAAAAAAAAAACTTATAATTCTATCATTTCTAGTGGGGCTTATGCACAATTTTACCTTTAGGGGGCTAGGGCCCTTGTGGGCTCGTTAGCTTTGCTCTTGTCTTCATGTCAACAATTTAAACACAAGGTTTAACAATGTTACCCAATTTAACTACTCAATTTTTATAGAATATAAGTACTAAATTTTGACAATTTAAAGTAGAGAGACTAATTTTCCAATTTTTATAAAAGTATAATGATGAATTTCATAAGCAGACAAAGAAATCCACATGAGTCGGCTAACAATTTTTTTATTGTGTTAATAATTTGAACGAAAACTTAACATTAATAATAATAGAACGAATAAGTTATGTTAAATTAAATATATATATATAAATAAATTTTTGTTGTGGACTAATATAAAAAAATATTTAATTTTAGTTGATATTCGATTATGAGTAATTTTTTTTATTATTGTCGTTGTTATTATTATTATTATTATCATTATTATTATTATCGTTATCTTTCAGGTTTTCTTATGTCATTTTTTTAACACGTATTAGAATACAAAACAAAGCATTACAATATAAGAAATTATTATTTTTTTATGTCAATCAAATGTTGGTCTCGTCAATAATTTTCTAAAGTTTCGTCGAAACTACTCATCTTTCATTACTTTGAAACTTGACCGATTAACAACATTCAAAGTAATTCCTACTAAAATTTTATTTACCAATTTTTTATATGCTTTTGAGTCAAGTCTACTCACTGGTCGAAATTTGTCTGAAACATAAAATTCAACTTCATGTGTAATATGAATTAATTGATATAAAAAAATACCCAGTCATTCGTAGTACCAAGACTTGTTTTTTTTTTTTTTTTCCATATACAATTTGCAAAGTTGTTTGATCCTCTAGAAAACAGCATCAACTAAAAAAAAATAGAAAACCAACTAAAAAATCGAAGCCTTTTAGTCTACCGCAAGATATATTCCGGTCTGACTTCTTAAGATTTGATCACTACTTTGATTACAATAGTTTAATAACTTTATTATTTAATTGCTAATGACTTGATTTGGATCAAACACATTGCACGTGAAAAGTATACTTTTCATCACTTTGGCATATAATCCTTTGGCATTGTCGAATTTATTTGTCTGGTTAAGGAATCAAATCGTGCACGAAATATGCTTAATATATGGTATAGTTAATGTTTAATAATAAGTCATTATGAACTCGATCAATCATCTTAGTGAAAAAATGTTATTCTCTTTAAAAGATTTGAATTTAACTTGCTTTGTTTGCACGACGTGTGCAAGTTTTGTGCTTCCAAACACTGTACAGTCGACAGCTCAACTTTTTTTGTATTTGAGTTCATATTCATGACATCGTCCTCTTCGAACGGATAAAAGATCCGGACAAAGACTTGTATAAAAATGATACTTTGATAACAAAGACATGCATCTAATATTCGGACAGACTTTATGTAACTGAAGTAAAATATTTGGGGAGGAGGCCAAGACCTCGACTCTACTTAACTCGACTCGATTGCTTCCTTAAATATACCTGCATGGCAATGCATTTTCGAACATTATCGAGACACCAAAAACTTCACACCATAAAAAAGTCATAGTAGTTTAGTATATAATAACATCAATATAATTTTTGCCAATATAATAATACCTTCTTAGCTTGCTTGATGTTAGATTTTACATTTTCATCTCAAATATTTAGGGTCAAATCCGTCTAAAAATATGTATTTTTTAAATGACATCGTTTTGAGCTTTAATATAGCTACATCAAAATGACGTTGTTTTTAACGTTCAGTGTTATAATGTAATTAATTTTTAGTTTACTGATATAATCGATATGTGCCTAAAAGTTTGATGGTATTTAGAATTATGATGTTGTGAATAGAAAAATTTAATTGGGAAAATCACCCCATAATTAATATCTGCACTAACATATCTGAATTAGTCAGCAAATAAATTGTATTGTTGTGTACCGTTGTATAAATTTATAAGAATTTTTGTTGTAACATTGAGAAGGTCTAAATACTTTTAGGCACAAAATAGTTTAGGAATGTATTTTGAATATGTTAAAAATAACAAATTTTAATTTTTATCTTCTTCTCGACGCTAGGCTTTTTATATTTTTTTTGTTTGATCGGCGGTGACATCAATTTTAGTATTGGTTGTTGAATGCCGGTGTTTATTTTATTATTTCTCTTATATTTTCATATTCTGTTTTTGTTTTTAATTTTCTTAAGTTTTTTCAATTTTTAGTAAGAATCTTTGCTCTTATGGCACGCATTTTTTCTGACTTGTGATACTCTTTTTTATTGATTTTTGTGGTTCAGCTCATCTATCGTTTGACACGATTTTAGCATACCTTAGCGGTCGTTTGATGCTCGTACAAAGATCATCACAACGTTAGTTTTCTGATTTAATTCTATTTATGGTCATAGAAAAAATTGATTCTCACTCGTCTAATGATTTGTTAGCTGGTGGAATCAAAACTGTATAGCAGAGTAATCTGCCTGGCAATTTAGTTCGCTCATCACTCTTTTTTATCTTGTAAAGCATCTCATTTGACTAGAGTCAAGAAAGTTTATAAAAACTTTTAGTTTTGATAGTATGTTAATCTCCATAAAAATGTTTATTTTTCTTTACACATTTGTATTAAATTTTTAACAGACTAATCCATTTTTCTCTCTTTTTAATTTATTATATAAAATCTAAACCCAGGATCTATCATGTCAAATCATCAAGAACAATAAACCGAAAGCGGAAGCGTACCTGAATTCATTGATAGCTTGAAAACCTTGAATCTTGATGTTGAAATCCCAAATCTGTGGTATTGATCTTCCAAGAAGATAGGTTTTCTCTTGACGTAAAACTCTCTGACGGGGAAGGAGAGAAAAACAAGTTAACCTATTTCTTGGGGACCACTACCTCTTTATATAGTTGATTTAATAATCAACTATTAAGTATTTATAACTCTGCCCCTCATCGAATTATAAATACATCTTATGGTATCTACACTTTAATTTCCATGACATTTTAATACCCATGACACGCCTAACATAATTGGTCACTTAATTTTGTGTCATACTTTAAAATAGCAATATACATTATACATATGTGCCCACTATTACGGATTTTAATCCAACAATCTCCCACTTGGGCAACATATGTTTCCTGACAAATGTATAACCTTATGAGCTCAAAAAATTTGCTATTATATAATAGGTATTCTCAGAACAATCTCGTCCATCAACTATATCCATATAGGATCAAAGCAGCCTTTGTCGTATCAATCATGACAAGACCCATAAATGGTCACGTATACAAATATAGTCAAATGACATAGATCAATCATGGATGCGTAGCATGGAAAATTACATGAAATGTGAACCAAACATGTCTATTTCCAACTGGTCCTTCTAAACCTTAGTGAGATCAAACTTTCTTGAATTCGAGTGTGCATAAACCAAAAGAACTTTATTTCTGCAGAAAAAATAATCTTAAAATAACTTTAAATCAAGTAATCAAATTGTGTCTAAACCAAATGAGCATTTTTTAAAATTACAAACTCCCACTAAAACTGAATATCTTTATATAACATTACACCCACATGAGTAGTGTGCTCATGAAAGACCTAGGGTGATAGTTTCTTAATAAGCGCAAAAATATGGAGTTTGTACCAACATGCTCTATAGACACACAATCACTCAATTTTCTTTAACAACTAGGAATTTAATATTTATGTGATTCAAATTTGAAGTGTTCCTATTGTTCATAGAATAAATGAATGCATATTTATTGTCACAAAATAACCAAAGTGGTCTTTCTATTCAATCTATAATTAGCAACCCATGTGACAAAATTCTTTTGCATCAATATTCTAATAGAATCAAGTCTCAGAACTTGATGATCTCTAACTTAACAGAACTTCGATATGTGAGCATGTAATTTTTGTTCTCTAAAGATATTTCATAACCCTATTGGCTGCTATTCAATGGTTCAAACTAGAATTGCTTAAATATCTGTCTAACATTCTAACAATGTACGCAATATCCGAACGCATACATACTTGAGCATAAATTAAATTCTCAATAGATTATGCACTTGGAATTTTTTGTATTTTTTTTTAAATTTTAAGGTTACTTTTAGGGCATTGAGTAAGACTAAATTTGTCTTCTTTAGTAATATGAGTATCACTTGGTTTACTCCCACCGAATCAGTAGTATATAGAATTGTGAACCAAATTTATCTCAAAACCAAATGAGATAAACAATATGAAATTTATAATTTCGTTAATGAGAGTCCAACTTAAGCTCATAGATGAATTTCTTTAATTTACATATGATTGATTTTGTATCATTAGACACAAATCTATGATTGTACCATATAATTTGTTTCTTCAATGTCACCATTGAAAAACACAAGCGTAACATCCATCTTATGTAGCTCAAGATTAAAATAAGCAATAAGCGTCATGATTATCTTAAAAGATTCTTTCAATAAAACTTGAGAGAAAGCCTCCACAAAATCAATGTCTTCTTTTAGAGTATATCCTTTAGATACAAGACATGCCTTATGCTTGTCCACATTATCATTTGCATCCCTCTTGGTTTTAAATATCCATTTACAACCAATTGGTTTGCACCTTCACATAATGAGACAAGTTCCGAAACTTTATTGTCTTGCATAAAATTATACTATTCTTGAATGACATCAATCAACTTTTGAGAGTCAGAACTTTTATGATTTGATAAAAATGATTGAATCATTTTCTATCATTCCATTATTATCCTTATTTTCTTGAATAAATACAAAGTAATAATCTAGAATAGTATTTCTCCTTCCTCTCGTGGATATCTTTAATGACACTTATTTTTTTTAAGGTTGTTGAGTTTGTTCTTCTGAAACAATTACCTTATCTTGAATGAGAGTTGTTCAACATTGTTTTGCTGAGGTACTTGATTCACTTCTTGATTATGATAGGTGTAAAAACCTAAACATCATTAAAAGTGATAGTATGAATTAAATTATAATTCAACTTCCCCCAATAGCAATGTATCTAACCTTATTTCTCCCTCCAAACTCAACATCCTAAAAATGTTAAACCTCTCCTTAAAATAATCCTTATTGTGGGATCATAAAATTTACAGCCCATGGATCACTCAAAATAACCGAAGTAGTCGCTCACTTTTGAAGTTTAATTTCTTCACATGTGTCCTAACTTATACAAAAGAATCAATACTTTGTAACTTATTATTGTTTCTTTTGATTAGGACCTTTAGCAACTTTATTCTAATATATTTTTTTATTGCCCTTATTCTTAGAGACACTAACTAAATGAGCACTAACCGAATGAGTACTTTTACACTTATAATGCTTCAACTTTTCTTCCTCTTTAACACAATGAGAAATAAGCTCATTTATAGTCTATTTCTCCTTTTGACAGTTGTAACTAATTTTGAATTGGTTAAACTGCATAGGAAGCGATACCAAAATCATAAGAACAAACAATTGTTAGAAAGTTCGATCTTATGTACCTTAAGTTTTGAAGCAATATTAAATATTTTCATAATATACTCCTCACATTTCCTTGATCTTTATACTTCATAGACATCAAGTAAGTCAAAAGTGATGTCATAGCCTTAACATTTTTAATAAAATGTTTCTCAAATTTATCAAGGAAACCCTTAGTATGAGTAATATCTTTAGATTTGTGCTCCTAAAGAATTCTAGAATGTTGTACTTTATGATCATTAAAATCATGCAATTTGAACGAACTCACCTCTCAAAATCCCTTTTATGGGTGTTTACCACCATGAGAGGTGCGAGTTGTTCTTACTTAGTGCAAGGTCTATGTTCATACAACCAAATACTTTATGTAAGTGTCTTTTCTATTCCTTGAAACTAGTTTCACTAAACATGAGTGTAGAATGTATTTAATGTGATATTGTAACAAAAAAAATAAATTACCTAAATATAGAACAAAATAAGCAAATAAAATAAAAACAAGCCCACATAAATATTCATAAGTAAACAAATAAATTCAAAATAATGGCTAGTTCCCCTCAAGATACCAAGCACAACATTAATATCAAGTCTTTGGACAGTAATATTAACTGTAAGCGGTATTCTTGTTGTAGCAATCAAACATTGACAATAAACTATGTCAAACAATAGATTAATCTTTGGACTAACGTATTGCTTACATAAAATACCTTATAATTGTCACACATTTATCGCCACAGTTGTCGTTGTAATTCTCGCCAAATATTAACTTTCCTTTGGGCCAATTAATAAAGCGCATGAATTACAAAAACCCATAATTATCTTAATATTTTAAATAAACTAATCTACACACAAAACGGTCACTTTGGTGACATTATGTTTCAATTAATCTATTAAAATATTAGACACCCAAAACCAAAATATGAATTTAATTGTTTCAAAATATTTGTCTTAATTTTATCTTTCAATCAAATTAAAAGATAACCAAAATAATAATAAATTTGAATAAAGGTAAACCTCATATCAAGATACCGGACACTCCATTAATATTTCATCTTTGGACAAAACATTAACTTGCAAGTGATATCTTGGTACAAAGAATCAAACATTGATAATAAGAACATGTCAAACAAAAATCTTCCTTTAGGCCGATTTATTGCTCACATATAAAATCAATAATTATCTCATGTTTATTACCACATTTGCACATGTAATAATGTTAATTATTAACCTTCCTTTGGGCCAATTAATACTAACATAATCTGACTTACATGCACAAAACCTTCTATATATTAAAATAAAATAATTTCCACAATAGAGGTCACTTTGGTGACTTAATGCTTTAATTAATTTATCTCAAAATATATAATATAAATATACGATATCCAAATTTAAAATTATGTAACAGACAAAACTGAAATTTCTGATAACACTTAAGTTTTCGAAATAACCCAAATAAAGTTGTCTATATGGGGCTATCAGAAATCGAAAAAACCGAAATCTTTGACTGTTTCTCAAAAAATTCCTTAAGCATGCATTTATCAAAATAAAAGATTGAATTCAAAACAATCAATCTTTAACTAAAATTCAAAATGATAAGTATCATGCAGATGAGTAATTCATATAATGATCACATAAAACTTTAAAATATCCATAATAACCTAATGATCACAATTGAAACTATTGATCAAACTGAATAGAAAATGAATTTCATAAGATTAATGACATGTGATCAAAATTAAATAGTAAATAATGGTTCAAGCTCAAATAACTACGTACAATAACAAAAGAGTATACTTTAAAAAATAGCATGCTAGAAACTATTCAATCATAATTTAATAATCAAAACTTATTGTAATTTTATGCTATTATATCAAAACAACCAAAAAGATTGTTAATCGTGTATGCTCAAAACCAAATCTAAATGTATAAACGAATACAATCCTTGACTATATTAAGCATAACTCATGACTGAATTTATTCTAAATTCCAATCTACAAAAGATTAGAATCTTATGTTTCATCATGTTCTATTAATAACTTCTATTAAACTGAAATGTGTTATACTAATGATCAAACATTGATTTAAGAGAGTAAAAAACCAAACCTTAAGAAGACTCATATTAGTACAAAGTAAATAATTGTAAAACACCGAAACCAAATACTAAATCATGTGCTAAAAGTTTGGATATAAACCAAAACTAACTACCCAAAAAAAACCCTAAAATATGTCCGCAAATAAATTGGATAATTTTAATGGCTCTAGAAATTGCAATCTGCCAAACTGAATTCTATAAACATCAAAAACTTTATTTAAAAAATAATAATAACCTTTAAAAGGATTGTGCAGTAAACATGAACGGCATTAAAGATCCACAATAGCCAAGATACATATATTGGATTAGTTCCAAACACAAGAATCTTAGAATTGAAAACCAATTGTCAATTGCCGATTAATAACGCAACATAGAATTCATGTAACGACAAAACGCAACTATTCTAAAACTTTAATCGAGGATTTTAATTCTTTATGTTAATAGGTTATCGGTGATTTAACATGACGAGGCGTTGATGCCACTTGTTAGAATTAAACCATAACTAAATATGAAATCTAAACCCAGGATCTATCATGTCAAATCATCAAGAACAATAAACCGAAAGCGGAAGCGTACCTGAATTCATTGATAGCTTGAAAACCTTGAATCTTGATGTTGAAATCCCAAATCTTTGGTATTGATCTTCCAAGAAGATAGGTTTTCTCTTGACGTAAAACTCTCTGACGGGGAAGGAGAGAAAAACAAGTTAACCTATTTCTTGGGGACCACTACCTCTTTATATAGTTGATTTAATAATCAACTATTAAGTATTTATAACTCTGCCCCTCATCGAATTATAAATACATCTTATGGTATCTACACTTTAATTTCCATGACATTTTAATACCCATGACACGCCTAACATAATTGGTCACTTAATTTTGTGTCATACTTTAAAATAGCAATATACATTATACATATGTGCCCACTATTACGGTTTTAATCCAACAATCTCCCACTTGGGCAACATATGTTTCACAAAATGTATAACCTTATGAGCTCAAAAAATTTGCTATTATATAATAGGTATTCTGTAACAATCTCGTCCATCAACTATATCCATATAGGATCAAAGCAGCCTTTGTCAGATTATCAATCATGACAAGACCCATAAATGGTCACGTATACAAATATAGTCAAATGACATAGATCAATCATGGATGCGTAGCATGGAAAATTACATGAAATGTGAACCAAACATGTCTATTTCAACTGGTCCTTCTAAACCTTAGTGAGATCAAACTTTCTTGAATTCAGTGTGCATAAACCAAAAGAACTTTATTTCTGCAGAAAATAATCTTAAAATAACTTTAAACCAAAATAATCAAAATTGTGTCTAAACCAAATGAGCATTTTTTAAAATTACAAACTCCCACTAAAACTGAATATCTTTATATAACATTACACCCACATGAGTAGTGTGCTCATGAAAGACCTAGGGTGATAGTTTCTTAATAAGCGCGCAAATATGGAGTTTGTACCAACATGCTCTATAGACACACAATCACTCTGAATTTTCTTTAACAACTAGGAATTTAATATTTATGTGATTCAAATTTGAAGTGTTCCTATTGTTCATAGAATAAATGAATGCATATTTATTGTCACAAAATAACCGAAGTGGTCTTTCTATTCAATCTATAATTAGCAACCCATGTGACAAAATTCTTTTGCATCAATATTCTAATAGAATCGAAGTCTGTAAACTTGATGATCTCTAACTTAACAGAACTTCGATATGTGAGCATGTAATTTTTGTTCTCTAAAGATATTTCATAACCCTATTGGCTGCTATTCAATGGTTCAAACTAGAATTGCTTAAATATCTGTCTAACATTCTAACAATGTACGCAATATCCGAACGCATACATACTTGAGCATAAATTAAATTCTCAATAGATTATGCACTTGGAATTTTTTGTATTTTTTTTTAAATTTTAAGGTTACTTTTAGGGCATTGAGTAAGACTAAATTTGTCTTCTTTAGTAATATGAGTATCACTTGGTTTACTCCCACTGAACTGTAGTATATAGAATTGTGAACCAAATTTATCTCAAAACCAAATGAGATAAACAATATGAAATTTATAATTTCGTTAATGAGAGTCCAACTTAAGCTCATAGATGAATTTCTTTAATTTACATATGATTGATTTTGTATCATTAGACACAAATCTATGATTGTACCATATAATTTGTTTCTTCAATGTCACCATTGAAAAACACAAGCGTAACATCCATCTTATGTAGCTCAAGATTAAAATAAGCAATAAGCGTCATGATTATCTTAAAAGATTCTTTCAATAAAACTTGAGAGAAAGCCTCCACAAAATCAATGTCTTCTTTTAGAGTATATCCTTTAGATACAAGACATGCCTTATGCTTGTCCACATTATCATTTGCATCCCTCTTGGTTTTAAATATCCATTTACAACCAATTGGTTTGCACCTTCACATAATGAGACAAGTTCCGAAACTTTATTGTCTTGCATAAAATTATACTATTCTTGAATGACATCAATCAACTTTTGAGAGTCAGAACTTTTATGATTTGATAAAAATGATTGAATCATTTTCTATCATTCCATTATTATCCTTATTTTCTTGAATAAATACAAAGTAATAATCTAGAATAGTATTTCTCCTTCCTCTCGTGGATATCTTTAATGACACTTATTTTTTTAAGGTTGTTGAGTTTGTTCTTCTGAAACAATTACCTTATCTTGAATGAGAGTTGTTCAACATTGTTTTGCTGAGGTACTTGATTCACTTCTTGATTATGATAGGTGTAAAAACCTAAACATCATTAAAAGTGATAGTATGAATTAAATTATAATTCAACTTCCCTCAATAGCAATGTATCTAACCTTATTTCTCCTCCAAACTCAACATCCTAAAAATGTTAAACCTCTCCTTAAAATAATCCTTATTGTGGGATCATAAAATTTACAGCCCATGGATCACTCAAAATAACCAAAGTAGTCGCTCACTTTTGAAGTTTAATTTCTTCACATGTGTCCTAACTTATACAAAAAGAATCAATACTTTGTAACTTATTATTGTTTCTTTTGATTAGGACCTTTAGCAACTTTATTCTAATATATTTTTTTATTGCCCTTATTCTTAGAGACACTAACTAAATGAGCACTAACCGAATGAGTACTTTTACACTTATAATGCTTCAACTTTTCTTCCTCTTTAACACAATGAGAAATAAGCTCATTTATAGTCTATTTCTCCTTTTGACAGATTGTAACTAATTTTGAATTGGTTAAACTGCATAGGAAGCGATACCAAAATCATAAGAACAAACAATTGTTAGAAAGTTCGATCTTATGTACCTTAAGTTTTGAAGCAATATTAAATATTTTCATAATATACTCCCTCACATTTCCTTGATCTTTATACTTCATAGACATCAAGTAAGTCAAAAGTGATGTCATAGCCTTAACATTTTTAATAAAATGTTTCTCAAATTTATCAAGGAAACCCTTAGTATGAGTAATATCTTTTAGATTTGTGCTCCTAAAGAATTCTAGAATGTTGTACTTTATGATCATTAAAATCATGCAATTTGAACGAACTCACCTCTCAAAATCCCTTTTATGGGTGTTTACCACCATGAGAGGTGCGAGTTGTTCTTACTTAGTGCAAGGTCTATGTTCATACAACCAAATACTTTATGTAAGTGTCTTTTCTATTCCTTGAAACTAGTTTCACTAAACATGAGTGTAGAATGTATTTAATGATATTGTAACAAAGAAAAATAAATTACCTAAATATAGAACAAAATAAGCAAATAAAATAAAAACAAGCCCACATAAATATTCATAAGTAAACAAATAAATTCAAAATAATGGCTAGTTCCCTCAAGATACCAAGCACAACATTAATATCAAGTCTTTGGACAAGTAATATTAATAATAAAAGCGGTATTCTTGTTGTAGCAATCAAACATTGACAATAAACTATGTCAAACAATAGATTAATCTTTGGACTAACGTATTGCTTACATAAAATACCTTATAATTGTCACACATTTATCGCCATTACGATTGTCGTTGTAATTACGCCAAATATTAACTTTCCTTTGGGCCAATTAATAAAGCGCATGAATTACAAAAACCCATAATTATCTTAATATTTTAAATAAACTAATCTACACAAAAACGGTCACTTTGGTGACATTATGTTTCAATTAATCTATTAAAATATTAGACACCCAAAACCAAAATATGAATTTAATTGTTTCAAAATATTTGTCTTAATTTTATCTTTCAATCAAATTAAAAGATAACCAAAATAATAATAAATTTGAATAAAGGTAAACCTCATATCAAGATACTGGACACTCCATTAATATTTCATCTTTGGACAAAACATTAACTTGCAAGTGATATCTTGGTACAAGAATCAAACATTGATAATAAGAACATGTCAAACAGAAATCTTCCTTTAGGCCGATTTATTGCTCACATATAAAATCAATAATTATCTCATGTTTATTACCACATTTGCACATGTAATAATGTTAATTATTAACCTTCCTTTGGGCCAATTAATACTAACATAATCTGACTTACATGCACAAAACCTTCTATATATTAAAATAAAATAATTTCCACAATAGAGGTCACTTTGGTGACTTAATGCTTTAATTAATTTATCTCAAAATATATAATATAAATATACTGATATCCAAATTTAAAATTATGTAACAGTCAAAACTGAAATTTCTGATAACACTTAAGTTTTCGAAATAACCCAAATAAAGTTGTCTATATGGGGCTATCAGAAATCGAAAAAACCGAAATCTTTGACTGTTTCTCAAAAAATTCCTTAAGCATGCATTTATCAAAATAAAAGATTGAATTCAAAACAATCAATCTTTAACTAAAATTCAAAATGATAAGTATCATGCAGATGAGTAATTCATATAATGATCACATAAAACTTTAAAATATCCATAATAACCTAATGATCACAATTGAAACTATTGATCAAACTGAATAGAAAATGAATTTCATAAGATTAATGACATGTGATCAAAATTAAATAGTAAATAATGGTTCAAGCTCAAATAACTACGTACAATAACAGTAGTATACTTTAAAAATAGCATGCTAGAAACTATTCAATCATAATTTAATAATCAAAACTTATTGTAATTTTATGCTATTATATCAAAACAACCAAAAAGATTGTTAACTGTGTATGCTCAAAACCAAATCTAAATGTATAAACGAATACAATCCTTGACTATATTAAGCATAACTCATGACTGAATTTATTCTAAATTCCAATCTACAAAAGATTAGAATCTTATGTTTCATCATGTTCTATTAATAACTTCTATTAAACTGAAATGTGTTATACTAATGATCAAACATTGATTTAAGAGAGTAAAAAACCAAACCTTAAGAAGACTCATATTAGTACAAAGTAAATAATTGTAAAACACCGAAACCAAATACTAAATCATGTGCTAAAAGTTTGGATATAAACCAAAACTAACTACCCAAAAAAAAACCCTAAAATATGTCCGCAAATAAATTGGATAATTTTAATGGCTCTAGAAATTGCAATCTGCCAAACTGAATTCTATAAACATCAAAAACTTTATTTAAAAAATAATAATAACCTTTAAAAGGATTGTGCAGTAAACATGAACGGCATTAAAGATCCACAATAGCCAAGATACATATATTGGATTAGTTCCAAACACAAGAATCTTAGAATTGAAAACCAATTGTCAATTGCCGATTAATAACGCAACATAGAATTCATGTAACGACAAAACGCAACTATTCTAAAACTTTAATCGAGGATTTTAATTCTTTATGTTAATAGGTTATCGGTGATTTAACATGACGAGGCGTTGATGCCACTTGTTAGAATTAAACCATAACTAAATATGAAATCTAAACCCAGGATCTATCATGTCAAATCATCAAGAACAATAAACCGAAAGCGGAAGCGTACCTGAATTCATTGATAGCTTGAAAACCTTGAATCTTGATGTTGAAATCCCAAATCTTTGGTATTGATCTTCCAAGAAGATAGGTTTTCTCTTGACGTAAAACTCTCTGACGGGGAAGGAGAGAAAAACAAGTTAACCTATTTCTTGGGGACCACTACCTCTTTATATAGTTGATTTAATAATCAACTATTAAGTATTTATAACTCTGCCCCTCATCGAATTATAAATACATCTTATGGTATCTACACTTTTATTTCCATGACATTTTAATACCCATGACACGCCTAACATAATTGGTCACTTAATTTTGTGTCATACTTTAAAATAGCAATATACATTATACATATGTGCCCACTATTACGGATTTTAATCCAACAGAATTATGATGTTGTGAATAGAAAAATTTAATTGGGAAAATCACCCCATAATTAATATCTGCACTAACATATCTGAATTAGTCAGCAAATAAATTGTATTGTTGTGTACCGTTGTATAAATTTATAAGAATTTTTGTTGTAACATTGAGAAGGTCTAAATACTTTTAGGCACAAAATAGTTTAGGAATGTATTTTGAATATGTTAAAAATAACAAATTTTAATTTTTATCTTCTTCTCGACGCTAGGCTTTTTATATTTTTTTTTGTTTGATCAAAGTGACATCAATTTTAGTATTGGTTGTTGAATGCCGTGTTTATTTTATTATTTCTCTTATATTTTCATATTCTGCTTTTGTTTTAATTTTTCTTAAGTTTTTTCAATTTTTAGTAAGAATCTTTGCTCTTATGGCACGCATTTTTTTCGACTTGTGATACTCTTTTTATTGATTTTTGTGGTTCACTCATCTCTATCGTTTGACACGATTTTTTAGCATACCTTAGCGGTCGTTTGATGCTCGTATAAAGATCATCACAAATAAGTTAGTTTTCTGATTTAATTCTATTTATGGTCATAGAAAAAATTGATTCTCACTCGTCGATGATTTGTTAGTTGGTGGAATCAAAATCAGATAGCGAGTAATCACTTTTGCAATTTAGTTCGCTCATCACTCTTTTTTATCTTGTAAAGCATCTCATTTAACTAGAGTCAAGAAAGTTTATAAAAACTTTTAGTTTTGATAGTATGTTAATCTCCATAAAAATGTTTATTTTTCTTTACACATTTGTATTAATTTTTTAACAGACTAATCCCTTTTTCTCTCTTTTTAATTTATTATATTTGTAATATATTTTTTAATAATTAATTAAATTCAAAGGTCATTATTCAAAAAATAACAATAACATATTTTAAAAACACTTGCAAATCATCCATATTTTATGTAGTACTTAAAAAAGTTGTAATAACAAGATTCCTTGTTTGCTTTTTAGTTGTCTCAAAAACACTTATCCGACAAACACATCTGATTTAGCGGCGTTTGAAGACGAAACCGACGGCCGAAAGTAATCCAAGACGAGAATAGACGGAAATCCCACCACGTCATTTTTCACACCGCTTTCCCAATTTTTAACCTTCCCGATATACCCCTTTCTCCACTACCGAATGTTCGGCCAATTATACAGATCTGCCCCAAAACACACTCCCCGTTCCACTCAGTATTCAATTCAGTCCCTTGTTTTGGTGCCAAGAAAATTCAATAAGAAAACTAGTCAATTTGCGGCAACTTTGGATTTTCCCGAGATTCCGAGAAAAACAAAACAAATCTTGATGGTTTTTGCGAGCTTCGGTTTTCTCGGAGACCAAACAGAGTATCTGCAGCATTTAAAAGCCGCTTCATTCTTGAATGACAACTGTGAGAATCCCAAACTACCGCTTGTCCGATTTCTGTCCCACTGTGATTAATTCAAATTATTTTAATAATTAGGAAAACGAAAATTGAATCTGAGAAAAAAAAACAGAGGGCAAAGAAAAGAAGAACTGCAATCCTCCATTTGTATTCAATTTCAATCACCTTTACACGGTACTAAGAACTACGAGAAGAAAAAAACCCAGATTTTGCTTTACTTTCCCTCAAGTTTCTATATTTACACAAAAAGTGAAGAAAACCCAAAAAGCAAACTGACGTCGTTCTGTTCTTGCTACTCCCTTCCTACAAATCCAAGAAACAGTCGTCGGAGAAAGAACGGAGGAGATCCTGGAGGTCACGTGACTCGTCCCCGAGTCTCAACGCTTCCATAACCCGTTCGAAAACCAGCACGTGACACGGAATATGAAGCACCCCTTTCTGGTCATACCCATACTCTTGAGCCGACTTGTTGAGCAGGCTAACGAAAACCGGGTGGTTCAGCAACTCCGCGTTCACCACGAACCGCTCCATCTCTTCCCCGACGAAGACCGGAACGTGGCCCTCGGGTACCGACCGGCGCGAATGCTTTTTCAACGAAGCGACCGCCATGCGGAAAGATTCAGCCCGGCGGGTGACCCCGGTGCGATGGCGCGTGGAGATGGTGTCGGAACGGAGAAGGCTGTACTGCGAGGAAGTGTCGGCGACGCGGGTGAGACGGCGGATGAGTTGCTTCATTGGGTATTCAATGAAGAGAAGAGAAGAGAAATCTTTGGGTGTTAAGCAATTGTGGTCGTCGTCGGAATCTGGGAATATAGCATGAGTTCGATTGTTTGGAGAGAAGGAATGAGAGAAAAAGGTAGAAGATATTTGGGAATATATAAAGCAGACGGAAAGAAGGAATTAAATAAAGGATGGAGAGAGAAAGAGAAAGAGAGAGAGAGAGGAGGTACGGGTAAGAGTACTTTGAAGGTACAACCAAATTAGTTAATTTATTATCATCTTTTAGGCTTCGTTTGGATGCAGTTGCATTCCGCCAGAATCTTACAAGGCCAACGCATGTTTTCTATTTTTTTATTTAATCATGGCATTCAATTAATTAGGAGTGAATTTTGTAAAAATCTATTATAAAAATAATTTTTTAATTTGTTTTTTATCCATAATATTTAATCTGACTTTATTTCAAAATTTTAACGCTTAATCTCACTACACCAATTAATTGTTGGTGATATATTTTAAATTATATTATCTTCTTTAGAATTAATTGTATTGTCTTTTAATTAGTGCTTACTTTGGTAATTTTATGGACAAATATTTGATATATTACTTGGATCACAAATTGGGTAGAATAATGATAGGTATTTTTATAGTTAATTTAAGGTTTAAAAAATAAATATTCGTCACAATTTTAACTTTATTGTTAGTCTATCTAATAATAATCCCAACTTCATTCGCTTAACCCTTTGTATAATTTTGGGGGACTTCTTAGGTTTTCTCAGTTTTAGAATTAAATAAATTGATCTTTAAGAGAAATAACAATTTAGTCTTTTATAGTTTCGAATGTGAGAAAATAATAATAATAATTAATCATAATTTTATTTTTTTCATCAATTGAATATAATCTCGATTGACATAATATGTATAGTTAAATGGGGTTGAATGGAATTGATTTTGGAAAATTTCTGCTTTGCTTTGTATTTATTTTAAAATTATCATTTTGTTATATTTTTTTTATAAATATCATTTATCGGTCTAGTATGTATAGGTATATCTCATATGTAACATTGTATATATTTAGTTAAAGAATCATATATATAAATATTGATATTAAGATTATGTTTATAAAATTGTCATAGTATATTTCTATAGTGTTTTATTGAAAACTAAAATTAATTAATTAAAAAACGAGGTGGTAACAACCTAGTATTGTGTTAGCCATTATATTCAGCCACGTTTAGCATATAGTTAATGGCGAAATTTATAGTAAAAGTTTGAAGATGTCAACTTAAATTTTTTTTAAAAAAATTGATGGCAAAGTTAAAAAATATATATATAAAGAGTATATATAATATTTTATATGAATTCCCTCTGTATAAATTATCCAAAAAAATATTTATATACAGCAATAATGAATGAATTTATTGCAATATTAGAAGTTGTCACATATGCTAATTTACAGCAACCTTGACATGACAACTGTGGGTTTCGTTGACAATTCAATAATGAAATTTTGATAATTATTTATTTTTTTATGTGTATAATTACACTAAATTCAAGTTAAATTCATATACGCTAAATCTAAATTCATGTCTAATTATTAAATTGATTGCAAATTAGTAAAATAAAAAGGAGAAAAAAATAATATGACTGAAAAAAGATAAAGGAGGCCATAATTTCGAGATATACAATGCTAAAATTTGAAACTCATATTTACAATATAATCTTTTAAAACCTACCCCACAAACAATTTGATTAAATTTCAAATTAAAACTTCCATTTTTACTTCTAATTATTACCTCTGATAAAATGAGTTGAAAAGCTTCAAAGTGGCATAATGTATAGTTCAAATCCCATGAAGCTTTTTTTTTTTACAAATGTTAAATTTACCAAAAAAAGTTGAACAAACTAAATATTAGGTTCCTTGATGAAGTCATACCAATTAAAGTTTTGATTTTGTCAAGATAAATATTGATTAGGTGGTGGTTGGTTTCCATTTGTTGTTAATGAATATTAGAAATCATTTGATTATAATAATAAGTTATACTTACACATGTATTCATAAGCATATATAGTACATCAAGAAGCATTCAAGAATAAAAAAGCATAGGGTATATAATATTTCATCCACTCTTGGCAGCTTTGAATGGACTAAACATTCTAGACAATGGGCAAACTCTAACCTAAATATATGAAACGAAAGTGTCAAAATCAGGAATGGACCTAAAGGGGTGGTCGCCCTCTAAAATTTTGAAATTCTTATATGATTTAGAAATTTTTTAAAATTATTTTTATGTATTTGTTATTGAAAATCTATTTTCTTCCCCTTAAAATTTTATAAGTTCACCCCTAACATAAAATTCTACGTTTGTCCCTGATCAAAATCACAGTGGTTTGGTGATTCAAACTGTTTCTAACCTATTTGATAAACAAAGGCTCAACTTTTTAATTAATTGTGGAATTGTAGTATAAAACTCTTGAATCATCTTAAGGAATCATTTTTGGAATCTAGTCAATATTCTTAAAGTCATAATTAGCTTTTTTTTTTTTTAAAAGGTAGTATAATAACTGTAATCTAATTTGGAGAGCATATCATCAATGATAAATATGTATAGGGACAAGTATAACTCACAAAAATTGGGAGATACAATTGAGAGATGCAAACTAAAAATAAAAAAATTGGGAGATACAACTCAAATGAAATAAATTTGAAGGTTCAATTAATTAAATAACTCAACTAATATGAATAATATTTGTATATATATATTTTTAGGCTTATGAGTATCATAAGCCCTTGAACTTTTGAAAATAAATTAATTAAGTTTCTGAACTTTTTTTTTTGCACCCAATTAATCTTTTATACTCCAAAAATTTATTAATGTACCAATTTGATCAACTTTGACGGTTAAATCTAACAATTTTTTAAATTAATTGGTGTAGCGTATCGTATTATATTGTTATAAAATATCACGTGACAAAACTGTAGTATGTCACGCAACAATAACATCTCAAGAAAAAAACCCGTAAAAAGTTCAAAAACTTTAAGCATCATTAGACCTATTTTTAAAATATTTTTAACCAAATTGTCATGTTCCAAATATTATTTAATCGATGGATCCCTTCTCTCCCTACTCGTATGATATTATCTTCGAAACCTTCTAACTGCCAAATTTTTTTGGTGTCTACTCTTATCGATGCTGAAAACAAAACTTAGCGTCTTGAGAAATTGAATAATCTGTTATCGGATGCGAAAGTTAAAGGCATTAGATCTATTCCGATTGGAGGCCCTAGTATTCAGAATGAGTTAATGTGGTTCTTTAATAAAAATGGAGATTATTCTGTCAAGTCAGGATATCATGTCAAGTTTGTGTTAAAACCAAATCATAATAGATATAAAATCTAAACTTATAATATATTATGTCAAATCATCAAGAATAATAAACCGAAAGCGAAAATGTACATGAATTCATTGATGGCCTGAAAACCTTGAATCTTGATGTTGAAATCCTAAATCTTTGGTATTGATCTTCTAAGAAGATAAGTTTTCTTTTGACGTAAAACTCTCTGACGGGGAAGGAGAGAAAAATAAGTTAACCTATTTCTTGGGGACCACTACCTCTTTATATAGTTGATTTAATAATCAACTATTAAGTATTTATAACTCTGCCCCTCATCGAATTATAAATACATCTTATGGTATCTACACTTTTATTTCCATGACATTTTAATACCTATGACACGCCTAACATAATTGGTCACTTAATTTTATGTCATACTTTAAAATAACAATATACACTGTACATATGTGCTCACTATTATAGATTTTAATCCAACAGTTTGTAGATGTGAAATCGACCTTCTCTTCAAGCTCTAGTGACGGTCCTTCTTTCGATAAGAGATTATGGCGTTCTGTTCGAAATCTTCGTGTCCCGCCTAAAGTTAAATCCTTCGTGTGGAAAGCATGTCATAATATTATTGGAACAAAAGACAATCTTTTTAGGAGGTTCAATGGTCATGCCTCCTTTGGCTCGTCTTGCCCTCGATGTGGGGATTGTCTTGAAAGCATTGAGCACTTATTTTTCTTCTGTTCTTTTGCTCAGGCCGTGTGGAGAGCTTCAGGATTTAACTACTCTCCTGAGTGTCAGAGATTTCCATGTTTTATCAGATGATGGAAGAAACTTTCTGATCTTAATGCCAAAGGATACTTCTGAGATGGTCTTCATCTCATTGTTTTCTTATGTTGGCATTTATGGAAGTCAAAGAATTCTCTTATTCTTTCCTCATTGACGAATTTTCCTATTGAAGTGTGGCTTAGAGCTGAGGCTGCATTCTTGGTTGAGTGATTAAATATTGGATTTTTCAAGTATTTAAATATAATCATTTAATATATTTTTATTATTTGGTTGAGTGATTAATTATATAAATTAAAATTAAAATATTTAACTTGAAATATAATAAAATTTATATTTAATAAAAAATATATAGTCATTTAACATATACTCACTGTGTGATTGAAGGCAAAAATCATATTGTGCATGTTATATTTTTGGCACAAAATTTGTTATTTTTTTTCTCCCTTGAGTTTTTCTTTTCTTCTTTTTTATTTTTAACAATATCAATTTGATTACATGTCACGTAAAAATCAGCAAAGGTGTGCTTCGTCAGCCACACTTTTTAAGGATCGTGCCACATAAGAAAAATTGCATACATTCCGCCATACCTTTATCATATGTGCTAGAGATGGATATGATTTCGATAAATAATCTTGAAAGAGTGTTACTTTGGTAACTAAATTTAAAAATTATATTTTTTTTATAAAAATACCCTTTAAAATATACATTTAAAAAATAAATATTTTATGTAAATTAGTTTATTTCTGAATATAAAATTATTAAATAATTATAGGTGAAGTGGTAAATGATTTGTGTACAAAAATGTTGGTTATGCGTTCAAATCTAATTAATGAGTTTAAGTAGTTTTATTTAAAACTACTTATAAAAGTATGAAAGACAAAGAGAATACTACAAAAGTATTTATTATATTTGAAAATATAGAGTCAACAATCTATATGGTAAGTGGTTAAAGTTTTCAGTTGACAATCTCCTCTTTCCCCTAAGTTGTAGGTTCGGGATTTATTAAGAGCAAATTTTCATTCTCCCTCTCTTAAGTAAAAATTGTTAAAAGAAGAAAAATAAATATGAATAAATTTGTAATTAAAAATTGAGTTGGTGTCCATTGAGGTATGACATCAAATTCAATAAGAATTTTAATTATTAGTATATAACATATAAATACATTTAAAACGTAAATATTTTATATAAATAATTTTATTTGTGAAAACTAATTATCAAATTATTATAACTGAAGCAGTAAAAGTTTGTGTATAAAAGCTTTGATATGTACGTCGGTGCATTCTAGTTTTAAATATTAGGGTTTTAGTTAAGGTTTTAATTTGTAAAGTTTAAAATTTAAGATTAGTGTTTAAAATTTAGGGCCTAGATTTTTAGATTTAGGGTTTAGTTTTTTAAAGTTAGGGTTAAAATTTTAAGATTTTAATTTTATAGTATAATACAGATTTGTGTAAAATTAATTTTACACAAATTTATCTAACTTTTAATAGTTTTATTATAGATTTATAAAATACGGAGTAACTTTTAATTATTAACTGAGATGATGTTCGACTGTTCGATTCGACTAGACATATTAAATTCAATCAAATTTTAATTATTAGTGTAAATTAAATTATAAAATTATATATTTATTTTTTTAAGACTATAACACGTGTTCAGAGTTGCATGCGTGCGAATGCTGATGTCATATATAAGAAAGCTATAGATATTTGTGGGGGTCAGGGAGGAGTGGGTTCCACGTAAAACACAGAAAAAAGAAAAGTAAAGGCGAAAGGGAAATGAAAGAGGAGGTTTGTCGGCATTGCAACTTTGCAAGGCATGGCTTTCCACGAGGCCGTACGCTCATATTATTTATTTACATTCTCTTAATATATTAGTATTTATATTATTAATTAAATTTCTCGTTTAACCAAATTTTAATTCAATTAATAAATTATAAAATTATTTTATTTAAAATAAGAGAGGGAGGGTATAAATAATATCAAACATAAGATTTAAATGATTTTCAAAATTTAAAGTTATTTAAATTATAAAACTACGGCTTTGTGGTTGAGCTGTATTTTTGAGGCAATTTGCTATTTGCATGAATAAAAACAAATTTATCCTAGAAAAATTACGACTTATAGAATTAAAAAATTTTAGTAAAGGATAAAAAATAATGAGTCGTTCTAAAGAAAAAATAAATTAATTGACCTTTTCTTAGTTTAACCAGCTAGTTTTTGACCTAATCGTTCTAAAATGTATAAAAATTAAAATTTTATTAAATGAATTTATTTTGAGATAATTATTAGATACACCGTTAATTTAATAATATATTTACAAACACCTTTAGATAATAACAAAGGTCCTTATAATATAATTTTAAAAACTTAAAACAAATAAATAAGACATTTGGCACTTCTCTCAAGCATGCTGATTTTTTACATTAAAAAACAGAGAAATTAAATAAAAAACTGCAGTCAAGTCAACAATTCTCAAATCTCAATCACACACCAACTAAAATTAAAAAAAATTTAAAAAAATCAAATGCCCTATAGTCCAAGCTACCACATAAAATTAATAAACAAAACAATGCGAAAAAAGAGACAAATTTTAGTCCAAAGCTTGACATTTAATTGATTAGAAATGGGAACAAATAATTGAACGAATCCAACCGTACATGTCCCATGCTACGGACCCAAGTATTAAAAATTATGTGTGAGAATTGAAAATTGTAGTCAATATGCGAGCAAAATTTTCTTTATTCACATTGGCCTACAAATTTGCAAATGTTGACCGACTCACCTTAGCTCAGTTTGAGACTAGGGCAAGGGGGGCTAATGGACCATGGCTTTCTAGAATTTTACCACATGGAATATAGTTTTATAATTAGGTGTTGTTATCAACAAAGTTTCGGATTTTATATTCATTAAAATCATATTTCACTCTCCTAAATTAAAATTATTTCAAAAAAATAAGTGTTAAGTTAAGAATACATTCACTCGCTTAATGGCCAGCAATTTCTAGAATAGGTAATTAAAAGTTCTCAATTGACACTCTATTTTTTAAGTTGCAGGTTGAATACTCATTAAGAAAAAATTATCTCATTCCTAGATAAAAATTGTTCTAAAGAAAAAACATTTCTAACTACTTTATGCCGATTTGTACCATGGATGCACCAATGGCACAAGTACCAAAATGGCAACTTTTGAACCCCATGAAATTCTAGATTTATGCTTTATTTGGATTTTTTTGGTATTTTCACGTTTATTTTATGATTTATATTAGGGTTTGTAATTGATGTTTCTAATAACAATATATTTTTAAAGTTTAAACATAAATTCTCTCATTAGATTGCAACATACCTTATTATATAATGTTTAAGTTATATAAACACCCTTGAATCACAATTAAACTAAGATTCAATAGGATTTTTATTATGATACATTGGTTCACATAAGAAAATTTCAAGACTAACAACGGACAAGTTTAGCCCGACCCTTGAACAAGTGCATTTTTTTCTAGCCAAATACGGTTTGATCCGATTGAAATCATGTATGAAAAACATATCATTGAATTTTTCTAATGACTTTGTATTATAAGGGCAATTATATTTTGTGATATGAACCATATGATCTCACCTAACATATGAATAGTTGTATTGAAATTTCTAACATTTGATTGTGTGAAAATATGAAGTCCAAAAGAGTCGTTGGATTGAAAAGTAGGGATTTGAAGGTGGTAGGTTGAGTAAATAACATATGAAGAATTGAACCAATGTAAATATTAAAATTCGAACTCACACAAGAAAAGACAACAGGAACATCCTTGACAACTCAACCAAGATATAAAGTCAAAAAATACCCTCAACGTTTGATTGAATAGTCATTTTGGCTCATATTCTTTTTTTGGAGCAATTCAACCCTCAAGTTTTATTTTGGGTCAAAATAACCCCTCTGCGGATGAAAAATGACAGTCAACTGACGATAAATGGCTTGAAATGACGTGGCAAACTTATATGGCAGTGCATGCTGATATATCAATATCATATAGACAAATGTATTGACTTAAAAAAATGTTACAACAGTCAAAAAATAATTTTATAAAATTATATAAATTTAAAATAAATTTTTCTGCTGACTTATCTTTCTGTCAAGTCATTTTAAATTGTTTACCGTTAATTTTCTAACAATTTTCATCCGTAGAGGGGACATTTTGACCCAAAATAAAATATTGAGGGTTGAATTGCTCTAAAAATAATAGGGGCTAAAGAGACTATTTAATCAAACGTTGGACGTATTTTTTGACTTTATACCCTCAACAAATTAATACATCTTTCAATTTAAATTTTTATATATTGTTTGTGGGTTAGGTTAGATTAATAAATGAAAATGCAATCTTTAGGACCCATCATTTCTGAATTTGTGCATATCATCATCCAATAAATCATAAGGAACTATTATTTTGATATATATATATATATATTCTTAAATAAATCGTCGTCAAAAGTTGTACTTTAAACGACCCAAACCTTCCAATAAGAAATAGTGCTAGAGGGCATGTGAAGTTTGAAATTCGGTTTACGTTGCCACATTTGGTAGGAAATTTAGGACGACACGAGAAATTTAGGCAGGGAATTTAGGACGAAACTTGAGAAATAATTTTTTAGGTATTTCTTTTATAACTAGGGAGGGTTTTAGAGTTTGAATCCTAGATAAAGATTGTCCATGTTATTTAACTATTCGAATAGATTTGTTCACGGGTTGAACTACTCACCTAAAATTTACATAAAACTAAGGCGCTTGTGAAAACAATTTTTTTTACCGCCTGTGTATAGGATAATAATCTTAAATAAAATAACCCTATTCTTTTCTATTGCAAATGACACTCGGAGTGCCTTATTCAAATAAAAACATTAAAGTACTAAAACGATAAAAAAAACAATAAAACGCAATTTAAGAATAAAAAATCCAATTGCACTACTTATAATGCAATATATGCATAAAGTACTTAAGAATTAAGCTTAATACGATTGAATTAGAGTCAACAATCTCTAGAGTATGTGGTTAAAACTCTCAGTTGACATATTCCCCTTCCCCGAAGTTGTGGCCTCTAGATCTATTATGAGCAAATTTTTCCTTTGCCTTCCTCTAGGTAAGAATTATTCAAAAAAATATGATTGAATTAGAGACTAAAATAAATTCTTTATATGTGTATTGACATGAAGTGTATTAATCTCATACACAAGTCATGCTTGAATCTATTATGGTTCGGCCCTTGAACACCTCTAAACTGAAATAGTGGGACTATTGACGAGGAACTTGTATTTGTATTAAATTTAAGCGTATATTTCTATAAATTTTGAGACTTTAATAATTTATAATATATTTGTTCCACCTAAACTTATTATCTTCGTACAATCCTGAAAATACCCTTCGGCTTCTTTATATTCGACGAGCACTCGGGAGATGATTCACAATCACTAAGTACTCAAAAGTTGGACCTGATGATCCCGGAGACCCCAGCCTAACAACTCTATACGGTGTCTACGTGCCCAACATGTAAAGCCTAAGTACTCGGAAGTTGAACTTGACTCTGCCAACTCATTTGTAGACTATTACTAGGCTTGACACCATCTAATCACCAACAGTGCCAAAGGCTATAAATACTCGGGCTAGCAATAAGAAGCAAGCCGGATCATAAGGGCAATACTCCTATTTTCTTCATCATCTCTCCTTTCTTGTTTTATGGCACAAATTTTTATGTTGTCTGCGACTCTCCGCCTCAAATCTATAGAGGTCACAACCATCTTAGTCCATGGTCTTCACTCTCTTTGTTCGGTGTCTTCTCATTTTAACATCAATAATATTAATTTCATTATTTGTTATAAGAAATAATTTATATCACATTTTAATTAAGTAATTACTTTTATATCTTGTGTCATGTGAATAAACAAGATGGAAAAGGGTTGGCCCGTAGTGTGGTTTGGTTGAGAGTAAGGGTCACGGAGAATTGTTCCCTGCCAACAAAGAAACAACAACTAGGGTTTGCATGAAAGCAACTTAACAACCGCCCAAACAATTAACAAACAAACTACATTTGTTTCTTCATTTCTCCAAATCAAGCAAAGCAATTGCCTTCTCCCTCCGGTCTCATGCAATGTTTTATAAATTTGTTATACCATAAAATCCGATTTCAATCTGTACCAACTCTATTAAAATTTCGTTGCACCTTAAATTATTATTTTTTTACTCTCCTGATTTTATCGGTTTAATTAATTTTTTATCAATTTTTTTTTAAAAAAAATCGAATTCTATTGAATACGTTAGATGGAGCTAATCTTAGTTCCGAATTAAACCGATCCGATCTGTGGATCTGGTTTGTTCATCAATGATCTCATGGGATATGGTCGGCTGCCATGTTAGCTTTTGTTTTCAGCAATTAAGCATCATATTGTGTCTCTGTCTCTCTTTCTGTCCATTTAGGACCACACACGGATTCATCTCATGTTTTGTTAGTATTTCAGAAGGGAATGGTGTGCTGGGATCAAATGTTTGATACCCAAACGAATTCCCCATTCGGTTAAATAAATATAAATTGATGCCATTTTAAGACTTTTAATTCTCCAAAAAGTTAGTTTATAAATGTTTCTCTTGTGAAAAAAATAATATTCATTTCTCCTCCTCCCTGGCATCTTCAACTTTTTCTTTTTTCTTTTAATTTTTACGTGATCGGCGGTGGAACTAATTTTGATGTTAGTTGTCGACTGTTGATAATTTTTTTCTTTATTTTATTTTTTACTTTTTGTTTTTAAATTCAATAATACTGTTTTTGTGACACATTTTTCTCTACCTTTTAGTACATATTTTCTGCCTTTTGGCATGCTTTTTTTCCTCTTAATTGGTCGTTTGACCGTTTCTTTTTTTATTTTCTATCATGGATGGATTTGACGTCGTCGCAATTGATCAAGACGACGTTTTTTTATTATCATGTATACCTCTATGTTTTGGACCCTCGAACTGGATTCGGATACGAGCTCACGGTCATCGCTTTTGTTCGCGGTTGAGTTGTGGTAATGACCGTATTGTCAACGTGCCTTATTATTGTAATATGTATTTTTTAATGTTGTTTGTTGTTAATTTTTACATTTTATCGTCGAGCTTTGGTGATGTTTGTATCTATTTTGTTTCGAGCCTTTGAGTTAGAGTTTTTCATTTTCTTTCTATGGTCCTGTTGATTAGGGGTGTATTCGGTTCGGTGTTCATTTTTTTAACAAAATATGAACCGAACCTTAGTCTACAGTTTTTTAAAAAGAAAATCGACGAAACTGAATGGTAAAAAACCGAAATACCAAAAACCGAATTTTGCGGTTCGATTCGGTTAAAAATCGCGGTTTTAACGATTTTTTTCAAATTCAAAAAAAGTAAGCAAAACATATAATATATTTTAATTTACCATTAGACACTCCAATATCAATTTATTTTGCCATTAAGAACAAGAAAACACATGTTTTAAGCCCTTGACAAATCTAAAATTTCAAATAAAAATGAATTAAAAAATAAAGATGATTACAAAACATACAACCTATCCAAAAATAAATCAAAAAAATATTCATTTAACTAATATCCAAAAATAAACTTAGAACACAAATATGTAGTCTAATATATTGTTTGATTGAAGTCAAACTCAAATATTTAACGTCATAAAACAACCCCTGAATAAGAAATATTATAAAAATATATTCCAATTTGAAACACAATATTCAATCAACTTAATATTATAAAAATATATCCAAATATTCCAAGAGACTATCTTAAAAAACAAATCCAAATATTCCAAGAGACTATCGTAAAAAACAAATCCAAATATTTCAAGAGACTATCTTTAAAATATATTTGATATGGATCATAATGTATTTTTTAATTTGGGTTGATATGGAATAAATGGGTTTTATATGGAAAACCCGAGACCGAACCGAATTGAAAAGCTTGATTTTTAAACCGAACAAAAAATCGAACCTCAACAAGCAAACCCGAACCGAACCGCATAGCCCGGTTCGAGTTGGTTTTTCAGTTTTCTCGATTTCATTGCTCACCCCTATTGTTTATTATCTAGAGACGTTAGTTTTCTTGTTTTTAGGAATATGTTCAAATCAAGTTCGTTTACCTGAGTTGTAAACTCTCATTATATTTTTAATTTTTTTTCTCTTATAATAAAACTAGCATGATCATATTAGAAAAAAACTATATCATATTAAGATAAAAATTAAATCACCGACCATAAATTAGGATAATACATCTCACCTAAAACTCACTTTACAAACATGAATTTAATGTTGCCAATAATCATGTGTCATGTTGACTAGAAAAGGCTAAAATTTTTAGTTGAAATGATTTAAAATTTAATATTTTCAATAATTAAAAGACCAAGAAATTTAATCAAAAAAATCAATTAAAACTATATTGAAAACTAAATCTATTCCATAATATAAGTCATCGATTCATTAATTTTTAAAGTTTTTTTCTTCAAAACTGAATTTAATCCAATTATAGGTATAAATATCAAGATATACATGAATACCATTATAATGTGTTATACATGAATTTTGATTTGGCACAATAATGTACATGTAATTTAATTATTTTAATAAAACACATAATTTTTTATTCAATTATACATATTTTAACAAATAAAACCACCCATTTATTTTTTTTATGTTAAATTGATATAATTATTTGCATTTGTAATATGTAATGTAAAATGATGCTATGTTGATTTGTGTACTATGTCATAATAGTAATTTATAAAAAATTCATTTATATAATCATAGCAAATCAAAATTTTTACATAACGCTATACATTTAAATAAATAAATAAAATTAAATTCATGAAATAATTTCAGTGCTAAAAGATATCATTGTTCCTTCTAGGTAACCGGATTGGAGTCCATAAATCCTATTTGGAAAGATTAAGTTGCAATTGACCCCACTTAAACTTACTATATGGAAATATTAAAATTGTATCAAAGTTTTTCTTAGGAAATATTAAAATTGACCACACTTAATTTGTTAAGGTATGGAGTCAACAATACTTATTATAGTAGTATAGAAATTTTCTATACCCCATACTCTGCTCTGACCTCATCCGAAAATTCTAGTTCCGTCACTGTTTGGGTCCAAACTATAATTATTCATCGGCCAGAGTCATTTTCAGTACTCAGTATATTAACAGTAACAAACATATTGGAGACAAAAGACCCATTTGTATCCCGGGCATGTATGTTTACAAGTCCATTATCTTCTTCACCAACTTTGATACAAATTGAAATTAAATCATCTGACTTGTAAAGCCCATTTGAATATATCAAATAATAAAATAACAAATACATATGATGAGGATACATTTTTGGGATGGAAACAAAAATTAGCAAATACAATAAAACCTTTATTTTAAGGTAATTACATGAAATTATTTATTTATATATTTTCTTAATATTTTAATAAGGTATACAGTTTATATATTCAAATATTCGAACCAGAATCTTTCAGGATAAAGATTGTTATTTTTCTACCGGAATCACTTGTTGAGCTCAAAATCTATCTGAATGAAAATGTTTGTTGATACATCCATTTATAGTGTTAAAATTTAATTTTAATTGCTATATATAATTATAACACTAATTAATTGATTGTTAAAAATATTTTAATTTTTGTTATTTATAAAATCCCTAAAATATCTAATTTTTTTTGAACAAATTCTACTTAAGGGAAGGGGAAGGTAAAATTTGCTTTTATTGGGTCTAAAATCCACAACTTAAGGAGGAGAAAATGTCAACTGAAAGCATTTAATCACTGTAGAATATGCTGACTAAAATATCTAATTTCTAAAAACTAAATCTCTTCATTATGGTCATTAAAGGCCAAGCTGCTGTTGCGCAGCGAAGTCTCTTCTTGTCGTTACAAAAGCCACAACATTCAACAGGTTTATTCTTTGTCGTTTGATTGACATCCGTGGTTCAGGAAAAGTCCCTCTTCGCATCTGCAGTTCAAGAAAAGTCCCTCTTCGCATCATCTGCTGTTCAGGAAAAGTCCCTTTTCGCATCATCTGATGTTCAGGAAAAGACCTTTCAAGAAAAAAAAGATGTTCAGGAAAAGTCCCTCTTTGCAGCATCTGTGATACAGGAAAAAGTCCCTCTTTGCAGCTGCGGGGCAGGAAAAGTCCCTCACCGCACGTAGGATTCAAGGAAGTCCGTCCCCACACCAGGTTTAGATGGGCGACCTATATCACGGCTACATGTCCCCAGAAGTTGCAGCCGTATTTAGGGCCCGCGGCCTGATGGGGGTGAGCAGAAATGAGATGAGCTACTTATGGTCCGGTGGTGATTACATTTCTTTTGGAATCTGTCCCTTTCTTTTGTGAAGTGGGGTTAACCAGACTTGCGTCTTGCGTTTCAAATATACTTTAGATTCGTTTTTTTCACATTTATACCATATTGGGAAATTGCAGACATGTTCATTCCAGCAATGATTTAAACAATGACTGCAATTACTAGAAGAGAAACTGCATAAGGGATTAAAGAGATAGAAGAGGAGAGATTTGTTTCTAGTTTTGAAAGAATTAATGAAATCAATCAGCACCGAATCAAATAACATTGTCAATGCTTTCCGCTGCAAATACCATCCTGCAAATTTTTTTATCAAACATATCTCTGAGCAATATTTTCATGTCATCTACTCATTGTTTCTCTGCGAAATGAATCTAACAATGCCTTCTCAATTTATGAACAAAAAAACAAACCTCCAACATGCCAAGTCACATCAAAAACAAACTTGGGAGCAAATAGTCCCCACACCTGCAAAGAAGATTTTCATGTGTGTCCTATATTGTTGGGATTTGTTATTAATTGAGAGACTGTTTTTGTAGAGAAAGGATGAATTTTCAATATTGAACAACGCATCGATACAAGGTCTTTAAATAGGCTGAATCAAAGAGTTATGTTACAATTAAATTACTCTAATTTAAATTTAAATTTAACTATGTGATAAGAGCAGAATCCTAGTGTAGCGATTGGTCTGAAAATTTCTATTATCGCTAAAATAAAGGCGAGGATTTTTCGAAGGATTTTGGATATAAAATATTTATTCCGTGGGGTTTACAAAAACCTTATAAAAATGGAGTCGCCACCGGCCACTTAGGTAGGCCGGACACCATAAAACCATAGATTCAAAAGACAGGTTCGAGAGTCGATTCACGGATGGGGAAGGATTAGCACCCCCATACCGCCCAAAATTGGTACTTTAATAATTACCGCTTTATTAATATTGGATTTTCCGGATTAGAGTGACGATTATTTTAAAATTCAGTCATAATTGCGAATAAATTTTAAAGGCCCCGTTATCCGAGAATAAACGCCAACCACTATCACTACGCTTTGATATCGCCCCGTTTACGCTTTCGGAAAAAAGGACACCGCATTAACAATTTATATCTCGATATGCAATCTTAATGGCAAAAACATAAAACATGACAAATCATTTAAATATAATAAATATTGACATACCAGAACATTAATTTATCATGAATGATATTTTAGACTAAAGCATGTATATATATACATATTACTCTAAATAATAGATAAAAACAACTATCATATGTCAAAATAATAAGGCAGGAATAAATGCATATATATATACGAACAAGTATTTCAAAAAAGACATGCATACTGATAATAAAGCATATTTCAAACATATACGGATTCATATATCGTATAAAAAGGGTAAATTTACTAACATGCGCCCTAAAAATAAAAGAAATACACATATATAAAAAATACTAAATATGCCATGTATGAATTAACTAAAACATAACATGCTTGGTACGGATAACCTGATAAAAAAAAAAATAAATATTATATTTAACACATACATAAAACATAAAACGAAATCATATGGGAGGCATAAAATAAAATAATATCAACATATACGATTATAATTCGAACAATAATATTTACAAAGAAAATAGGATCAAATGAAAGGAAAATGAAAATCAATGGAAAATTGAAGAGCAATAACATGTAATTTAGGGACGAAATTGAAAAACAAATAAAACCTACAAAGACCAGAGTTGTAATTATACCAAGGGGCAGACCCAAAGTGAAAAGTTCAAAAACGCGGGATGATTAAGGACGTAATTTTACCAATTAGAAACTGATTCGGTGTAATTTAGTGGCTAAATTGTGACTTTTTGAAAACCTGGGGGACTGGGATCATGATTATACCATGCGGCAAGACAAAAATGAAAATATTGAAAAACGCGGTGGGATTAAGTGTGTAATTTACCCATTTCAAAAATAATAATAACTATAAAAAGCCCGTTTTTAGACCGAAACCCATTTTTCCCCATTTTCGTTTCATTCTTCAGTTTCTCAAATAGCCATGTTCATCTTTTTCTCTCAAGTGTTCTTGAGAAACCCAGAATCCGGCGGCCGGCCGCCGTATTCTCCGCCGCCGGCCGCCGCTAACCGGCGCCGGTGGACTCCCAAAATACACCAAAACATTCCTCTTGTCGTCCTCAACATGAATCCATGGTTGGATTCAGAGGATACCCTTTTATTTACCCTAGATCTAGGATATACGAACCAAAAAAAAAGTTTTAAAACCTAAGACAAAAACTACCAGGGGCCTTCCCCTTCCTTCAGTTCACCATCTCTGACTTGGGAAAGCCGAAAGGCTTGTCACTGAGGAAGGGAGTCCCACGAACAATGGCGACGGTAAAACTTTTCTTCTTTTTGTTTCTGTTTTTTTTGTATATGCATGTAAAGAAAATAAGTAAGGAAAAAGTACCACTGGACTTGCTTTGCCTTTTTTTTGTATTTCTGAAAAACTTGTTACAAAAGACTCTGTTTCTTGTTCTTACTCTCCCCCCTTTTTTTTTACAAGATTTCTATATCATATATATCATTGTCTTCTTTGTTGCAAGTTGCATCCTCGCTTTTTCAGATCTGAATCAATCGACCATTTTTTGCTTGTTATCTTGGGCATGTTCTCGAATATCATCGGCCGTGGCGGTGAGGACACTCTGCCAAAGGGGCCATACGTTTTTTTTTGGCCCTTAGATCGATCGATCTAACGGTCGAGATGGCTTGAAGAATGATCGGCTGGATGAAGCCTCGATTCGATGAGACGGCTCCAGATCTTTCCACGTGGAGCACGCAATGATCGAGTCGAACGCGTGGATCTTAAGCGCGCGTGGGATAATAAAGCGTCCGCGCGTGGACCACACGCGCGCGTGGCACTCGAACGGTCCATACGTGTGGAGTACGTGCCTGGCAGATATTTTTTGACTCCCATTGCATCGTGGCCGTTGGATCAGATCTTGATCCAACGGCCCACAGTTACCTGCACATTATAATAGATAGGATTCAGATTTGGGCCCCAAACGGGCCTTGTAATTGGATTTGTAATTGGACTGTAATTTTTTTGGGTTTAATATATTTAATTTTTCATTTTGTCAGCCCAATGATAGTATAATTATAACAGCAATACATATACATACGAAAATATATACTTATATTATACGATCATTAATTAATATAATATTCTAGTATACGTACGTATAATTATACATTTAATTAACATAACGTCTATATACGCTTATACCCTAGACACATACGTGACATACATACGCCTAATACGTATCGTAGCTTATACATGCACACATCACCTTATATTAGTAACATTCATATAATAAATATACATGCAATATTAACATATTTATAAGTGAAAATGAGTGATTACAGTTGCCCCTCTTTGCTTGTTCTCATGGAATGGGAAACAAAGCAAAGATTCATAAGCACTCATTTTTATCAGACTTCCCTGTTTGTAGCCTTGGAAAAACGAATTATTTTGGACATTTCCGCTCTTCCTTGGCTGAATCTTCAGGCTCGTAAGTTCTTCCTATATAGAGCTTCGTCACCTTCCGATCTTGGAGCTACAGGCTCTTTTCGACATAGAACCCTTTGCTCTGACATCCCGAATTATGAGTCATTCTTTTCACTTTGAGACAATAAAGCTTGGAGTCCTTCCTATATAGAACTCTTTGTTTTCAACGCTGGTTTCTCCTATATAAAACCTTTTGCACCGCTGGTGGATTTTTCTGACTGGGAGTTCTTTTTGAGATTTTAGATTTAGGGTTCTCTCTCTATGGGACCTTCCACTAGGGCTTGAAAATGCAGGTTTTTTTTTTACAAGGCTGTTGCCTTTTTTGGACCTACGCTACTAAGATTGCCGCATCATGCCCCGGGACTTTACGATGACCCGAAGGATTTAATATCTGGATCTGACGCCGACATGGCTGTTGTTTTATGAGGACTTACGCTGATATGCTGCCACATCATGCCCGAAGGACTTATTGACGACCCGAAGGATTTAACATCATGCTCGAAAGACTTACTGATGACCCGAAGGATTTAACATCGTGCCCGAAGGACTTACCGATGACCCGAATGATTTAATATCTGGATCTGACGCCGACATGGCTGTTGTTTTATGAGGACTCACGCTGATATGCTGCCACATCATGCCCGGCGGACTTACGATGACCCGGGATTTAATATCTGGATCGGCGACGCCGACATGGCCGCGTTTTATGAGGACTCACGCCGATATCTGCCGCATCATGCCCGGCGGACTTACCGATGACCGAAGGATTTAACACCATGCTCGAAAGACTTACCGATGACCGAAGGATTTAACATCGTGCCCGAAGGACTTACCGATGACCCGGCGATTTAATATTTGGATCCGACGCCGACATGGCTGTTTTTGATGAGGACTCACGCTAATATCTTTGCGCATCATGCCCGAAGGACTTACCGATGACCCGAAGGATTTAACACCATGCTCGAAAGACTTACCGATGACCGAAGGATTTAACATCGTGCCCGAAGGACTTACCGATGACCCGGGATTTAATATTTGGATCCGACGCCGACATGGTCTGTTTTATGAGGACTCACGCCGATATGTCGCCGCATCATGCCCGGCGGACTTACCGATGACCCGAAGGATTTAACACCATGCTCGAAAGACTTACCGATGACCCGAAGGATTTAACATCGTGCCCGAAGGACTTACCGATGACCCGGGGATTTAATATTTGGATTTGACGCCGACATGGCTGTTTTTTTGAGGACTCACGCCGATATGCTTTGCCGCATCATGCCCGAAGGACTTTGTGATGACCCGAAGATTTAACACCATGCTCGAAAGACTTACGATGACCCGAAGGATTTAATATTTGGATCTGCGCCGACATGGTCTGTTTTATGGACTTTGATAAATTCTTGATAATTCTTCAAATACCGTTTAGGAACAAGCAAAATTGACATGCCCCTATCTATATGATGCATGCAATGTTATGATTTCTTTCTTTTCGTTTCTCTTTTTCTTTGTTAATATTATGTCCTGAAAAGTTATTCTTCTGATTTCTTTATTTCCTTTCCTTTTGTGGTATGCTCAATTTTGATCTTCATTTCTGTCAAATTTTGCTCAATGGGCATCTGCTCTTGTTCATTTGCACGATCACCCGCCTTTCTTCTTCGGTTTTATGCATTTCACCGACAAACATTATATCATGCGTGTGCAGAGATTCTTACTATTCTTTACATTACAGTATTGCCCCATTCGATCGTACTCGGCTATCTTCCGATTCTTTTGACCCAATATTCTGTGTATTTGTTAACTTCGTCATCGGGGTGGGCGAAATGCTTCTTAACCTCAATCTTCTTGTTGTCTCTTGACGGACGCCATTCCTCGATTTACGTGCTTTAATTCTTTGGAGACTCACTTTGTTTACTTTTTAACCGTCCCCTCACTTTGTAAGCTCATTCTTGTCCTGTTTCGTCCTTCATTTTCTTGAACCAAATAAGGCATTGTGGCTGAATTCGCTTCTTGTTTTTGAGTCGTCGACACTTATACCTCTGTTATGCATTGTGAGGTCCTTTCTGTTAGGGGCTTCAATAGTATCCACCTCCTTGTGTTCGGATCTTACCCCGAAGTAATACATGGAAATTTTTGTTGCTTTAACTTGTCAATTTGCTGGTTGGTGTTCCACCAAGGGTATCATTCGGATTAACATACAAGATTTTGAAAACACAAAGATAGGAGCTCGGATATCATGTGCAAGAGTGGCTTAGATTCAACCACTTGATAATTCAAATATGTGAGGTCTTCCCGGTGACTCGGTTCATCCTTATGATTACCGCGTTGCTGCAGAGCACTACTCTTTCTCAATTCTCATTATCTACTCTGCCCCCAAAAGGGTAGGCTTATGTAACCACTTGAGCGCAGAAATATTACTCTAGAAATAAAGTTCTGGGTGGTGCGAGTCTTAATTTTTCATGATATCGCCTACTTTCTTTTTCTCTTTTTTTTGTTTTTATTTAATCATTATTTGAGGAAATCAATTCACACAGATCCTTTGTCTTGAGGACAATGATGGAGCAAACAACACTGCCCTAAGTTACTCGGCATAGTCACGATTTGAAAATATTACCATCACTCATGAAGCTAAGGTTTCTTGAATTGGATGATGTATCTCCACCCTATCGCTTCAGCGGAGTGCCTCAAAATTTCCATACTCTTATCCGAATAAGCCTATTACCAGGTTTCGAACATAGGAGTACTTTTTATTTTTTTATTTCTTCTCATTTCTTTTCTTTCTTCTCTTTTTCTCTTCCTTTTTTGTTTTGTTTCTTCTTTACTACCTAGAAGATTATGCCTAGAGTTTCAATTTCAAGCAACTCTACATGGTTGACATTTAGAGCTTTTTCGTCCTTGAATATCATCGAAAGAGTAATAATCTCGCTTTGCTGACCAGAGTCCGGTGGGGAAGATCACACATCATCGTTATCACGACAACTATCTAATGTCACATCTTGCAATTGATATCTAGTGCCCTACAATGACGAGAAGATATCTATGTGCTTTCAAAAACATTATATGTTTAAGCGAAATGTGTCCTTTATTGAAATAAAAACCAACAAACATGCCCCATCACAAAAGATCTTTGCCACATGGGGGCCTCATAGAGTTGATTCCTTGTATTACTTTAGGAAGGTATTTTAATGTAGAGACATCTCTGGCTTCTTCAGCACTATGTAGATTTGCTTCTCATCCTTGGTCTTCCACTGCTTGATCAGCTCTTGTGTCAGGGTTCCATCATTGACCAGCTTCTTGATTTCCTCTAGTAAAGGTCTACATCTTCTGGTGGGATGCCCCGGTGCTCCCATATGGAATTCGCATGCGCTACTCGAGTCAAAACTATGGGCATACAGATCAGGTGCACTCTTTATCGGCCTAGGAACAAGATAGTGACCCTCTACCAGGTGAGGCCAAATGTCTGAGATAGATGTTCCAAACACTTCCAAATTTGCGCTCGTTCGAGGAATTTTCCTTGATGACCCCGATTTGTCAGTCCGTCTCCTTCTTTTACGGCCACGCGAACCCTGGAGATGACATTCATTTACGTCTCCATCCTTATCTTCGATTCGGTCCTTAGACTTAGACCCCAATTTTCCTTCTTTGATTGCATATTCTATCCTCTCTCCAACCGTCATGAAATCTTTGAATCCGCTTCTCGATTTCTCCAACATCACATCGAAGAAGGGAGAGGGAAGCGTTGCATGAAATAGGGGGTCAACTCTTCTTCCGCTATAGGGGGCTGGACTTGGGTCGCCAGACATCGCCACCTTAATGCATATTCCCTGAAGCTTTCATTTGGCCTCATTTTCTCATTCTGAAGAAACTGTCGACAGGGTGCTAAATCTGAAGCATATTTGTATTGACCCAAGAAGGCATTAGCGAGGTCACCCCATGACCTAACTTGGTTTCTTTTCAAACGGTTATACCACACTGCTGCTGGTCCCGTCAAGCTATCATGGAAATAGTGGATTAATAATTCTTCGTTCTTCATGTATCCTTCCATTTTCCTACAAAACATGGTTAAGTGAATCTTCGGCAGCTGGTTCCGTCATATCACGCAAAATGCGGAACTTTGAAATCGGAGGAATGACCAAATCGGGGACTAGGCGAGTTCCCTTGTATTGAAAGCATTTATCTTCTCTTTCTTCTTAAGCTCTTTCTCGATTTTTTCTTCTAACTGGTCAAGCCTCGACTCTTCAATTCGCTCCATTTTTCGATTAATTACGCCATCGAACCCCATGTATTAAACGGTGAAGTGTCATGCGATGATAAAATAATGCAAAAATGTTATGCAAATGCAATGCATGAATGCAATAAAACATTGATTCCGCAAGTGATTTGTCCTTATAGAACATCTTTCATTCGGACCAAAAAGGTTTCATTACATCCGGTATTAGGGTTTTACGAGATATCGGTGAGCCCCGGCACCTAATGTCTTGACCTCATTCAATAGTCCCGCCGGTTTTCCTTCGCGGTCCAATGCCGGATCCATATTCGCTTATTGGTGCCTTTGCAGACGGCTAAATCTGCTATCCGTTGAGCGACTTGTTGGGCTTGAGTCGTAACCATCTTCATGTCCCGGTCTTTCTCCCGTATTGTTTGCTCACCTTTTGTAGCTTAACGGTCATTGCCCCAAAGACGGATCTCACCGTGCGTAAAGCAATCTCGAGCCTCACTATCTGTTCTTTCGAGTCATCGCGTTTTCCATTTGGAAGGCTTGTGATTCATTCCTTTCTCGGTATGCACTTGATTTCAGGATATCTTCCATGGCCGCATCGCTTTCAACTTATTTTGGATAAAGTCGCGTTGGCCCTCAGCTTCTTCCAGCTTCTTTGATAATGATCTGACTTTATTCTTACTATTCTTGCATTTCTGCTTCCAGCGTTCTGAACCGTTCTTTAGCTGAATCATACCATTGACCCATTCTTCCGCGGTGTCACCCAGACTAAAACTCTTAAATTCAAAGTGCAGCTTCTGATACTCGTCTTGCACATTCTTTGATTTCATGCTAAGGTTGTGCCTCTCATGCTCGAGCTGGTCGTGCTTGTGTGTGAATTCATCTTCTGAGACACTTTTATTCTTGGTTCCTAACTTTATCCCACTTAAGTGACCTACTTCTGTGTTACCTGAACCTTGGGCTGGGTATTGACCTTCCTTCGACTTTGCCCCTTGGGCAACGGCTGGCTGGCTGAAGAATCGGGGTTGTCCGTCGTCGAAATCCAAGATTCCCATTCTGATAAGATCTCGAACTCTGTCCTTCAGGGCCCTACAATTTTCAGTGTGATGACTCGAATCGCCTATGTGGTAGCTGCACCGGACACGATCATTGCAATCTTTCGGATAAGGAGGTTTTCTTGGCACGCACTTCATTGGTATGATAAGGTTCCTTTCGACAAACAACGGAAGTAACTCGGTATATCTCATGGGTATAGGATAATGTCTTTTGATGTCATTAGATTCTCGAACTTCCCCTGGTTTTGCCTCTGTTCCCTGGGTATCTTCCCCAGATATGCTATTTGTCTGCTTCTTGAGATTGATCACGAAGGGATTCGATTTGTCATATTTAACGGTGTTATCTATTTTGGCATTCTGACCATTCTGTTCCGCATTCGCTCCCCCGATCAAATCTTTTCTCGAATTCGACATGCCGCTTGCCTTTCATCATGGTATTCATCCGGTCCATCATCTCGAACATCCGCTTTTTAATTCTTGTATTTGTTTATCACTAGGATTGACACTGCATCAATCCGTTTTGGTGTCCTTGAATGGTTCTTCTTCTACCGTCCCGGTCTAGTCTCGAGATGGAGTTTTGGGATTGGACCCTCTTCTTTCAGTCAAAGAACCTTTGATCCATCATGAACAATCTTCTATTAAAAGAGAAATCACTCGGGAATCAATGCCCCACATAATGTGAATGCAATGGTATGTAAAAACAAAGCAAAAGAACACAAGTCAAGACTGGATAAAATTGATAAATATATAAATAAAATGACAAAATTAAATGTAATAAACACACAAAACAACCCTATTTATCCCGTATAAAACCTAAGGTTATCCGCATGGCTCTAAATGGGTAGGTTTCTGTGTATTCTCTACATGCAATCTTGGTTCTAGGAGGTACCCGAATTGTCCTTGCTGTCCCCTACTAAGGGTAGCAAGGCCCCCGATCATCACCCATTATAGGCTCTTTTCAACCGGGTTCAATTCAGGGGGACCCATTCGCTTATGCCCGTCATTTAAGGAACGATATCCTTACGAAAGCATAAGGTACTCGAGCCCCGAAGGTACTTGCTAGGCCCATACGGGAGAACGATATCTCCACGAAAGCATTAGCGTTTTCCCCCCACTTAAAAAGACGGGTTTATATGCCATATTTTAAATGCGTTAAAATAAACGCGCAATTATGACCGAACGTTAATTAAATAGTCACTTTAATCCGGAACTTCCAATATTAGTAAAGCGGTAATTATTTTAAAAGCTTGACTCTCATTTGTTTTTTTCTTAAAAAAAACAAAAATTGTCCCCAGCGGAGTCGCCATCTGTAGCGATTGGTCTGAAAATTTCTATTATCGCTAAAATAAAGGCGAGGATTTTTCGAAGGATTTTGGATATAAAATATTTATTCCGTGGGGTTTACAAAAACCTTATAAAAATGGAGTCGCCACCGGCCACTTAGGTAGGCCGGACACCATAAAACCAGAGATTCAAAAGACAGGGTTCGGGAGTCGGTTACGGATGGGGAAGGATTAGCACCCCTATACCGCCCAAAATTGGTACTTTAATAATTACCACTTTATTAATATTGGATTTTCCGGATTAGAGTGACGATTATTTTAAAATTCAGTCATAATTGCGAATAAATTTTAAAGGCCCCGTTATCCGAGAATAAACGCCCAACCACTATCACTACGCCTGATACTGGCCCCGTTTACGCTCGGATAAAAGGACACCGCATTAACAATTTATATCTCGATATGCAATCTTAATGGCAAAAACATAAAACATGACAAATCATTTAAATATAATAAATATTGACATACCAGAACATTAATTTATCATGAATGATATTTTAGACTAAAGCATGTATATATATACATATTACTCTAAATAATAGATAAAAACAACTATCATATGTCAAAATAATAAGGCAGGAATAAATGCATATATATATACGAACAAGTATTTCAAAAAAGACATGCATACTGATAATAAAGCATATTTCAAACATATACGGATTCACATATCGTATAAAAAGGGTAAATTTACTAACATGCGGCCCTAAAAATAAGAAAGCATACACATATATAAAAATACTAAATATGCCATGTATGAATTAACTAAAACATAACATGCTTGGTACGGATAACCGGATAAAAAAACATAAATATTATATTTAACACATACATAAAACATAAAACGAGTCATATGGGAGGCATAAAATAAAATAATATCAACATATACGATTATAATTCGAACAATAATATTTACAAAGAAAATAGGACTGAAATGAAAGGAAAATGAAAATCAGTGGCAGAAATTGAAGAGCAATAACATATAATTTAGGGACGAAATTGAAAAACAAATAAAACCTACAAAGACCAGAGTTGTAATTATACCAAGGGCGGACCCAAAGTGAAAAGTTCAAAAACGCGGGATGATTAAGGACGTAATTTTACCAATTAGAAACTGATTCGGTGTAATTTAGTGGCTAAATTGTGACTTTTTGAAAACCCAGGGGGACTGGGACTGTGATTATACCATGCGGCAAGACAAAAATGAAAATATTGAAAACGCGGTGGGATTAAGTGTGTAATTTACCCATTTCAAAAATAATAATAACTATAAAAACCCCGTTTTTAGACCGAAACCCATTTTTCCCCATTTTCGTTTCATTCTTCAGTTTCTCAAATAGCCATGTTCATCTTTTTCTCTCAAGTGTTCTTGAGAAACCCAGAATCCGGCGGCCGGCCGCCGTATTCTCACGCCCGCCGCCGCCTGCCGGCGCGGTGGACTCCCAAAATACACCAAAACCTTCCTCTTGTCGTCCTCAACATGAATCCATGGTTGGATTCAGAGGATACCCTTTTATTTACCCTAGATCTAGGAAATACGAACAAAAAAAAAGTTTTAAAACCTAAGACAAAAACTACCAGGGGCCTTCCCCTTCCTTCAGTTCACCATCTCTGACTTGGGAAAGCCGAAAGGCTTGTCACTGAGGAAGGGAGACCCACGAACGGCGACGGTAAAACTTTTCTTCTTTTTGTTTTTGTTTTTTTGTTTTTTTTGTATATGCATGTAAAGAAAATAAGTAAGGAAAAAGTACCACTGGACTTGCTTTGCCCCTTTTTTGTATTTCTGAAAAACTTGTTACAAAAGACTCCGCTTCTTGTTCTTACTCTCCCCTTTTTTTTTTACAAGATTTCTATATCATATATATCATTGTCTTCTTTGTTGCAAGTTGCATCCTCGCTTTTTCATCTGAATCGAATCGACCATTTTTTGCTTGTTATCTTGGGCATGTTCTGAATATCGGCGCGGTGGCGGTGAGGACACTCTGCCAGTGGCCAGACACGTTTTCGGCCGTTAGATCATATCTGATCTAACGGTCGAGATGGCTTGAAGAATGATCGGCCCGATGAAGCCTCGATTCGATGAGACGGCTCCGATCTTGCCACGTGGAGCACCGCAATGAGGAGTCGAACGCGTGGATCTTACGCGCGCGCGTGGGATAATAAAGCGTCCGCGCGTGGACCACACGCGCGCGCGGCACACTCGAACGGTCCATACGTGTGGAGTACGCGCTGCGTATATTTTTGACTCCCATTGCATCGTGGCCGTTGGATCAGATCTTGATCCAACGGCCCACAGTTACCTGCACATTGTAATAGATAGGATTCAGATTTGGGCCCCAAACGGGCCTTGTAATTGGATTTGTAATTGGACTGTAATTTTTTTGGGTTTAATATATTTAATTTTTCATTTTGTCAGCCCAATGATAGTATAATTATAACAGCAATACATATACATACGAAAATATATACTTATATTATACGATCATTAATTAATATAATATTCTAGTATACGTACGTATAATTATACATTTAATTAACATAACGTCTATATACGCTTATACCCTAGACACATACGTGACATACATACGCCCCTAATACGTATACGTAGCTTATACATGCACACATCACCTTATATTAGTAACATTCATATAATAAATATACATGCAATATTAACATATTTATAAGTGAAAATGAGTGATTACACCTAGGATAATGCTACAAGATAATTAACAGATAATATTTACAATAATTTAAGTCTATCGTCTACAACCTACACTAGTGCTATACGACTGTATTCTTTACTCTCTCTCAAGCTGGTTAATACTTGTTGTAGAGACCAAACTTGGATGTGAGCTCAACAAAAGCAGTTCTTGTAAGTGTATTGGTGAGTACATCGACTAGTTGTTCATGAGAAGGAACAAAATTTTACTTGACTATCCCACTAGTGATCTTCTCAGAGATAAAGTGGCATAATGTATAGTTCAAATCCCATGAAGCTTTTTTTTTACAAATGTTAAATTTACCAAAAAAAAGTTGAACAAACTAAATATTAGGTTCCTTGATCAAGTCATACCAATTAAAGTTTTGATTTTGTCAAGATAAATAATGATTAGGTGGTGGTTGGTTTCCATTTGTTGTTAATGAATATTAGAAAACATTTGATTATAATAATAAGTTATACTTACACATGTATTCATAAGCATATATAGTACATCAAGACGCATTCAAGAATAAAAAAGCATAGGGTATATAATATTTCATCCACTCTTGGCAGCTTTGAATGGACTAAACATTCTAGACAATGAGCAAACTCTAACCTAAATATATGAAACGAAAGTGTCAAAATCAAAGATGGACCTAGAGAGGGCGGTCGGGTCAATGCCGGTCATAGTTTAGTCATAGAAATATTAGTATCCAACTGGCATGGGGTAATGCTGCTCAGCTCTACATAACATAATTCACTCTACTTTTAATAATCACTATATATATTTTAGACTTGGGAAAAGTCCATGTCCGAAATAAAAGTTAATTTATTTTATATGAGAAATATTAAAATTTACCACCAAAATAGATAAAGTTGAGGTTTTTAATTCATAAATTTTTCAAGTTTTTGTTCTATCAGTGATTCAGTTGATAAAAAATTATTCATGACAAAAGGAACAAAACTAATCTGAGCAAAACTCAGACAGTTCAAGGTACAAAAAAAAAGAGGGGAAGAATGATCAAGAATAGATAGGATAAGAGTAGTAAGCAGCGAGTATAAAGTATGAAGTATGAAGGATTTTTATAGCCAACATTTTCATATAGTGGGGTTAATGTATAGTATAAAGTATGAAGGATTTTTATACTATTCCAATAACTATTGTTAATCTCATACCTCACCAAATTAAGTGAGGTCAATTTTAATATTTCTCATATAAAATTCTAAAAATTTTGTATTAATCTCTTAAAATCTTATATCCTAACAAATCAAGTAGAGTCAATTAACCCCTCAAAGTATAATGTAGACCCGCCCATGCCTGTTCAGAAGGAAGTCAAACACCAGACCGGGAGAAGAGTATCTTCTGCAATGGCCGCAGAACAAAGGTTGGATGAAGAGTGAAGAAGCAAACCTGGTTTTCCTAACCCGGATTGGTAGGCACATGGCATATTGGGTAGAAAATATAAGCAATACTTCTAATTCTGGAATTTAGTTAAAATAATGAATAGTTGAAAATAAACAAATATTATAGGGCTGTAGACTAGTTGGTCATAGTTTAGTCATAGAAATATTAGTATCCAACTGGCCTGGGTCAATGCTGCTCAGCTCTACATTACATAATTCACTCTACTTTTAATAATCACTATATATATTTCAGACTTGGGAAAAGTCCATGTCCAAAATAAAAGTTAATTTATTTAGTATTGATTTATAATCGAAAGGGTGCATACCCACCATCATAATGATCCTTAGTCCTTTCCTCGAAATACCATTACAAAGCTTTATTAAAAAAAAAATACCATTACAAAGTATATTTAACAGACCAATAAATTGAAAGAGAAGAGAAGGTTCCTCATTATATGCATAATACATAAAATATTAAAATATAGGAGAAGGAAGCATCTGGGTATTGTGCTGTAGAATTTCAGGATTTGTATTCTTTTTCTTTCATTTTTATATAACAAAATGTTTGCAGAAATGAATGTATATAAGATTGATGGAACAGGCAATCAACAACAACAACGTAGTATTCTCCTAGGCTTCCATTACTGCTTAATAGGAAAGAGATCATTACCCAAGTTCACAACCATCGTATCCAAATATGGAGCGGCATTCAGGAAAAGCGTCGGACGACGAGTATATGGCCCCGGAAGTTGGCGATGCCCGTGGGATTCAAGGAAAGTCCGTCACCGCTCCCCCGGTTCAGGGAAGTTCCGTCACTGCACCTGCGGTTCAGGGAAGCTCTACCACTGCACCTGCGGTTCAGGGAAGCTCCGCCACTGTACCGGCGGTTCAGGGAAGTTCCACCTCTGCACCTGGGGGTTTAGATAGGCGTCCTCTCACCGCAACATGGGAATTTATGTCCCCAGAAGTTGAAGCCATATTTAGGGCTCGTGGACTTACACCGCCATGGGAGAAGTGATGTCTGTGGGAGTTTTAATATATTTCCTTTGTTCTATCATCTTTCCGGCCATTGTGAGGTTCTGTGTCTGCTTCTTGTGTTTTACGTCTTCTTTGATTGTAGAACTGGGCATTGTGTTGTATGCTTTCTCCGTCGTTTTAATTCAATAAAATTAAAAATTATAAAATTTATAATTCATTTTATTATAATTATAATAAGAATTAAACTCAAACCGAATTGAGAAGCTTGATTTTTAAACTGAACCAAAAACCGAAGCTCAACATGCAAACCCGAACCGAACCGGACCGCATAGCCCGGTTCGAATCGATTTTTCAGTTTTCTCGGTTTAGTTGCTCACCCCTACTATTTATTATCTAGAGAGTTAATTTTTGTGTTTTTAAGAATATAAGTTTTTGTGTTTTTAAGAATATGTTCAGATCAAATTTGTTTACCTGAATTGTAAACTCTCATTATATTTTTAGATTTTTCCTCTTTTAATAAAACTAACATACTCATATTAAAAAAATTATATCATATTCTAATAAAAATTAAATCACCTAAATCTCACTTTACAAACATGAATTTAATGTTGCCAATAATCATGAGTCATGTTGACTAGAAAAGGCTAAAATTTTTAGTTGAAATGATTTAAAATTTAATATTTTCAATAATTAAAAGACCAAGAAATTTAATCGAAAAAAATTCAATTAAAACTATATTGAAAACTAAATCTAATCCATAATATAAGCCATAGATTCATTAATTTTTAATTTTTCAAAACTGAATTTAATCCAATTATAGGTATAAATATCAAGATATACATGAATACCATTATAATGTGTTATACATGAATTTTGATTTGGCACAATGATGTACATGTAATTTTAATTATTTTAATAAAACACATAATTTTTTATTCAATTATACATATTTTAACAAATAAAACCACCCATTTATTTTTTTTATGTTAAATTGATATAATTATTTGCATTTGTAATATGTAATGTAAAATGATGCTATGTTGATTTGTGTACTATGTCATAATAGTAATTTATAAAAAATTCATTTATATAATCATAGAAAATCAAAATTTTTACATAACGCTATACATTTAAATAAATAAATATAATTAAATTCATTAAATAATTTCAGTGCTAAAAGATATCATTGTTCTTTCTAGGTAACCGGATTCGAGTCCATAGGCGGATCTATTTGGAAAGATTAAGTTGCAATTGACCCCACTTAAAAGTACCTACTATATGAAAATATTAAAATTGTATCAAAGTTTTTCTTGGGAAATATTAAAATTGACCACACTTAATTTGTTAGGGTATGAGGTCAACAATACTTATTATAGTAGTATAGAAATTTTCTATACCTCATACTCTGCTCTGACCTCGTCCGAAAATTCTAGCTCCGTCACTGTTTGGGTCCAAACTATAATTATTCATCGGCCAGAATCATTTTCAGTACTCAGTATATTAACAGTAACAAACATATTGGAGACAAAAGACCCATTTGTATCCCGGGCATGTATGTTTACAAGTCCAGTATCTTCTTCACCACATTTGATACAAATTGAAATTAAATCATCTGACTTGTAAAGCCCATTTGAATATATCAAATAATAAAATAACAAATACATATGATGAGGATACATTTTTGGGATGGAAACAAAAATTAGCAAATACAATAAAACCTTTATTTTAAGGTAATTACATGAAATTATTTATTTATATATTTTCTTAATATTTTAATAAGGTATACAGTTTATATATTCAAATATTCGAACCATAATCTTTCAGGATAAAGATTGTTATTTTTCTACTGGAATCACTTGTTGAGCTCAAAATCTATCTGAATGAAAATGTTTGTTGATACAAATTCTACCTAAGGGAAGGGGAAGAGAAAATTTGCTCTTATTGGGTTTAGAACCCACAACTTAAGGAGGAGGAAGTGTCAACCGAAAGCTTTTAGTCACTTACTCTAAAGGATGCTGACTAAAATATCTAATTTCTAAAAACTAAATCTCTTCATTATGGTCATTAAAGGCCAAGCTGCCGTTGCGCAGCGAAGTCTCTTCTTGTCGTTACAAAAGCCACAACATTCAACAGGTTCATTCCCTGTCGTTTGATTGACACCTTTTACGTTCGTCATTTAATTAACATCTCATTTATCGATTTGTAGCGTTAAAAGAGTGAGATAATCGTAGTGGAAGTTTGACCGCCGATAGGGTGGATGAAAATATTTTATTGATGTATTGTTCCTCTGATTGATTTTAAGGTGATTGCTTCATGCATCATCTCTTTTAATAATTATATTTTATTCTGTTGAAAAAATGTTGTATTCTCAATAAAAAGAAACTAGATTCGAGCATGATATTTATAGAAGGGACATTCACTCTAACTCCGAACATGGAGGATTAGAGACAGAATCTGAAACTTACTAAAAAGCCAAAGAAAATCTGGCCCAAATTCAAACCATATGAAAATGATCACACTCTGCAACTCATTAGAGTGAGATGATATAGCACATAAACAAGAAGATGACCCAGCAAACCAAGATCAAAGAAACCATATATCAGACATTAAAAAATATCAAACAATCGCCACTCTGCCAACACATGATATCGGTCAAAGTGCGATGATAGCGCATATGGTTTGTGTGAGAGTGAGCAAAAGGAGTGCAGTAGCAGCAAGCGTCGCCACACTTCTCCACAGAGATGAAAAGCGTTGGAGGAAGGAGGCTAGATATATTCGCTTCTGCAATTCCATGGGCTCTAACAGAGAATTGTAACAGCGAAGAGGGCCGATGATGATGAAAAGCGGTCGGTAGGCTGCTTCGTTTACTCGACGAAGTAAAGGGTTTACAGAGCGGATGATACAGTCTTGCGCAGCGGGACGCCTTGAACTCTGAACAAACCTCAGCGTGGATTCAATATCTCCCGCAAGATTGTCTAGATTTTCATCTGAGGAGTTATTTTGTGTTTGAGGCTCATTGTTTGTTGCAGATGTGGTCGCCATCTGTCAAGTCTGTATAATTCTTTTGCACCATAACATGAGGTGAGAGGACAAACATGATTTCGGTTTATTTAGGGAACATCAAATAGTAAATTATAATATCATCCATACTCATAATGCGTGAGAAATGGTTAAATAACAAAAGTAATTCAATTAACATAAAAGAAATGCTATAAACATAACCTAAACCCATTGATGAGTACAAAGTGAAAAAAAAGGAGTGTTGTTATTCTTAGTAGACCCGGATTTGAACAACTTGTATGCACGATGTGTGTACATTTTCAAATGACGAGATTAAGAACAAATACTACCATATAATGTTAAAAATGCTAAACATGAGGCATTGATTTGTCTTTATTTGGCGTTCTTATAGGTTCCCTATCTCCACTCTTTATAACTAATTTGGAAAAGCCAATTTCCCACCAAAATGGATAAAGTTGTGGTTTTTAATTCATAAATTTTCCAAGTTTTTGTTCTATCAGTGATTCAGACGAAAAGCAGCAAAACCAATCCGAGAAAAACTCCGACAGTTCAAGGTACAAAAACAAACAAAAGAGAGGGGAAGAATGATCAAGAATAGATAGGTTAAGAGTAGTAAGCAGCGGGTACCTGTTCTGAAGGAAGTGAAACACCAGACCGGGAGAAGAGTAACTTCTGCAATGGCCGCAGAACAAAGGTTGGATGACGAGTGAGGAAGCAAACCTGGTTTTCCTACCCCGGATTGGGAGGCACATGGCATATTGGGTAGAAAATATAAGCAATACTTCTAATTTTGGAATTTAATTAAAATAATGAATAGTTGAAAATAAACAAATATTATAGGGCTGTAGACTAGCTGGCCATGGTTTAGTCATAGAAATATTAGTATCCAACTGCCCTGGGTCAATGCTGCTCAGCTCTACATAACATTCCCTCTACTTTTAATAATCATTATATATATTTCAGACTTGGGAAAAGGCCATGTCCGAAATAAAATTTAATTTATTTAGTATTGATTTATAATCGAAAGGGTGCATACCCACCATCATAATGATCCTTAGTCCTTTCCTTGAAATACCATTACAAAGCTTTATAAAAAAAAATACCATTACAAAGTATATTTAACAGACCAATAAATTGAAAGAGAAGAGAAGGTTCCTCATTATATGCATAATACATAAAATATAGGAGAAGGAAGCATCTGGGTATTGTGCTGTAGAATTTCAGGCTTTGTATTCTTTTTCTTTCATTTTTATATAACAAAATGTTTGCAGAAATGAATGTATATAACATTGATGGAACAGGCAATCAACAACAACGTAGTATTCTCCTAGGCTTCCATTACTGCTTAATAGGAAGGAGATCATTTCATAAGCATCTTATCCAAATATGGTGAAGCAATCAAGAAAGTCCCTCCCCGCACCTGCGGTTCAGGGAAAGTCCCTCTTCACATCCGTGGTTCAGGAAAAGTCCCTCTTCGCATCTGCAGTTCAAGAAAAGTCCCTCTTCGCATCATCTGCTGCTCAGGAAAAGTCCCTTTTCGCATCATCTGATGTTCAGGAAAAGACCTTTCAAGAAAAAAAAGATGTTCAGGAAAAGTCCCTCTTTGCAGCATCTGTGATACAGGAAAAAGGCCCTTTTTGCAGCTGCGGGGCAGGAAAAGTCCCTCACCGCACGTAGGATTCAAGGAAGTCCGTCCCCACACCAGGTTTAGATGGGCGACCTATATCACGGCTACATGTCCCCAGAAGTTGCAGCCGTATTTAGGGCCCGCGGCCTGATGGGGGTGAGCAGAAATGAGATTAGCTACTTATGGTCCGGTGGTGATTACATTTCTTTTGGAATCTGTCCCTTTCTTTTGTGAAGTGGGGTTAACCAGACTTGCGTCTTGCGTTTCAAATATACTTTAGATTCGTTTTTTTCACATTTATACCATATTGGGAAATTGCAGACATGTTCATTCCAGCAATGATTTAAACAATGACTGCAATTACTAGAAGAGAAACTGCATAAGGGATTAAAGAGAGAGAAGAGGAGATATTTGTTTCTAGTTTTGAAAGAATTAATGAAATCAATCAGCACCGAATCAAATAACATTGCCAATGCTTTCCGCTGCAAATACCATCCTGCAAAATTTTTTATCAAACATATCTCTGAGCAATATTTTCATGTCATCTACTCATTGTTTCTTTGCGAAATGAATCTAACAATGCCTTCTCAATTTATGAACAAAAAAAACAAACCTCCAACATGCCAAGTCACATCAAAAACAAACTTGGGAGCAAATAGTCCCCACACCTGCAAAGAAGATTTTCATGTGTGTCCTATATTGTTGGGATTTGTTATTAATTGAGAGACTATTTTTGTAGAGAAAGGATGAATTTTCAATATTGAATAAGGCATCGATACAAGGCCTTTAAATAGGCTGAATCAAAGAGTTATGTTACAATTAAATTACTCTAATTTAAATTTAACTATGCGATAAGAGCAGAATCCTAGGATAATACTACGAGATAATTAACGGATAATATTTACAATAATTTAAGTCTATCGTCTACAACCTACACTAGTGCTATACGATTGTATTCTTTACTCTCTCTCAAGCTGGTTAATACTTGTTGTAGAGACCAAACTTGGATGTGAGCTCAACAAAAGCAGTTCTTGTAAGTGTCTTGGTGAGTGCATCGACTAGTTGTTCATGAGAAGGAACAAAATTTTACTTGACTGTCCCACTAGTGATCTTCTCAGAGATAAAGTGACGATCTAGCTCCATATGTTTTGTTCTATCATTGTGTACAAGATTCTTAACAATACTAATTGTTGACTGATTATCACGATGAAGTTAAAATTTTTTACTGTGATTGAGTTTTAATTCTGACAGCAACCTTTGAATTTGTAAATTTTCTCAGACTAGAGTACAATATCCACTTGTAGATCTTCTAGATGTAAGCTCTCTTGCCCAGCTTGAATTTGTAAAGACTTTCAGTTCTCATTTTTGGTGAAAATTAAGTCATGACTTGGTGTCATCTTCAAATATCTCAGAATCCTGAATATTGCTTCTAAATGCAAATCTCTAGAATCATTCATAAACTTACTAACAATACCAACTAAAAAGAAATATCAGATCATGCAAATGATAGATAAATAAGTTTATCAACTAGTCTCTGATATTGTTCCTTATTAGTAGGAACTCCATTGTTGTTAGTTTCAAACTTCAGATTATGCTCCGTTGGTGTTTCGACAGACTTGTAACTTAGTATCTTTGTCACTGAGAGTAGGTATAGAATATAATTTTTTTGATTTATCACAGTCCCAACATTTGATTTCGCCACTTCCATTCATAGGAAGTATCTTAGCTGACCTAAATCTTTTACTTCAAACTTTATTGTCAAAAACTCTTTTAATTTTTTAATTATCATAATATCATCACATGTGATATTATATCATCAGTATAGACTATTAAAATAGTTTTTTTTGCTTTCAGAAGAGGTCTTGATGAACATAGTATGATCAACTTGACATTGAAGGTACTCAACTTTTAAAACAACTATGGTAAATCTGTCAAATCAAGTTTTAGATGATTGTTTAAGACCATAGAACAATTTTAACAATCTACATACCTTTGAGCGATCTGAGTTTTTATCTAGACCAAATGATTTTGGATGTACACCTCTTCTTCTAGGTCTCTATTTAAGAAGGCATTTTTTATATCTAGTTGATGAAGAGGTCAGTCTTAATTTGCAGCAAGGACAATAAGATTATAACTGCATTGAGTTTATTACTGGAGTAAATGTCTCCTGATAGTCAATCTCGTAGGACTGAGTAAATCTTCTTACAACTAGCCTTACTTTGAACCTCCCAATGTTTCTATCCAATTTATATTTAACTGTAAATACTCATTTACAACTTACAACCTTCTTTTTTGAAGGTAAAAAAAATCATTAGCCAGGTTTTGTTTTCTTACAGTGCTCGAATTTCATCTTTTACACTTTTTTATCTCGATTTTTATTTCAAATCCTTCAAAATTTCATGTATTGTTTAAGGGATCTAAATATTATTTAGAGATGTGAACAAAATCACAGTAACATCCATAAAAAAAATGAAACTTTCTAGTGAGAAGGGAATACCATTTAAAGACTTTTTTATGAGAAGAATATCTTAAAAAGATACATTTGATGGCCTAGAGTCTAATTTACCCTAAAATTGTTTAAAGATATAAAAAAAACACAAATACCAAAAACTCTAATGAGTAGTGTACATGACATTGGTTTCATGGAAGAAAACTTTGAAGAAATACCTCCATTGGTGTTTTGAATTCCAAAACACTATTAGGTAACCTGTTAATTAGAAAAGTAGCATGAAGTAATGTTTTTCCCTAAAAGTATTTCGGGACATAAGAAGAAAATAAGAAGGCCCTAATAACCTCTAATAGATGTCGATTCTTTTTCTCTGCTAATATGAACCATGCCTTTCTTTTAAAATATGTACCCAAATTTTAATAAAGAATTCACTCACATTATCACTCTTGAATATCTTAATTTTACTGCAAAACTGAGTTTAAATCAGAATAATTTTTTTTTTTTTACATATTTTCTCACTTTAAGATTTTGTTTTCATAAGATAACTCTAGATTGTGAAGTTTTATAAGAAGATGGACAATAAGAAACTTTTTTATGTTTGACAATTTGAAGGGCATCACAAGTAAATGAAGTTGGTTTTCTAGTAAGAAATAATTTTTGAAGATAAAAGAAACTAGGATGACCTAGTAGAAAATACCATAGCAAAATTTTATTTAAAATTAAACTGAAAATCTAAAAGAGTAAACAAACAAATTTAAAGGTGTAACTTGAGTGAATTCGTCCATTGAGAAGAAGTTGACCTTCAAGATGATAAAGGCCACTACATAGTTTAACATTGATAATCTCTTTTTCCGAAATCATTTCCTGAAAAATATATAAAACAGAAAAAAAAATAATGTCCTTGTTAATGTAGACTGTTTCAATTCTTTCTATTGCAGTCATCGAACCACAATTGTCTTCACACTCATATGACAAGGTTGCTTTGTAAGAGTAAGAAAGAGATTTTTTATTTTCTATCATGTGGCCAGTAGTCTCAGCATTGATTATCCAAGGGATAAAATTTTAGTTACCAACAGTATTTTTGCAAAGGGAATCCTACTTTCGTTCGTTGTCTTGGTTATGCTTTGATCAGTTTTTACTGATGTCTTTTCAGTCATCTATTTTAATTCTTCAAGCTATTCGTTGCTGATCTTTTGGCTACAGCTGCATGTACTATTCGTCAGATATGCATAGGACAGGGTTTGATCAGACCCGAACTGATTTTAAATGTTGTAAGGGTATATATTTTATAGGTTTTGTATATCAAAAAAACTAAGCAACTGATAATATGTTATTAATTGAGAGACGTTGTAGGAAAAAAATGAATTCTCAACATTCAATTGAATAATGTATCAGTACACGGCCTTTAAATAGACTGAATACAAAGAGTTATGTTACAATTAAATTACTCTAATTTAAATTTGAATCTAGCTAGGAGATAAAAGCTCTATCCCTCAAGAGATAAAAAACCTAAGATAACGTTAGAAGATAATTAACAGATACTATTTACAATAATTTAAGTCTATAGTCTACAGCCTACACTAGTACTATACTGCTGTAGGATTGATCTTTTAAGAAAGAAAGAAAGAAAAAGAAAGCTAAAGATGTAGTAACCATGGAAGCAGAATGCTGAAGATGCTAAACCAATTCGAAGCAACAAGTAATTGTATTGGTTCAACAAATTACCTCTAAAACTGCATTGTATTGCTCCAATTTTTCGATCATTGGGTGGATTCAACACCATAGATATGGCCTGCATGATCCTGGCCAAAAAGTTCATAAAATCAAATTTGCAACATAACCACTTAAAATGGATGCAAAATCTTACAAACTTCATGTAATTTGGGAAGCATATGAAGCATCCACAATAGCTTTAAATCAGTAGAGTTAAACCAAAATCTGCAGCACATAATGAGAACATACCAATAGGTACATTTACACCGAACAAGGAAAAGGGACTTAGTTTAGATAGTTTTTATTTCCTGGGCATAACCCAATTTTAACATATAATTATATTTCAATAACAATAGCATAACACTTAGGGGAAGAAGGCAATAAGGAAGAGGAAATAACTCCCCCCAAAAAATTACTAATAATTACCAAAACATCTAATAAAGAAGCTCCTAGATATCCATATTCAGCTTCAGGCTCCAAAAGAAAATAACCCTGAATAGTTCACTAACCAAACACTTATCTAAACTTTCGCATCTCGAAATAAACCATGTTAACCATACTACTCCAAGAAAATGTGCAATAAGGACATCCCAGTCTTGTTGATGCAATGATGGAAGTAGGTGTTCAATGCATCCATTATCTACCTGAACAAAACCAAATTGGCATCATATATCACAGCCATTTAGATGCAGAAAGAGTGGCTTTCAATGAATTGCAGTTAAAAACATGGCATACTGTGAGATACTTAACATTAAAAGACGAGTATGGATAAGATTTGTTAAAGTGACTAGGAAACAACTGTGTCCATGTATCGTCTCCCATCATCATCACTCTCTTCCCATTTTGAACCAACTGAAATAATAAAAATAAAAAGAACAACAATAAACATTAAGCATTTCATTTGGTGATTACTTCTGCTACTTAGATTTTACTTCCAAAAAGGCAACAAAGTGTATATATATTCTAAAAAACAGAAAAACAAAATGCCACAGTAGTCCAACATAATCGTTCTATGTAAAAGGAAAATCACACATTCTCTTTTTAAAAGGAATATGATTGTAACTTTTAATTCTAAAATGAAATTAATATTGGAGTTTCTATTCAAAGCCATTTTTTTCCTCGAGCAAAAGAGTAACGAAATTAAAAAAAAAAACTGATTAATGAAATTGTCTTCAATAATGGCGGGAGCCCTAAAGCTATTCCCAACATCAATAAAAGTAGGGAGTGCCCCTGTTGTTAATCCCTGAAAACATAAATAAAATATTTTCATCAAAGAAAAAACTTTGAAAACTTATAAAACGAAAAGAAAACAAACCTTCAAACTTTGCAAACTGGTAGTTGGTGGGTCAGCGCTTTAGAAATCTTAGCTGAAGAAGGATTTTCTAAAGCCATCCTCTGTAACACTTTCAGTCTATCCATCAAAGGTTGTTTCTGCTCAAAAAAAAAAAAGAACTTGGAGCAACGAAATCAAATCGCAGCGCATCGAGAACGATGATGACTAGGCGGTCAACGGCAGACTTGGTCCAACAACAACAAGAAGAAGAATGGCAAGGAGATTGAAAAAATCGGAGCAGTGGCTGGAAGTTCAGTTCGGGTTAAGAGAAAGCCTATGGTGACGATCAAAATAGCAATGATATGAAGGAACGTGATCAGGACCGTCCATTTCCCGAATCTCCACCATCCCCACATTGTTAATCTCCCTTTTTGACGCGGCGGGTTCGGAAATGGAAGTAATTGGCGGGATAGAAATAGGGAGCGGCGGTGGCTGAGGAAAACGGTGATGGCCGACGGGGGAAGGAAGAAGCTAGTGGCGGCGATTGGCGTAGGAAGTGGTGGCAGGGAGTGGGGAAAGTGATTTGGGCATTTTGTTGGGTGGGGTATGGTTCGATCAGATTGGTTGTCGATGGAAATTGGCCAAATTAGTTATTAGTTGATGACAAATTGCCGGTCTTCTTTTCTTATTTTCCAGAGAATATGGTCTTTTTTATTTTTATTTATTGCAAAATAAAAAAATATGTTTAGTTATAAAATTAAAAAATAACTTTTAGAAACTAAAAAATAGAATTAATAAAAATTTAAAAATATAAAAAAATATTTTCACTATTTTTATTAAATTTTTAAATTTTAATTTTATTTAATTTTAGTTCGAAATTTTTAATGATAATTTTGGAATATTAGTTTATTTAATTATATTTTTTTATAATTATAATAACATTTTAATAATTATATCTTACTTTAATTATTTAATAATTATTTTTTTATTTTTATTTTAAAAAATAGATACCTAACCGATTTTTACTAATTTCATTTTTAAAAACAAGTGTTTATTCATACTAACCAAACATGTTTTTCAAATTTTGAAAACTGAAATGGAAATAAAAAAGGTTTAAATTTGATACACAGGCTGTGTATTTTACACAAGCTTGTCTATTTCTACTATAAATCAAAATTAAACATAAACTCTAAAAAATTAAACCCCAAACCTAAACCCTACAACCCAAACCCTTAAACTCTAAACCCTAAACTAAACCCCTAACTCATAAAACTAAAAAGTTTGTATAAACTAAAGCTTACACAGACTGTGTATTGAAGTTTTTCCATAAAAAAATAAAAAAATATATTTTCAAGAACCAAGCATATCCTTAGATTTTAAGGGGAGATTTTAAGTGAGATCCACTAAATGGTTGAACGGCTAAAGATGCTTAAGTTTTTCTGACAGTTTCAATCTCGATAATAGAAAATTGTATAAAAAATAAGCTTCATACTTGTAAGGAAAAAATAAAAGATTAATTCTAGACTTTTTTTCAACAAATCTTAATTATAATCTAAATCCCACCTAGAAGGGAGGATAACTCTAAAGGAAGGAATGAGTTGCTACTAGTTGGTATAAAACTCATGACCTAAGAGAATATAAGGGAACAAAGATAAGCAGCTTGATCATCCGACTAAATGTACTTACTTTAGTTCTAGAGTTTTTGAAAAAAGTAGATAAAAAAAGTGAATTATTTTACCTCATAGGTTTGAGTCTGGTTAGACTTATTCTTTATTTAAAAATTAACATGTCTTATATACAATAAATCAATAAAAACATTTGATTTTTTTAAAAAAAAATAAAAAATTTAGTTCAATAAATTACATAAAATCTCCTCGATCATTTAACCGCCTCTGTTAAGAATCTAGACGTTGTAAGTCTCAAAGTCCAGTGGGGCAAAGTCCGACTCTTTAATTGCAGATTTTGAAGCTTTTTGTAGCCATGGTCGAGGATGATGAAGCCAATACTCTATAGGTGTTTATGGGTTGGGTAGGATTGAGTTTATGTACGAGATTATTATACTCTATGTTTGTTTAAGTTCCATTTGACCTGAAATATGAACTTGAAGTTTGGTACAAATGGTTAATTCAAATCTATTTTTGAACTGTCCATATTGTTTTTTTTAATATTTATTCTATTTTTAATTTGATTTTAATATTTAATATTTTTGTTAAATTTATTTTCTTACTCTTTTATACATGGACAACTTGATATATATCTTTAATTTTGCATTATAATATTATATATTATTATAAATTTAATTTTTATGGGATATGAGTATATGATATATAAAAATAAAATAATATGATATTTTAAAAAATTAAAAGATATACCAATAGAGATTAATTTAAGTGGTAAGTAACTTGCATCTACTTAAACAGGTGGCACCTGGAAGATATGCCAAGCTTAAACCTTGAGTGTTGTAGCCTGAGTTCGACCCATATTTTAGAACGGGTCTATTTTTTTCAAACTTTTTTTTCTAATATATTTATCTAATACCCTTTCAAATTTCAGACCAATAGTTCAATCTTTGAGAAGGTGTACAATACCCCACATGTGCTGGCTGAATTGAAATTGGCATAAATTTGTTTTTTGGTTTTTATTACTTTTTAAACTATTTGCATATATCAAATCATTAGTGTAATTTGAACTGAACTCTGAATGTTTATAATATACTATTAATTTATGTTATTTTAGATTAAATAGGGCAAATTTAATAGTTTAATTGTATTTTAGGCTATTAATAACTTTAAAATTATTGTAATCAAGTCTTTGTCTCTCCTAAAATTATTTAGTTTGTTTTTTAAGATTATGTCAGTTAAAATTAAAGAAATTAAGTTGTACTTTTTTTAATTTAATTACTTTTTAAATCTATATTTGTTTCAAAATTAATAGGTTTATTCTCTTATAGTTCAATTTTGACTCTACCTAGAGTTAAAAGCATATTATACATGACATTTAAAGCACGAGGTATAAATAATTTTTAAACATTTACCAAGTCAGATAATTTATGGAAGGGTCAAGAGCATATAATAAAATCAATAAACTCATGGAAGGAGACATTTTTATATGTATATAGCTTCGTGAATAAGGTTGGTGTCATTTAAAGTACAAATTATAGATTAGTTAGAGAGTTGATCATATTAAATCTTCATGTTCCTATAAATAACATTTAAAGATTTTAAACCACAAATTACAAATCATATTAAAATTTTACCAAGTCAAATAATCTGAAAGGGTCGTGCATGTATATTAAAACAATAATTTATGATGTTTAACAGGGCCGTCGTCCATGACGCATGGGCGGGGCCCGGTCGACGTTCGTATTTGTACAATCGAAATTGAAAGGTGATGGCTGGTGTGAGCCACCATGCTTACCCTAAAACACCATTAAATTAATTAAAAAGAAAATTAAAGAAAAACGGCTAATCTACTTGCATAAATCTATCGTCAAACTTCCCTTCATTGTTTTCATACCACCACCATGAGCATCTCATAACGTCATGCAAGTGTTGTTATTGAATTTAATTACTACTGTATAAAAAATATTCATTGCATACATTATCATCCACAATCCATATATATTACCATTTGTTAAAGTCAACTTTAAAATATTAAAAAAATTGTACAAATTTCAAAGTCAAACAAAAATCCTTCCCTAGATTCATACTTTTTTCTGATAAATAAATAAATAAAGGTTTAGTCAAACTTGTATGATTCAAGTTGTCTTAAAAGGCAGCATAACAACTCTCTAAAAGTTTCTCATCGAACATTCAATCAGAGACCGAACATATATATATATACATACATATGTATGTGTGTATAGAACAACAAATAATATATGAAGCTGTGCTTGAAGAAGATGTTGATATCATCTAGATCAGAACAAGTTCTGGGTTTGAGTTTATGTGTTCTTTGTGTTCTAGTTTTACCTTTCGTAGCTGAAGCTCAGAATCAATCTCAGCCAACTACCGATCCTGCTGAAGGTAATATATGTATATGTTCATGTTCGTTGTTGGTTTAGGGTTTCGGTTTAAACGTATGGAATTTGAGAAAAACATGCATGATTGAGCTGCAAGCTATTGTTGCTTCCTTGTTTATTGTTTTCCTTCTTTAATTAATTGGATACGTTTCTTTTCATGGTGTTTGAGAGATTTCATATATAAATATATATATTGAGGTTGCTAAAACATAGCTATAATAGTATTAGCATCCATGTCAATATACGATGGATGAAGATCCTATGTTTGAATTTGTGTGATCTTGAAAGTGATTTGTTTATATGTTTTAGATTTCGATAAAATTATTAATACTAAAATTATTTATGAGTTAAGTCTGATTTTAATATAATTTTGTAATGGATGTAGGTTTGATTTAAATTATTGTTTAAATGAGTACTATTTTATTTTTTGTTGAAACTAATATGATTATCGGATATCGAAAGTTTTGGACTTTTTTGATATTTAGTACAAAATTGTCACCCTTGAATTGGAGTGCAGTGAGAGCATTGAACTCGATATTTCAACAATGGGGAATATCGGCACGACGGGACCAATGGAACACAACCGGTGACCCTTGCAGTGGAGCGGCCCTCGACTCCGACTCTACCGACATCGATAACCAAGATTACAACCCTTTCATCAAATGTGACTGTTCTTCCGACAATGGCTCTACATGCCACATCACCCGTCTGTATGTACCCGGACTTTTTCTCCCATAGAAATCTTGTCTTTTCATGCAAGCAATCTTATGGTTGCACAGTATCTGTTTGACTTTATGCTTGAATGGTCTTGAAACTGCTTGCGTCGATGCTATAACCGTCTCTTCCCGCATGCATATGGGAGTTTCTTCATGGAAAATGTCTCTGTTCCTTCCAGAAATGTTGTTTTAATTTTACATAAAATGTTTTCAACTATTTCTTTAACTACTTATGTTTCATTAAATTAAATTTAATAACCATACTATTTGAATATATGAAAATATTATCTTAGGAGTAGAACTTTTTTTTTATCTTCTGAACTTATCATGTAGTAATACTTAATTTTTAAATTCTATCAAACTTCGGATGAATGAATGATGTTATGACTTATGTTGAGAATTTAGCATCTGAATTTCACACTAACATACATGAAAATGTTTCATTTTGTACTTTCTTATTCGAGATAACCTTTTGTTTACAGGAAAGTTTATGCACTGAATGTTGTGGGAGTGATCCCGGATGAGCTTTGGACTTTGACTTCTCTTACCAATCTGTACGGATTCTACTTACAATTCTACATTTTTATGGATCACATCCTTTAATATCTCTGTCAAGATCAACCTCAGTGGCGGTACCTAATAGGGACCGGCGGAGGCCACGGCTCCTCCAAAATATTTAAAATTTGAAAAAAAATTAAGTTGGGACAGAATTACGGCTCCTTTAAAGTTGTCCCCCTAACTTTAAATATTTTTAAATGGCTCCCTCACTAAATAATGCTGAGTTCCGCCACATCAATCTGTTTTCCATGATGAATTGTCCATGTTTCCTGATTTTATGATCACTGACCCCCACCATTGTTAAACCCTTTTCTTTCAGGAGGCTGGGACAGAATTACTTGACAGGTCCCCTTTCTGCTTCCATTGGCAATCTAACTCGAATGCAGTGGCTGTAAGGAATTCCTACTTTTATAATTTGTAAATTCTCAATTATGACTTTATTATTATTATTATTATTATTATATATCATTCTAGTTCAGACGTTAACTTTTGTGTTGAATAGGGACCTTGGCATCAATGCATTATCAGGGGAGGTTCCACAGGAAATAGGATTGCTTACTGATTTAAGATCATTGTAAGCTAATCTCTTATTTTTCTCTCTTTGGTTAATTTTGCAACTTGCCAACTTGTCTTTCCCACTTTTCTGTGATTGTACGATGAGCATCACCTCCAAATCCTGGTTTCTTATTTGTTTTACAGTATACAACATTCCGACAATGGAAGTTATTTACAATTTTTTTCTCCATATCTTTCTTTTTCTGTTCCTTGTTGACATTTTAGGGTTTATCTTTTCATATTCATTGTACTGTACCGATGTAAACTAAATCAATAAAGTACTTGAGTTGTGCAATCTATTTATTGATGAACTTTTCTATATTGCAGTGCCTTCGGCACTAATAACTTCTCCGGTCCTCTGCCATTCGAGCTTGGCAACTGTTTGATGCTGCAGCAACTGTAAGTTCTTGTGCATTGCTTAATGTTCCATTTCAATGCAGATTCCGTAAGCTGTCTTAGGGAGCAGTTGCTAGCAAGGAAAATAGATATATAACATAAAAAGAACTAAATGTGGATTAACATCTATGAGACTCATATGAACAAAATATGTAACATCTCATCGCGCTCATAATTTTTTCAGTTCTTCAAGAAATTGTTCTCTCTGAGATGCTGAAATTGTATTCAAGATTTTTGGTTTTTCATCATATGTTCTTAACGTCCAAAAAGTAAGAGCAGTTACCGCTATTATAATCAGCTCACAGTTAAAAGGTTAAACAGTCATGGATTCAAGCTAACATTTTATCATGCATGGTTGTGATTTTTTAACTGCGGCAAAGTCTATTGCTCATTTTTGTTTTAACTTCTTTTATGATGTATCAGATGATATATTTCTATATAATATATATTTGACCATGAAGCCTTGGGGCTTCATAGGATGTTGTATGCTTGAAATCTTATGTGTGAAATCCTGCAGTTATTATGATAGGATTCTGTTTTTATGCAACTCGCTTTTTATGGTGTTTGTGTACCTCTTTGATGGTTTGATGCTTAAAAATTACGATCTATTAATTTCCACTTTCCTCTTGATGAAAAACCATATAGACCATCAGAAATGATGAAACTTTGTTTATGTTGGCAGCTATTTTGATAGTTCTGGGGTAAGTGGTGAGATCCCTGCAACATTCGCTAATCTGCAGAACTTACAGATGATGTAAGAATTTTTAATCTGTTGTTTTCTATAAACAAAATGCCACGTTCATAAAACAAAAGGAAAAAAGTTTATTCATGAAAATTTTTAAGCAATAATTCTATTTCAGGTGGGCATCAGATAATCAACTTACTGGAAGGATACCTGGCTTCATAGGAAATTGGTCAAGGCTTACTGTCTTGTATGGTTTATATTTTTCGTGCTTTGCAGTGGAGAATAATGGGATAAATATTTGTCTTAGTGCTATCTCTGCACAATTTATAATATTTTGATCTATTCTTTGGTTGTAGGAGATTTCAAGGAAACTCTTTTGAAGGTCCAATACCTTCAACATTTTCCAATCTTACTTCTCTGACAGAGTTGTGAGTGCCTACATATTTTTTAGCATTTTTTCCGTTACTTGTTGAACTGTAACAGCAACATTCTAATGTGATGCACTTATAGGAGAATAAGTGGTTTATCTAATGGAAGTTCTCTAGCATTTATAAGGGATATGAGGTCCTTGAGTATCTTGTAAGCCAGCTTAATCCCAGCTTCTCCTATATTTTGCTATGTCTTCTCTCTTTTTGTCCAATAAATTAGTAGCATTATCTCAAGAAAGGATATTGCATGCAGGGATCTGAGGAACAATAATATTACGGACACAATTCCATCCAGCATAGGAGAATACGGGAGTTTGACACAGCTGTAAGTTGCACTCTTGAATGGTTGTTTCTTTGTAAGTCAAGCATTTATCAAGGCAAGTCTAAAGTGCTGAACCAGAAAGCAGTCAATTGACCATTTGATTGGTCCTTTTAAATTGATGGTCAGATATTTTACAAAGAGTCCTTTGTAAAGTTTCTTAAACCCCTGAATTAGTTAAAATTGGATTAGTGACCGTTTTACTTAAAGATTTATTGCTTTCATGTGTGTGTGCATGTGAGTGTGTACATACACATATACACAGACATACACCAGTTGTGTGTGCATTTATGTATGTTTTAGTGGAGGAGAGGCGGTTACCTTTTGATGGGTTTGGGTGAAACTTTCTAAGCTCCATAATTGGCTTGAATATAATTAATATATGTTTCTCTTATTACTTTTTGCTTTTTTCTTACTTTATAATAACTCTTCGAATATTTTTCTTTCAGGGATTTGAGCTTCAATAATATAACTGGACAGATCCCAGGGTCACTTTTTAATTTGAGTTCACTCACTCATTTGTAAGACTCCAACTCATTAAAAAATTATTATCTTCATATACCTCTTGATTTTTTTTATCGAACCTGTTGATTTATATATATCTCATTTTGATGTTTTTTATCTGAAGGTTTCTTGGAAATAATAAGTTGAATGGTACACTTCCTGCAGAAAAGAGTTCATCTCTTCGCAATATGTAAGTGCAACTCGCTCAACTAAATGTGAAGATGCACAGATAAAAATTTATTTGTACTAATAGGTCATTACTGTCAATCTTTTCACTTATCGGAATCTTAGGAACATCTCAAGTTGTAATCTCTTGTTTACTTTATTCTGGTGCCATAGCTGTATCTTTTTCCCCACAAAACAACCAATGACCAGCCGCTAAAAGTTGTGTTGGATGGAAGTCTACAAATATGAACCTTAGGAACCACTTTTGGGGAAAAGGGGTAATAAAATGTTGCATACATGTATTAAAGAATTTAGATGCACTGCTGAATGTGGCTATTTCTATTGAATGACATATCGAATCTCTTAGTGGTTCTTTTTGCGAAAGGAAGTATTATTCATATGATAAAAGCTTGCAACCCTTGCAGAGATGTGTCGTACAACAATTTAGCTGGGAGTTTTCCCTCTTGGATCTCCGAGCCAAATTTATCAATGTAAGTTTCTTATAGGTTTATATTTGTACATACGCATATAGTTAAGAACAAATACAGATTCCATTGTAATTTATAAGTTCTCACATGTTATGCTAATTTATGCTCTTCTCAAATATTTTACACTGTCTTCATTTTATATACACTGAATAATCCAGAAATTGACTATTTTTTCTATGGTGTGCGTTATACAGTAACTTAGTTGCCAACAACTTCACAATCGAACAGTCAAACAACAGGTTATTCTCTTGGTGCTGTCTTCTCTTTTACATGATTGAAGATATGAAGTTGATTCTAAAAGTACTCTCTCTAGTTAGTACACTATGGATCTTAATTGTATTTGTTCAGTCACATGTCCTTGTTAAGTTACTTTTCTTGAGTCCGAAGGGTGCTATAAGTGATAATCAAATATTCTCATTGGTATTTGGATTTTCTTGTCATCTAACATTATTAAGTATGTGCTCCTCATATTTACTCAATTGCATTACTATTTTATTTTCAGTGTTTTGCCATCCGGACTCAACTGCCTTCAACGTAATTTTCCTTGTAATCGAGGACGTGGAATCTGTGAGTATAATTAAAACTTTCCCTCTTCATTCTTCTTAAGGAGAAACAAATAGGTTCGCACATAGGCTAGAATAGGATGGAAAGATCTTCCTGAGTTCGGTAGAGGTATTACAGGGAGAATATTGGATTATTATTGTCCATAATTGAGTAAGAAAATGACATGCAATAATTTCTAATTTTTATGGTGCCAATAGTGTACTTGATTTCAAATGGTCCTTTCCTTCTCCTTCAAAGAAAACAAAATAGAACAAAACCACATATTTTCATAGATTTCCGTTTCTTACACAATTATAGTATTCATATATCATTTTTTTTAGTTGAATGCTTAATTTTGTAATCATCTTGATTTGAGGGAGTATCAATGGTGAGCTTTAGAAGTTTCAAATCCTCAGTACTTCCTTTATAAAAAGTACAAAATAGATGGCCTTATTTTTGGGTGAACTATTTTCTTTTATTGTTAATTTATTTGAGGTCGGATGTTCAATACTATATTGGTGTAGGTTGTTTGTTGACCTTTTTCTTTGTGTTGTTTGTCTCCCATATTTGTTGCTCACTCAGTTAACTTGTCTGTTTCCATTGTTAATATTGAATCAGTGGGGGAAGAGTGTTTAATGGTATTACCAAACATAGACTAACTTTGAGGTTTATTGAGAGTTGCAATTACGCTAACTTCTTCTACTAAAGGTACCCTTTTCAGTGTGGTTGATGTGTATATCTTTTGTGTTCATCCACAGATTTTAACTTTGGAATTAAGTGCGGTGGTCCGCAGATTACATCGTCAGATAGGACTTTGTTTGAGAGAGACAACCAGACACTTGGTCCAGCATCGTATTATGTTACGGACACAAATAGGTGGGCAGTCAGTAATGTTGGATATTTTGCAGGGTCCAATAATCCTCAGTACACGGATAGTTCAGGATCTCAGTTCACAAACACCCTAGACTCAGAGCTATTCCAGACAGCACGGATCTCTGCTTCATCGCTAAGGTACTATGGTTTGGGGCTTGAGAATGGCAACTATACTGTGAGGCTCCAATTTGCAGAAATACAAATCCAGGATACCAATAGATTTGAAAGTCTTGGGAGGCGTGTTTTCGATATTTATATCCAGGTCCGTACCTCATTATCAAGTTCTTCCTGAGCTGCCCCTTTAACTGTGACCCTGAAAATTGATATATTCCAGATTGCGCTAAAGTTTTTAATACTAACTAAAAGTCTTAAACAAGTAGCATGCTCATATAGTCATATATTGAATGTTATGTTTGTTGAGGTGATTCATTTCCTACTCTTTTATAAGTAAAACATCGACATTTAACGTTCCTTATTTTCAAATTTGATTATTGCAGGGAAATCGTGTTTTAGAGGATTTTGACATAAAGAGGGAAGCAGGTGGTGTTTCCAGACGAGCAGTTACAAGGCAGTTTACAGCTGTGGTATCAGAAAACTACCTTGAAATTCATCTGTTTTGGGCTGGGAAAGGGACTTGCTGTGTTCCAGAGCAAGGTACATATGGACCATTGATTTCAGCAATCAGTGCTACCCCAGGTCAGCAATCAGCAAACTTTTCTTGGTTTATGGCACAGTGTTACATTAATACTGATTGCTCTGATTTATTCAGATTTCGTACCTACTGTTAGTAATAATGCTCCAACCAGCAAGGACAGCCAGACAGGTTTGATTGTGGGGATTTCCGTTGGTGCTGGAGTTTTATGCCTGCTGTTGGTTGCAGCTTTCTTCTATTTTACGAGACGAAGACCCCATACGCAAGATGAAGAAGGTAAACTACATAGTTTTGGTGTATCCAATATACACCAACTGATCCGATTGATATTTAGATTAGCATTTTTACAATTGTTGTTTTTTCTTGAATTTGCAGAGCTCCTAGGAATTGACGCTAGACCGTACACTTTCAGTTATGCCGAACTAAAAGCTGCTACAGAGGATTTCAGTCCCGCAAATAAGCTCGGAGAGGGAGGTTTCGGGCCAGTCTATAAGGTAACTTTTAGCTCTATTATGGCATAAAGGTGGAGTTGGGAAAATATACCTGGATATGAGATTTTTGTCACCTTTGGGTCCATTACTAATCTCAGATTACAAAACCTTTATGTCAATTTCAATTTCACAAAACAGAACCAGTTCTTCTTCATTTGACTGTTAATCATTGTTAAAATATGCAAAACGAGGAAAGGGACGAGACACGAGTAGGAATAAGACATGATCCTTTGACACGATAATGAATTGAAAGTGACTGACATTAAAAAGACTGAATAGAAGGAACTCAAGGATGATAAAATGATTGAATCACCATATTTGTAATTTTTTTGTTGAGTTTGTTATATGTTGTTGTTTATCCTTTTCTTTTTTACTTCCGCTATAGGGAAGACTTGATGATGGAAGGGCGATTGCTGTCAAGCAATTGTCTGCAGTATCCAGACAAGGCAAGAGCCAGTTCGTTACAGAAATTGCCACTATATCTGCTGTGCAACACCGTAACCTTGTCAAACTACATGGTTGCTGCATTGAGGCGGAACAACGTCTCCTTGTTTATGAGTATCTGGAAAACAAGAGTCTAGACCAAATATTATTTGGTATGAAGATAGAATCAATAAATTATGTGCTTTTCTTTCTAAGACAAAGTTGGAAACATATTGCAAGTATGGTTTACCTGACTTCCATGATGCAGGCAAAAAATTAAATCTCAACTGGTCGATGCGGTATGATATATGTTTGGGAGTAGCACGAGGTTTAGCTTATCTTCATGAAGAATCAAGGATTCGCGTTGTGCACAGAGATGTCAAGTCCAGTAATATTTTGCTTGATTCTGATCTCGCCCCAAAAATCTCTGATTTCGGTTTAGCCAAACTTTACGATGATAAGCAGACCCACATTAGTACCCGTGTAGCAGGGACAATGTAAGAATCTTAAGACTCGCAAACCAATTTTTTTTACCAAATTTATTGTTTTTCGACATGGATTATGCATCCAGGCGATAAATAGTAATTGGTTCTTGTCTTTACCAATGTAGTGGATATCTTGCACCGGAGTATGCCATGCGTGGACACCTTACAGAGAAGACTGATGTGTTTGCCTTCGGTGTCGTATGTCTAGAGATCGTTAGCGGAAGACCTAATTCCGACTCAGGGTTGGAGGAAAATCAGATGTACCTTCTTGAATGGGTATGATTTATTTTTAAATGGATATACATGATTTTTTTTAGTATTTTAAATGGAACAAACATGACTATGCTCTGGTGATTGGTGTGAATGTTTCTTTTCATCTCTCTCTTCCATTAGGCTTGGCACCTGCATGAAAAGGACCTGGAAGTTGAACTGGCAGACAGTAGTTTATCTGAATTCGACGAGGAAGAAATGAAGCGTGTGATCGGAATCGCTCTCTTGTGCACTCAAACATCACCAACGCAGAGGCCGGCCATGTCCCGTGTAGTGGCCATGCTTTCAGGAGACACCGAAGTGAGCAGGGTGGCTTCAAAGCCCGGATACTTGACCGAATGGAAATTCGATGACGACGACGAAAGCAGCTTTGTGAGTAATGAGGCAACTAGAGCAAGTGGAACCAGCTACGGTGGTACAAGCATAGCAGGTGGTGCAGGAACTTCACCAGTAAGTATTACGAAACCAATGCTCGGAAGCATCATTGGAGAGGGAAGATGAGACTTTTAACCCTTGTTTTCATTGTTACTGTGGTGTAAATCTAAAAAATTCATATATTCTTGATTGCAAATCGTGTATATAATTACAGAATGATTTCATAGATTGGTTTCACCATTACTTTCAAATTAGAAAACCATAAGTTTTTGCACTCCTTCAATAATTTTAAATTGACGTCAAATTTTATGGGGTTAATTTTATATAAGGGATAAATATAATATGGATTTACTATTATATTTATTATTTGTCTGCTTTTCATGCATTGTTTTTTTTTTGTCTATATTGGTACTTTAATTTCTCTATTTTTTCACATAGGTACTTATTTTTTGTCCACATTAATATCTTGTAATGGCATTAAAAGGGGTGATGTGATAGTCTGAGATTGTATTACATCACAAAAAAATCAAAGAAATTATATAAAATTATAAAAAAATATAATGATTAAATATTTTAAAACTTGTAAAAATATAGAAATTAAAACCGTTAAAAGAAGTATTAATGTAAAAAATAGACAAGTTCATGTATTAATATGGACAGAAAAATTTGAATATTAATGTAAAAAAATAGTCAAATTTAAAGCCCCAATGTGGTTTTTTTTAATTAGTTGATGTTCAAACCAAAAAATTGGTTTTCAATGTCTTTTAATTGAATTGATGTGAAGTTAGTTTGTGACATCAACTTTCAAATATGTATGGTAAAATCTCTATCAATAAATTGATTAAAAAAAGCATATTGGATTTCCTCTTAATTTTGAAATTGGGTAAATTAGTTTATATAAAAAATAATAATTTAGTATATGTTAATTTCAGAACTGAGCGATTAATTAATCAGGTGGTTAATATTTTTTCATCAATTTTACATAATTTTAATTGAAATAATAATAAATTGAGCCTTCAATATTTACACATTATATCATTTTAATCTTAAATCTAATAAAAATCAAAAAATTTAATAGAATGTATAAACAGCGTGTTGAAACTTTTAGAATCAAAATGTTAGCGGATTGTATCGTGAAGGATGGAATTAAACGCTTAAATTTCTTCTTCATTTAAGTTAATTTTTTTTAATGGGGCTCGTAAGTAGGTTTTTAGCATTTTTGAATCATTAATAAAATCATTATTGCCGAGAAAAAAAATCAAATTTACATAATATATAAAAATGTTAAAAACTAAATTTATTATTATGTTATCAAATTTATATAGGAAAAACAAAAAAAAATATTTTCATCATGGTGAATTGTCTTAATTTCTCACCTTAAAAATTGTAGAGAATTAAATTGTTTTTGTTTTTCAAGAGGACCAATTTGGCCAAAATTTGAAATTGAGATGGACTTAACTTAAGAGGTTTTTTACCCATAAATTTAATAAAATACAAATGTATCTGAATTACCCACCCATGACCCGACCTACCAAAAAAAACTGGGCCTCTGCTTTCATCTCTCAGCTCTGCTCTACAGATCCATTACCCTTTCCCCATTCACATCATCTGATTTTCCCAAACCATACCCTAATCCTTTGACATTGGACCTATGAAACACAGAGACGACAAAAAAATATCGTTTCAAAAACTCGATACATTCTTAATACGGATACGAGATAAGTTGGTGGTCTCTTGTGTTAAAAAAATTACAGGCTAACTGTTGTAATGTTGGTGGATAAAATTACATGGTTTGGGTTGTTTACAGTCAATGTAGTCTAGGTGCGGTTCCTTGGGGTGGATAAAATTACATGGTTTGTGTTAAAAAAATTGCAAGCTAAGTGTTCTTTTTTTTTTTTTTTACATTGAATCCGTGATTAGAGTTTATTTGGTGATTGTAGGTTGTGCGAATGATAGACTAAGTGATACAGAATATGTGTGGCTTGATGAGTTGATCTAGGGTCACTACTGTTGTCCAAATTGAGCTGTCTTGTTCAGTTTTGGTTTCGTTAAGGGCTCTAATATGGTTCATAAATGCAGCAAGAAGCTGCTGGAATTTACATTTTATAAATGTTCTATTGGTTAAGGAAATAGACACTTGTAGTAGGCCAACATGGTAACATCTTGCTGCCCAGAATTTTTGAAGTAACTTTTATGTATATGTATATGTGCAAGAATGTAGTAGTCTTTTAAGTAGAATATAGCAGCTATGAATTTATTTGTTCCGGATCTCCGTGTGCTGATTTTTCTTAGCTCAAAATGTGTGTAAAAAAATAGTATATTGAGGCAGCAGTAGTCAAGAAATTTGTAAAAAAATTGTATATTGAGGCAGCAGTAGCAGAAAACCTTCATTTGATTGGAGGAGAATTGAAAAAAAAGTTTGATTGCTTTCAACAATTATAGAGTTGCACTTTAATATTGATTTACTTATGGATTTTATTTTCTAATTTTCTATGAAGTATGGACTTTATTTATGATTTTTTACATCTATTTATAATTTTAATTTTTTTTATATGTCGTACCCTTGTTGTACCCGTACCATGTAATTTCCCGTATCTGTCCCCGTATCCGTATCAGTGCAACATAGCATTAGACCCTCTAAGCTAAAACTGAGTTAACGGACGCCAACCCACTTTATCCAGAAGTGGATACACTCCGCCGGCCACCGTGAGTCTTACAAAAATTTAACTTTTATCACATCTTAATTTGGGTGGTTCATATGTGCTTTTTTCATCGACTGACTTAGAATTTGGTGTTAGATTACATATTTATATGCGTTTCTTAACCATGGGTTGCCGCTAATGTCAAATTTAAATTACTGGTTAGTATGTATGCGAGCTTTTTCATGGTTTTTGGTTTTGATTTGTTTAAATGTATTTTTTATTAACATTTTATCATGTACTTCATATTAAATTTTACAAATTGGTTTATCTGTAGGAAGGTATCAGTTGGTTTTCCAAGCCCTCCTCCCTTGCTTTATTAACATTTTATCATGCTCAATAGAGAGACATTGTTTAGTTACAAAGAAGCTTCTGGCAAAGGAAGCTTGTGAGACTAATTGAGAAGTTTTCTAGGCCTCTTGAGAACATGATCTTTTTAAAAAGCATAAGGTGCTATGGGATGTTATTTGGACCATTCAATTCATTTTCGCAAAGGAGATGGAAAAAGCCGGTTGTTTCAGCACAGACTCGCCTGGAGACCAGAACTAAAGATTTAAAACTAGACAAGCTCATGACGCACATTAATAAACTCAAAACCGTACTCAATATCCACCAGCTTATGTCCCAACGAAAGCGTGGTCCCTTTGTCTCTGTGCAATTGATGTCACGATGGAGAAACATTGTCGGTCTTAATGTGGGCATGGGTGCATTTCTTCACAAATATCCGCATGTGTTTGAGTTGTTTGAGCACCCCTTTAGGAGGAATTTGTGCTGCAAGATAACTCAAGGAATGAAAAGCTTGATTGATGAGGAAGAAAAGGTTGTCAAAGAATATGAACCTGAATTGGTGCAAAAAATAAAGAAATTGCTCATGATGTCAAGAAATGGGACGCTTCATGTCCATGCTTTGAGGTTGATTAGGAGAGAGCTTGGTTCGCCCCAGGATTTTAGAGATTCTATTTTAAGAAGGTATTCAAAGGATTTTATATTAGTTGATTTGGAAATTGTTGAACTGGTTTATAGAAATGAGAGTTTGGCCAAGGCTAATGTTGAAAAATGGAGAGAAGAAGAATATATAGATAAGTGGTTGAGTGAGTTTGAAACAAGTTTTGCATTTCCCATCAATTTTCCGACGGGGTTTAAGATAGAGAGAGGTTACAGGGATAAATTAAAGAACTGACAGAGGCTTCCTTATTTGAAGCCTTATGATAGTAAGGAGGTTCTCAAAGTTCGTACTTGTGGAGGGACTGAGCGTTTTGAGAAACGGGCAGTTGCGATTATTCATGAGCTCTTGAGCTTGACAATAGAGAAGATGCTTGAAGTTGACAGATTGGCTCATTTTAGAAAAGATTTTGCTATTGAAGTTAATATACGTGAACTGCTTTTGAAGCACCCTGGCATTTTTTATATATGTACCAAGGGAAGTACTCAGACTGTTTTTCTTAGAGAAGCCTATTCCAAAGGGTGTTTAGTTATGCCAAATCCAATTTATGTTGTTCGAAGGAAAATGTTGGACCTTATCTTACTAGGGTGTCGAAATACTAGATCAATGGAAGATCCGGAAGAAATTAAGGAGGAAAGAGTTTTTAGAACAAGCGGGGGAGGCAGAATAGATGGAGACTGGGTTATCCCAATTTTAGAAAGTTATGATCAAAATGATTTTGGTAGTCTAGGTGAAATCAATGATTCTAAACAGCCATTTGACGGAAGCGAGAGTGGAAGAAATCAAACTCTTTGCTTTGAGGATGACTCTAGTTGATAAAAAGGCATTGCACCGTTATCTTTGCAACATACAGTCCCATTCTCTTAGGTAAATGGATCCTAGCTTGAATGGAGATGGCGGGGTGTTTGAAAATCATAATGTGCTTCACAAGACAACCAATAAGCTTACATCAAGGCTGCAAGAGAATGGTAAATCTCTTATTGCGTTCATTCTTGAATTTTCTTATTGGCTAATGTCTTGCTTTTGGAAGTCAAAACGTAATCCAATGTGGTAGGCAGTACATAATCCGACTCATTCACCCATGCAAATCTACCACAGTATCGAACTTCTTAATATGATGTATTTTAGAATGCCTTGTGAATTATATTGTACCAACATTTGTTGGGAAAAAAGGGTTGTAGAAGTACCAAAGCAGTTAGATTCCTTTTCTTGAAATTTACACTTTATGACTTGTAGTAAAATCAGATTAGATACGTTTCATCGTATTATAAACTCGTGCTTTTCTGCGTGTGATACCCGATTTGCTAGCTTTTGTATTCTGTGTTGATTTCTTCCCCTTGTAACTGACTACCCTTTTTAATGTCTGCGATACTGGAGGATGACTCTTGAATTGTGGACAACCTATTCTTTCGGTCTGTACATGTCCTATAGTGCATTCTGCCTGGATATATAAACTTGGCTATCTCTGTTCAGAAACTAACTAATCTTCATTATGATTTAGTTCGGCTTCCCATGTGTATTTAGATTTGTTTCAATCGTTAAACGCGTACAAATACAGTTTACTGATCTTTGATTATGCTGCCTGACTGGTTTCTTGGTACGGTAACAAAGAAGCTTGGGTGCAATGGAGGATGCCCTTTGAGTACGAACTTAGCCATCCAGAGCTATGAACCTGATTGGCTCTAAGCACTACAGGTTTGCCATTAACTTGCTTGGGTCTATAACAAAGAAAATCAGCCATGGACGTACCGGATTGCTTGTAATGACATCGATCCAATCAAGGAAGTGAATTTTGCACATGTTCATGAAATTAATGGCCTAGATTGCTAGTTCTTCAATGGAAAATACTTGCATTAAGCTATGGATATAAGTTAATCTTTATCCCAACTAAAATGTCAATGTTAATTAGTAAATTACAGTGGTTGATATAGCAGTTGTGGATGTGATTTCATAGTAATTAATTTTGTTTAATGTAAAAAAATATTTTATTTAATTAGTAATTTAATCTTTTTATTCTTCAGTTGGCCAATTTGGACATCTAAATACTTACCTGGTGGGATAGTCACTCGTTTGACCCTGAGTATACTTAAATGAGGTAATCCTCTTATATTACCTAAAATTTTTAAATTTTATATTTTTTTGGATAGATTGATGACGGTAAATAGATCACTCATATTAACAGTAGGAAATAGGGAGATTTTTAAGAAAAATAAAAAAATAATTTCAGTAATCTATTTACACTTATCTAACATAAGAAAAAGTGTAAAATTAAATAAATTTTATATGATATAAGTGAATTCTAACCCTTTTTAAATTATTGGTTTAAGGGTGCTTGAAGCTCTTGAACTTTTGAAAAAATAACAATTAAGCCTTTAAACACTTTTTTACTCAATTAACCACTCGAACTAATAAATTGAATCAATTAAGTCATTTGATCAATCTCGACCATCAATTTTTAACGATTTTTTAGATATTATTATTACGTGACACACTACAGTTCGACATGTGGCATTTACAATTTTTTTATAAAACTATTTTTTATAATTATGACTAAGTTTTTTAGAACTTTTAAAGAATTTTTTAAGTAAAATAAAAATTCTAAAAATGCCAAGTGACAATATTGTAGCACGAATTGATTCAAAAAATTGTTTGGTTTAACAGTCAATGTTGGTCAGTGGTGAATTAATGAAATCTTGAAGTATAAAAATTTAATTAGATGCAAAAAAAAATCATGAGCTTAATTGATTTTTTTCCTTCAAAAATTCAAGGACTTATGATACCTTTAAGCCTAAATTATTCTATAACTTTTCAACTCTATTCAAACCTATAATCTCTTAAATATTATAATAACAATAATATCAACTGAAGTGATACTCATCTAATCATTAAAAACAATAATGGTTATTTTTTAAATAAATTTATCAGTATTTATTAAAATAATATGATTAAAACTTGTGTACAGACATACATCAAATATTACTATCAATACATAACCTGTTGATTTTAGAATATAATATTATTACTTTCAGTAAAGATGATTCAGGGTGTTTATGTAAAGAAAGAAAAAAATAAAGAAAAACGAAATAATATTGTACAAAATTTTCAAATAAAAACAAAGCCACCACACAAGTTGGAAGCCGACTATGGAGGTTTAGAAAAGCAATCAGCACTCTACTTAACAACAACTCAAATTCTGGTCAACTACATGGAACTAATTCATTAAATGTTGGGAAATATAATTATTTTAAAAAATTATTAAAATTGTATTTATGTCGTATGTGTATATATACTTCTATCATGTTCATGTTTAGGATATTATTGTATTATAATAGTAATATTTTAAACATAAATGATTGAGTTTTATTAGAAACAATAGAGAATTCATCAAATACAACACACCTAAATATAACTAAAAATTTAGAGATAATAAAAAACTAAGATAAAACAAAAAAAAAGTACAATACTCAAAGAAGCAAAGAACATCGAAATCTTCCTTGAAACAATAAAATCCAGCGGCTGTTATAAAATCTTTTTGTCTCTATCTAACGAGACACATAAGAGGTGATGTAAGAGTGAAACAAGCAATCTTGAAGATGCTACGTTACACAGTTATGGTAATATCAGCAGTCAACTACAAAAGAGGATCAAGCTATTCGTGACCCTCATAATTTCAAATCAGAAATTAATGTCGTAAGGATCTTTGTTCGAGCACCAAATGATCACAAAAATAGACATAGAACATGTGATAAGGCAGAAGAAAAAAACGTGCCAAAAAACCTTGTTTTAAATACAAATTGACTTGAAAGATGGCGCATGATATATTTTTTTACTAAGATAAAAATATTTTTTGAAAAAAAAATTTATATATCTTTGAGATTATAAATTAAAGGGTCTTGTTTTAATAAACTGCACATGACCACGTAAGTTTTTAAACCGTTCATGATAATCAACAATCAACACTAAAAATAATACCGTTATGGGTCGAGCAAAGAAAAAGTAACATTTTATTAACATTAATTGAATTGTAATAATTTAAAAGCATCCGCGTATCAATTTATCATATTTCTTCACATATGAAATATGTAATTAAAGCATCGGCAACAAGATTAGTCCAAGTGGTAGGTAGTTTGATATATTTAAATATGTTTCGAGTTCGAGGCTTCGTGTATATAAAAAATTATCGCCGAAAGATTTACCCACAAAACTAAATATATAATACGAGTCGGTCTAGATTAATTAAGACAAAACACGATAAAAAAACATCGGCAGATATGATGCATTGAAGGTGGATTAATGTCTTAATTATTTCATTCAATATTTTCTAGAGAGACGGCTAGTAGTGGCCGAACTATTAGTGTGGCGTGGCTGCTTAAAACGTGAGAAAATTGTAATTTTTATTTAATTTTTTCAAAATATTTGAAAACTTGGTTTATCCTCTTTTAATTATTAAAACTTCACATCAATATGTATTTATAAAATAAACTAAACTTACATTCTCAAATTAAATATATAATTTAAATTGTCGTAAATAGAAATAACAAACATGTGAATTTAAACTTGTTTTTTAAAGCACTTAGATTCTCATATAATACAAATTTAAAAACTAACAAAGCATTGATAAGATATAATCGAGGTATATATACACATAATTTAGTCTTCATCTTAAATTTTTTTAATATTATTTTTATTCTTATTTTTCAAATCATGACTCATTTCATTTTCTTGTACTTTATAATATTTTTAAACAAAAATAAGAAAAATTAAATTGATGGGTTTTTGTTTTTTGATGTATTCACCGAAATAAACCCAATAATTAATAATAAAAAAATAAAATTTGTTTGCTCTTTAAATTTTCGAATTTATGAAATATTAAAATTTTCAACAATTCCGCATGATATCTTGAACATCTTTAGGCTCCTACTTTATTATATAAATAAAGGTAAAATCCTACTATATTGCTTAATATTTTAAGAGTTTCTTCTATAAGTTGAGTGCCAGATTTTTCTATTATAATTTCATTTCATTTTCTTGGAGAAAATCTCAGTAAAAGATTTTTTGGAAAAAAAAAATATAGATTTGTATTTGCTCAATGAAGATACATATGGATATATGTGGTTTGATGAATAAAATTAATGTTAAAATCACTTTTAATAATGGACCTCTCACAATAAAACATATAATTCTGCTAGTAATAGTTAGGTTAGTCTTTGTCTGGGGACAAGGTTGGCCCTTAGACATGGTATCTATAATTAAAAATATAAAAAAAACTATCTAAAAATTTAATTGTTCATTAATGAGGCTCATCATCTTTAATTAAATATAAAGAATAATTAAAATTATTTTAGTCTAAATATTAATGAGTTTTAGCCTCTTAAAGTCATAATTAAAATATAGATTTGTATTTGCTCAATGAAGATACATATGGATATATGTGGTTTGATGAATAAAATTAATGTTAAAATCACTTTTAATAATGGACCTCTCACAATAAAACATATAATTCTGCTAGTAATAGTTAGGTTAGTCTTTGTCTGGGGACAAGGTTGGCCCTTAGACATGGTATCTATAATTAAAAATATAAAAAAAACTATCTAAAAATTTAATTGTTCTTTAATGAGGCTCATCATCTTTAATTAAATATAAAGAATAATTAAAATTATTTTAGTCTAAATATTAATGAGTTTTAGCCTCTTAAAGTCATAATTAAAATTTTAATGATAGTTTGATTTTTTTTAATATTTATTACTAGGGGTCTAATTTTTTCAATACTTATTATTTGAGGCTATTTTTTCAATATTTGTTATTAGAGACTTAATTTCTTTCCCAATATTTGTTATTAGGTGCTTACTTTTAAATTTTATTTTTTTAATATTTATTATTAGGGATTCAATTTTTTTAATACTTGTTATTTGAGCCTATTTTTTTAATATTTGTTATTTGAGGCTCAATTTTTTCTCTAATATTTATTATTAGGGGTCTATTATTAAAATTCAAAATTTTCAAAAAATTTTATTAACAATCTACTCTTAAATTTTATTTTTTCGAGCATTTATTATTAGGGGGCTACTCATAAAATTTAATTTTTAATATTTATTATTAGAAGTCTAATTTTTTGGTTCGTCCCGGACTGACCTGCATGATCTTAAAATTAATGTTTTCATCAGTAATTAATATCGTTAATAGTTTAAATGAAAAATACTTATCTACAAAGCTAAGATTCAACAACTCTGCGTACGGAATTGAACTTAAGATGTTTTTTAACTTTTAAGCGATGGCTAATGGCTATTCATAATCTTATTTTTTTTAAAAATCAATACATACATATTATGTCTAAAATTATATTTTGTTTGGGTAGAAATCTAAAATTATATATTTAATTAGCTTGCTTCGTATAGAAATGGTATAAGATAATGCCACGTCCAATCACATTTAATTTTTGGATAAAAAATTTAAGATTTTAAAGAAGGGTTAGAGTTTAAATTTTAAAGTTTAAAGTTTAAAGTTTTTAACTTTAAAGAATGATAGTATAAAAAAATTCATAGACTGTGTATCAAAATATAATATATTTTATATTGGGTAAACAACGTTAGTCAACAACTTTTAATGTGTTTATGTTGGCGTCACCAAACCCTTCAATTTAGTCAATAAATCGATTATTCTTTTTAATTAGTATAATAACATATTAATCCTTAATACTTACACATTCTCTTAGCGTGATCATAGTTCAACAAATTTAACCATTAGCATTTATAATTTTTATCAATTTAGATGATATTTAAAATGAATTTTCAAATGAGAATAGGTTATCAAGGTCTTTAAATTCTGGAATTGCTTAAAGCATTGGTTTTCACATAGATAATTGATGTTTGATTTTTTTATAAGAGATGGTGTGTTTGAGGTTCAAAATCATAGAAATTGTAAATGTCGAGGATTAAATATATTAAATTATATAAAATTAGGACCAAATTAAAAATATATATATAAATATTGAGGGTTAAATATATTATTATACCAATTAAGTTAAAGATCACGTAAACATTTCTTTTATTAATTGGCGGGTTACCAAAAAAATTATCGATATGTTAATAATCAAATTAAAAATTTGAAGTTTGATGATCAAAACAAAACACGCTAATTGTTGAATAACCAATGTAGTTGCCACAAACATTAAGGAAATGCAGCTGTTAGCACTTAACAGAAAAGGCTATGGCATTAAATAGATTTGTTTTAAATAATAATTAATATTTAAATTTTAATAACATTAATAATATTGCTTTAGATAATAATTATTTTTTTAATTAATTAAAAATAGATGTGGATAAAATTGGGTTTAGTCTCCTAACACTATTTCTTGCTAACAACATATTGAATACAATGGCGAATTTAAAAATATTTTTAAGAATGAGTATACATGTATTAACATCGTGTTTGAATTCGGTTCGTTTATTATTTAATCTATTCGAGTTCGATTTTTTTAACTTTTGCGAATATGTTTATTTAGTGATTGCGAACATGTTCGTTTATCGTTCATTAATATGTTCGCAGACATAAGCGATTAGGTGCAAATAAGTTACAATGTTTATTTACAACGGTGTAAATAAGTTGTCAATGCAAACAATAGTGAATCAGAAAACAACAGTGTAAACAACTTGCCCACCCTGACTGTGCGGTGGATCCGCCTCTATAATTAATGCGCACATAATTTAAAATTTGTTTAAAAAATAGAAAATAATATCTTATATTACAACTTATAGAGACAGAAGTAAATAACAACTTCATAATGTGAACAATTTTATGCAAACATTTGTTTCTAACATGTCGTGGGGATGAGTACAATCCTACATAACAAAGGCATGAAAACATATCATTCACGTTAGCCATAAAAACACATTAAAGAATAAAAAATCTCTACATTACGATTTACAAAACAATGTGATATATAATACCTACAAGGCTACAACAAATTCAAAACAACCCAATTTATTCATATTACCAATTTATTTTTAATTAATAAAAAGCAATAAAAATTAATGCTTTTGTTTTTTACACATCAACCAGACAACTTTATTGATAAACAAAATAAACCTAGAACATAACCTAATAGAGGTTTTAAAATATCTATAAAAGCAACAAAAAAGAAAACAATAAATTTAAAAGGAAAATATAATGTTGTGCCAGTCAGATCAAACACTTCCTCTTTGCACCAAAGAAAATTTATATGGTCTATTGTAGGAAGGGTCACTAGAAATTTTCAAAACACAAACTAGATGAAATCCCCAAAATCGTCAACCACCTTTCATGCCTATTCTCAAAAACGACGATCCGCTACAGATTGCATTGACAAACAACCCAAGTGGGGATTAAACTCTACGTGACCATCGACAAACACGAATCAGAAACAAGCGTCGTGAGGGTCACCATACGAACACTAAAAACCCGCAAAATTAACCATAGAAACGTTCCATAAAGGCAGAGAAAACGTGTCACGGAAGCATAGAAAAGCGCAACAAGACATTCGAAAAAAAAAACAAAACAAAACAAATAGAAAATATATATATATATATATGTATATGAATCATTGACGATTGACAATCAGTACCATCTATAAATTCACTAAATATTTAATTATTTTATCCGAATTCAGAATAAAATCACATACTTTTCTTTTCCACAACACATTTGTGTAGGTACCATCTATACTAGTATAACTATATCGAGCCTCTTACATGTCTAATGATGCTTTGATTCTTTCTGAAGTCTGGGACGAAATCATAAAGTAGTGACTTCGACCTCTCTTAAAGTGTAAACTTTATTTTGTAATCCCTTAATAATCACGAAATTTTAAATTAATCTAATGAGAAAATCACATTTTGGCTCCATTTTTTTATGATTTCAGTTCCTTAAAATGTATTCTTAGATTCAAGTGTCGTCCACTTAACAGATCAAACCCTAATAATCAGTTTTTGTATTCTTTTAGTAATTTTTTAGAATCAATTTTAGTCCACGAGTTTTTTCTCATATATCTCTAAAGAAGATGTTTGGACCGTCTCTATTTTTTGGGTGGTTCATTTGATCATACGGGGAGATGTGAAAAAATCACACGAGGGGAGGGACCCAAGTGAGAATTGTGAGCATTTCATGTGAGGACTCGAAATGACCTTAAATTTATAGGACATTAAATGGGGAGATGGCACTTTGACTCTCGCTAGATCCATGAGATTTTTCTTTAATTCTCGATAAAATCGTGTGAAATAAAATCTTAAGATTAAAATTGAACATAAATTTCTACTAATTATTAAAAATTAAATTGATTGTCCTACAAACAAACAACGCTTCAGAAACATTTTCGGAATGAATCGAAAGATTCGATTATATTTCATATGTAAACAACGTGTGGGAGAGATTTTTCGACAATTACGTCGAGTTTGATATGGTTGCTAATGTTATTATGATTAATTACAGAGCAAATATCAACAATAAAAAGCTGCTTAAAGCCCTTAACTGCCGCAAAGTCACGGCAGCTATCTAAAACCTACCGCAGCCACCAAGTTTCCCGATGGCCGGAGTCATCGAAATAACAATATTTGAAAAGAATGACTTCCATGCCGGAAACTAATCGCCGAGGAGCTAAAGAAACGCGGCAAATAGGGCAGGTGAACCGCCGATATCTGGCCCATCTATCCAAGCAAACCTTATGGAAAAGATGGTCGCATCTCAGCTCTCGAATCTCATCGTCTTCATCGATCTTGCACAGACAAATAGCACACTCAACAACTTCGTCATCACCCGAGTCTTCGCCTGCAACAATGGCTGCAGGTGTTTGACAAGGGAACAAAGAGTGACGAAGCAAGAAATCCCACGCCCACGCCAGAGCCGAGACTACTGAAAGAAGAGAAAACAAGTACTTCCCTAGCTTGTCGATTGCCATGGCTGAACAGCTCGAAAGAGCGATGAAACCAGCAGTGAGAAATTGAGATATGGCTTCCAAGAGGCTGGAAAATATTGGGGTTACTTATAGAGTATTGTTTTCCGAAATGGAAACTGGAAAGTGGTCATCTGCTGATGAATTATCAATAATATCAAGTACTGTTCGCATAAACTTTTATATTAATAAAAAAAGAGTAAATTTCATTGTTTATAATAGGGATAACTACTTAATAGTACCCCACCTATTCTTACGTTACTGTGTTGATACCCCAATTATTATTTTTGACAAAATAATACCTAACGTTTTTTTCTGATGACGTGGCTTGGTATGATCACACTTTTAGTCCAAAACACTTGTATATTTTATCAATTTAGTCCAAAATTTACAATTTATCATTTCCTTCCCCTCAACACCCAGTACCCAACCACCATCTACTCTTACCTCAAAGCCATTGTCGTCCACCTGAAACCTGCAAACTGATTACCCCTTGAGCACCCGAACACAATCGGATTAGGATTAGGATTTCGCTTGAATGTTTGCATTTGACGTTGGTGATATTCTGTCATGCAGTAACATTTGAGTAAATTTTTGTCTAGACATTGCTTTTGACACTTGACAGTACCATCCATGCTTTTTTTAGAAACAAATGAAGTTTGATTTTCATTTCGTAATTGCATCTAGAATTTCAACATTCATTTTTGTTTACTAATTTTCATTTGTTGGTCATAACAGTTCAGTGAAAATGTAAAATTTACTTATTTTCTTTGAAAAAAATTAAACCCAAGCAGAACCATGCATCCAAAGCAGTCGAAAGTCTCCAAACAAAATTGAATAGAAAAGTTAAATGAATATAAAAACAAATAATGCATGTGAAGCACGACTTTAATGCCATCTGCTTTGGGAGTAAAAAAAATCATATTTTCCTCATCTGAAGAAGTTGAAAATTTTAGGGATTGGAAAAATTCAAAAATTACAATTTAACAGAAAAAAAAACACAGTGAATAAAGATTGAAATCGGTAGCTGAGTGAATAAATTTCACACCAATAGAGGCGACAATGATCCGAGGGGTCAAGGGGCGGTCGGTTTGCTGATCTCAAGGGTAGACGACGGTGGCTTGGAGGTAGGGGTACTAAAATAGAATAAAAAATAATATTAGGTGTTATTTTACTAAAAATAATAGTTAGGGTACGAAAACTGTAACACGAAAATAGGTGGGTACTATTTATATATTTTTTATTATATAATTATATTCGCATTAGAATAATATTATATTTTTATTATTAAATTTTAAATATTATAAAAGATGTGTTATTTAAAATTAGGCTTAAGGATATAAGAAACCTTTGAATTTTTGAAAAAAATCAATTAAGCCCATAAACTTTTTTGCACTCAATTAAGCTCTTGAACCAAGAAATTGAACCAATTAAGCATTTGAACCAAGAAATTGAATAAATTAAACCCTTTGACCATTTAATCTTGATAATTTTTTCTTTAGATATTATTGGTACGTGATACATTATAGTTATATCATGTTGCATTTATAGATTCTTTTTCAATTTTTTTTTATAAATTTTATAAGTTTTTTTTTAATTTTTAAAACTTTAAAGATTTTTTTTTGAAAATATCAAGTTGAGATACTGTGCCAGGATACATTGTACCAACATATCCAAAAAACTGTCAAGAATTAATAGTCAAAATTGGTCAGAGGGCTTAACTGCGTGCAAAAAAAATCAAGGGCTTAATTGATTTTTTTCAAATGTTCAAGGGCTTCTTATACCCTTAAACCTTTTTGATTAATTACCAATAATAAGTTGCTATATTGGAATGAGACGCTAAATCTTTTAAACAATGTCAGATGTTCAAATTTTGGCATTGTAAATGGAGAAAACTGGGTTGGGAGAGTCATCTCTACATTAGGCCTCTGCAAAACTCAATCTAAATTAGGCGATCAATGAGTCGGATACTAGTGGTTAGACAAAAAAATTATGACTAATTAATATTCCTTTTGTCCCAATAAAATTGTCACTTTTGTGTTTTAAAATTGACTCACTCAAATTGTCACTTTGAGAACCTCAACAACTTTTATAAGATAAATTTATTTTTTATCCTTCTTTAGTTTCTCAACGAAAATAAAAGTGAACTTTTCAAGGGTAAACTTGTCATTTAAATTATTTTACTCCACATAATTTTTTCTTCCTAAAGCTCTGTAAAAAGACGACATGTAACAATACAAGTGGGAAGGAGAGAGTAGCTGGTCTAGTGAAATGAGACGTTAAATCTCTTAAACAATATTTCAATTTCAAATCTTTAGTGTTGTGAATAGGACACCATAAATTAGGAAGATCACCTCATTATTTGAAAGGTAGACTAATAAATCAATTACGGGTGATCTTACCAGAAAAAATAAATAAATTACTCTTCATTTCCTATGTTAAATATCCATATCACTATAATTTAATATTTAAATTTTTACCTAAAAAAATTTAATTTTGAGTTATACGTTTACTTTTATGTCAATAATATAATAGGTAAACTATCGGATGACCACTCAACTATTGGGTCTGACTTATTTTGACCACTAAACTACAAAAATTCAAAATTTAACCACCAACTATATAATTAGACCTATTTTGACCAACAACCGTTAAAATCTAACAGAAAGGTGACGTGGCTGTTATTAGACCTATTTAAATAGTTAGATGGTCACCCGAGTAGTTTACGCTAATATAATAGATGCATTGAAATGGAGAAAATTTTATTTACTCACCGAGTAATTTATCCAGCTCACATCACAGTTAGGTGGAATGCTTCTCAAATCCAAAAAAAAAAAAAGAACAATGAAGAAACATTAATTTAACATAAAAAAAATCATTACTCCATTAATTAATATTTTACTCCAAAAAAATTAATTATTTTAGAAATAGGAAAGGAAAAATTGTAAAGTAAAATATAATATTTATATTTAGGCAATAAATCGATACTAGTAATAGAATATGCACTTAAGTCCGAAGAGGAAAGAAAAAAATCGAGTTTATTTTATACTATTCTATTTTATTCCTACTTTTATTTATGGCCTAGTTTGGTAAATAACGGTTATAGTCAAAATTAGATATTTGAGCTAATATTATATATTTGAACAGTCAAATTCGCTAATTTGAATGTTTGGTGAATAGTAGATTGGAGTAAAAACTCTAATTTTAAAAAGCTGCTAATAAGAGTTTTTTAAAATTAGAGGTTTTGACATAAGAGTTATAAAGACCCTTCTACCCTTAATAATTATAAAAAATCTCCAAATAATCCATTTTAACATTTTCTATTTTAATTTTTCACCCTCACATGTTTACATTGTAACATTTGTAAACTAATATTTTTGTTTTTTCTTTTTATTCTCACACAATTATATTTATATTTAATAATTAATTAAATTGTATTAAAAATAATTATATAAATGATAAATTAATATATCCTACCAATGGGAATGGGGTACATTTCATGGCCAGCCATTTACCTCTTAGTGAGAGCACCTGCGGCGAGGGGATTAGTCACTACTATCGGCGGTGGATATTGGCTCAGACAAAAAAATATTTTTCATAACAAATTAATTAAATAAGTATCGAATATAATCATGTCCTTATATGTCATTTTACATGTTTAAATAATCAAACAACTAACAACCATTAGTTAATTTTACCAAATATTTTTATACAATCCGCTAGTCAAATTAACTAATGCAATAAAATATCAACTAATCACTACAGCAAAACATGTCTTTAGCGGCATTTATTTAGCCCTATAGCAGCATTTTTTAGCACCGCTAAAAACTTTCTTAGCGCTTAGAAAAGAAGTGCCGCTGAAACTAGTGGCGTAATAGTTCGCGGCGTTTTTAAATAAAAACGCCGCAAAGTCAAGATCTATAGCGGCATTTGTTTTTACAAACACCACTAAGAATAGTTATTAGCGGCGTTTGTAGAAAAATGTTGCGAAAAAAGCATGTTATTTAGTGACATTTGTAAAGATAAACGCCGCTAATAACACCATGTTTTCAAAAAAAATATAAATTACAGGTTCAAAATATTTGTTAAATAAAGCAATAGCATCCAACGTAATACTAGTATTTTAGACAAAAATAAATAAATGTAAGAAACAACATCCATTCACACAAGAAACTGGGTAGCAGTAGGTATTTTTCAGTTGATTTTGTTTTACTGCTTGTCTTGTTCACTACTAAATGACTGATTCATCGGCCACTCCCATATTGTGAAACTTGTGTATGTCATATGGTTCCTCAAACTCTAAAAATGATTAATGAATAAAAAGCAATAGGAAAGGCAGTGCTAATATGAATTATGCAAATATTTATTTATTGGTGCACTGTTAACCAAGAATATAATGCATCCTACTTTGATATAGCATTTACGTAATGAGATTTTATGAAATGTATCCTTTTTAGCCTTGTTAATGTGATAAAAAAAAGCTCCTTGAGTGGGTTCGACTACATAGTCAGTCGCTTGTTAATCTTCATCACTGGTTAATTCAATCTGCTTCGAAACAAAAATTGAGCCTCTAGTTTCAAGCATTCAGTATTTTGTTTTAGATGCATCAGCAAAGTAAATTGATAAGAGTTCACATACTTTTCCCCCATAAATCTTAAAGAAACTGACAAAGAGTTGGAAGCCATGGTTCTGGTATGTATGGTACATTAATCTTAAAATATCTTGAGATGCTTTTAGAGGCAGTGGCTGCATGGTATAAGTAATATGGCCACAAAAGTATCCATTAATTTTGGTTGAAGATATATATGAGTCAATCTAATTTCCTTTTATGTAATATGGCCAGATGACATCAAAGTAAAGAAACAAGAAGACATAATGCTTTCAATCTCAGCATTGAAGCACAATTGAAGAACTCACACAACCCATGCAGAAAGTTACTGCAAAAGTATCCCTCCCCTTCAACTTCTCCATCAAAGAATTGATGCCCAAATTGAAGAAATGTTTATAGTTAAAGCAAGAAGCAAAACTGCAACCCCCTAACAGATTCCAGTACACAAATATGCTCCGGCTAATGCATGACATAAGTTGCAACAGAAACAATTGAAAATAATCAATGGGAAGTTGTTCTATATATGCCTTGCAACACCAACAACTGCAAGCGATTAAATGGAAAACTGTTCTATACATGCTTTAAAAGAGATTATCTAATTACCTCTAAAGTTAGAGCTGTCCATGAATGATCTGAACCCGTGAGTGCCTTGTTCAATTTCTCGAAGTTTTAAATGAAACCACAAAGCAATTTACATGGCAAAGAAACAAGTTTTCCAGAAAAACATAGGGAATGTGCTCAATCCGGCATTTAAATTGATAATATGTATTTCTCTAATTTTTTTTGACAATATTTGCCTACGGTTGAAATTTTTCATTTTGGTCTCAAGTGGAAGGAAAAAATTTCAAGGACCAAAATAAAAAAAAATCAGAACATAGTGAAAGTACACATAACAAATCCTTATGAATAATCATACATTTATGTACAAAAAATTAAGTTTTTAAGTTCGGCAAATTAAAAAATATAGAAGTTAAAAATTTAAAAGTTTAATAAAAACTGAAAAAAAATTCAAAACATTGTTTTTCATGATAAACGCGGCAACAAAGGGACTACATTTTCGGTCCTCTAATTTTACATTTTTAAATTTTAATCACAAATACAAAAAAAAAAAAACCAAGGTCGCCGGCAACTGCCGGTGACTCCCAACCCCACCTATGAAAGTTATGACGACTTCCCTTGCCATTGTAAAAATCGACCAATTACCTAAATAATTTATGACATTGACTAATTTTTTTATTTTTTTCCTACCATTTTCCCTAATTTAACCTCTCCAATCAGCTTATACTAAAAAAAGATAGCAACCATTTCTAGAAAAATTTGTGTCGGGTTGACCACCATCTTCTTCATTGTATTGTTCTTTTTCAGTATTCTTCTTTTTACCAATCGCACACTCGAACCCTCCGTTTCCGTTTACCAACCTTCTTTTTCGGTCTCCACTCCCCACCATATTTGATCTATCGCCGCCGGCACCTCCGTCGTTGCCACCATCAGTTACCGCCGCGAAGCCACTGAACTTATCATCAACCCACCACGAGCCTGTTCTTTCAATTTCCCAAGCTGTTAAGCTTGACCTTTATTCGAATACCACAAGCATCGACGATCAACCCACCGCCGAATAGCCTAGTTGTTGACAATGGCGAAGAGAAGAAGAGGGAAACGTGTGATCTTTACACTGGAACTTGGTGAATGGTGAGGAGTACTCAATTTACAAACGGGGTTCTTGTCCTTTCATAGATGACACCTTTGATTGCCATGGAAATGGAAGGAAAGATGTTGATTATTTGAAATGGCGTACCGTGTTCATTTTAATTAATCATTTTAAATTTGAAAATAACATTTTATAAAATTTGGGGGGAAAGCTATACCAGTTGACTGACTTGGCCCCGTGGTTTGGGGGAAAGGTTTCCATCCCAATAATCTGGACTTGAAGACCCCATGGAAGAATTATTTTGCTTTGTTCAAAATTATTCCAATGGGAAGATATTGAAAATTGAAACTTTAAGAGGTTGTTTGCACAAAAAAGAAAATAAGGGTTGAAAGTGATCAAAAAATTAAATATTAAAGCTATTTTTGACTTTATGCTTTTTTTCAGAGTAAATTCATGTAGTTTTTCTTTTTTTAATTTTCCCAGTTTTTGTAGAAGTGAGGGTATATATAATCTTTAAGGATCGATCCTGCAAATACATCAAATTTGGAAAAGTTTAAAATAGCCTAAACGTCTATGTGAGATTCTCATTGCCATCAAAGAATGTGAACAATGCAAAATAAAGAATACAAGAATCTGAAAACATCATGTTTATTTCATATACTCTATGAGATATAAGTTTTAACTTTCCCAAAATACAAAAGCAGAACAGAATGTTCTGCAATCACTTCCAGTCCAAAAACCAATTCCCCACCATTTCCATATCAAACTTCTCCAACCAAGAAAAAAGTAAAGAATCAATACTTTTCCGATGTGCCAAACACCCATTTAACCGCACAAAATAACCCTAGTCAACCCAAGAACCAGACAAGAAACAGTGAAGAAAAACAGAGTAACAAAGTCCCTAGCAGACCATTTCCTCACAGCTTTACCTTCCACCCTCAAACTCTTAGCCCTCCTAAGAGCATCAACCTCTTTCAACAAATCGAACTCCACCCCTTTCTTCTTCAACTCCACCACACATTTCCCCAACAGTTTCCCATCCTCTTTCTCCCTTCTCAGCAGCTTCTCCAAGTGAACTTCGAAATCGGTTTTATACCGAAAAGCCCAAATAACCCCCATCGAACACACCAAATAACACAAAGATGGAATCCAGGACCTATTGCAGGCATCCGAAAGAGCGTCCTTGGAAGAAGAGTTGAAGAGGAGGATGAGAGAAATGGAGTGGAAGAGGAAGAAGAAGATGTAAAGCTGCTTGACCTCGTTACGGACCGAGTCGATCTGAGTCTCCTTGAAGGATACACTGTTGAGGATGAGTTCTTCTTCTTTCAGCCATTGCTTCAGAAGCAACCTGTGGGTGGGTGTTTCTGCGATTTGGTGAAGTGGGTGTGGTTGTCTCGGTAACATGATTGGTGGGTTTGAGCTTTGATCCGCCATGGGACTGTACAAGAGGAAAAGATTGCGAGAGATTATGTGGAAATGAAGGGAAATTTGGAAGAAAATGAGTGTTTTTGAAGGGAGAAATAGTGGATTTCTGGGTTTTCTCCAACGGTAAGGAGAGTTTTTCTAATTCAAATATTGGTAACGGTCGATTGGGGAATTTAAAAATATATATTTTTCCCGGAATATTATTATTGGCCTGAAATATAAGCCTCGAATTTTTTTCAATCCATTTTGTATTTGTAAATGACTAACTAAGTTCATTTTCAATTCGCTCGAACTATTTTTCATTTTAGAAATATTTATTTATTTTTAATTTAATATTTTAAGATTTCTATTATTTTCACTCTTTTATACACGAATAGTTTAATTTTTTTTAATATTTATATCATTATATTATATATTATTATAAATTTGATTTTTACATACTATAAATTATATAATACATTAAAATAGAATAATAAATATATACTGTAAACTCCTACATGTAACTAAGGAGTGATAATTATTTTAAAATTACACCGAAATGAATGAATGCTTTTGAATGAACTATAAATAATGTTATGAGCCGAATTCATCTAATAATTTTTTTTGTCGGTAAGAGAGAGTTTCTGGGCTAACTCGACACAATTTGGTGATTATATCTCATACTCATACTCGATTATACATCAGACAATGTCAGACATTAATAGTTCAAGAAAAATAATGAAACGAACTTACAAAGTAAGGAAATTATGTCTCGGAGTGGTAAGGAAATTAAATGGTTTACCGACGGGGTGGTTGAAGTTGTAAAAAAAAAAAAACTGTTAAACTATCCGCTTAAACCCTAGCCGCATGCATACTGCTGCAGTCTTTTCTCTTTGGATTCTTTTTTGTTTTTTTATTTATAGGCAACAGTATTAATTTTAATATTTGTCGTTGACTGTCGAGATTTATTGCTTTTTTGTTTGTATATTTTTCATCGTTTGTTTTTAATAAATAATTTTATTCTGTGACACGATTTACTCTATTTTTTGGTACGTTCTCTTATACCTTTTGACACGTTTTTTCTTTATCGGTCGTTTGTCTGCTTCTTTTATTTATTTTTATCAGGGTTGTATCTGACGTCGTCACGACTCATCAAAATAGCATTCTTCTGGTTATCATGTTGATCTCCCTGTTGCGAACCCTCGAACTGGGTTTGGATACGCTATCACAATCACCATTTCTTGTTGGCGGTTGAGTTGTGGTCATAACCGTGTTGTCAAAGTGTCTCACTGCAATATGCATTTTTATGTTATTTGTTGATGATTTTACCTTTTCATCGTGGATCTTTGGTGATATTTTATATCCATCTTTTGTTTCGAGTCTTTGAGTTAAGTTTTTATCTTTTTTTCTTATATGGTCCTATTATGATCTTGAGACGCTAGTTTTGTTTATTAAGAATATGTCTGAATTAGATGTTTTTGTTTACTAAATTGTAAACTTTCATTATAATTTTAGATATATCATCGTTTAATAAAATTAAAGAATTTCGAATAAAAAAACTATATTTAGTTAAGTCAAAATTCACCTAACTATGATCATTTTAAACTTTCGTTTGTTCTCAGCGACTGCTCAACTTACAAATATCTCCCGCTTTAAAACACGCCAAAAACTTAGAACCTCTTGTCTCTACTACCTTTAAGTTTGATAAGTATTTCTGTCAATAATTATTGTTGGTTATTGAGTCTCGTTTTTAATTGAAAGAATTTATTAAATCATGGATGATATACTCTATAGTGATATTCTTAAGGATGGTGTTTTGTGCACGTCTTAAGTTAATTTTCTCATATCGATTTGGTGCAATATTTTCAACCTCCGAAATTGAAGTTTTTCATAAACAACAATAATTGTACAAAGTTTATTTATTATCATCTTTCTCTAATTTGTTGGTGAACATAAATCTTTTGTTCATTTTTGGTGTCTCATCTTTCTTAACTCTTTGATAGGGAACACACACTTTCGTACAAAGTTGTTTGAACTCGGGTCTCCTACGATGAACACCCTTATCTTTTTCACTGAAACCAATCGTTGGGTTTTATCTTTCTATTTTAATTGATAGAGGATATAATATAAAGTCATATAATTTTCATTTTTCTTTTTCGGCTTCAAGGTATAAAAAGCCCTTAAACTTTAAAAAATAATAATTAATGTCTCTAAACATTTTTTTGCACCCATTTAAGTCACAATTCTTCAAAAAAAAAAAACCGTAATCTATGACTTTTTCTTGAATTCTATCCATTGTTATTTAATGATCAAGTGTTTATTTTTAATGTACATGTACGTGATATCTATTTGCACAACTTGATATACACATGGTACGACCTCTCAAAATCTGGAGTAGATATTTTTAACTTCACATTAAAAAGGGGGAAATTTAGTTTTCTTATCATAGACGTGACAATTTTTTTATCTTCTTTTTGCTTAATCAGTGGCGACAATCAGTTTTAGTACTGGTTGTCGATCATTGGTGTTTATTATTTTTCTTATTTTTTTATGTTTTATTTTTTCAATTTTAATAAAATATCTACTCTTGAGGCACGCGGTTCCTCTACCTTTATGGCACGCTTTTCATTGATTTTTATGGTTCGTTTCATCTGTCGTATGATACAATTTTAGCATACCTTAACGTGTGTCTAGCTTTCTGATTTGATTATGTCGGTAGTTATAGAAAAGATTGATCCCACTCTTTGATGGTTTATTAGTCGATGTAATCAGAACTGTATAGCGGAGCAATCTGTTTGATAGTTTGGTTCGCTCACCACTCTTTTTTTTATCCCGTAAAGCGTCTTATTTGGCTAGAGATAAGAAGATTTATGAAGGTTTCTGAATTTTGATGGTTTGTTAATCTACATGAAAGCGTCTTAGTTAATCTACATATTTTATGGTGTTTAATAAAATCTAAATGCCATTGTTTAAAATATGAATTAGATTATAAAAAACAATTAAAAACAGATTTTTCCAAATATATTTAACTATTTAAATTTTCTACTTTCAGGTAAAAGTAATATTTTTTTTGCTCGGCAAGAGTGATATTATTCATTAATTAATCACTACACGTCTTGATTTTATATATGTGCCTCGTTAAAAATCTCTCTAAGCCTAGATGGAGGAAAAAAGTACACCACACATAGGGAAAAAATGAACTACGTCATATAACAAAATACAACCAGCAACTCTCAATCAAAAGTTTTACCAAACACAATGACACCTTGATAGCTAACTAATATGAAGAACAATTAAAAATAAGGCAACACTTCATAATACTCCACTAATATCCTTCAAACAAAGGCCCATTGCTTGTAAAAGCTCCTGGAGATCATCCTGTGACTCTAAGATCACCACCACGCCTTGAAGAAAGATCGTCGACTCGAGCCATCCTTTGTTAAGCAAGTTGCCAAGTTATTTCTGGCCCTCTCAACATGATTAAATTGAATCCTCTTAATCCTGATCATTAACTGTTCAGATATAGTTTTACTAAATAATGCATATCATATAAATTAATTAAATACATATAAAAATTATAGATTTCTTAAATACTCATAAAAAACTCAAAATTTGTACAAGTATTTATTAATTTATATTTTTTATGGACTATATATGTGAATTTGTAAGATTATGGGTGAAAAAATAAATTTCACTTGATTTTCAGGTAGAGTTTTTTTAAATAGAAAGTAATTCATCAGTTAAGTTTTTTGTTTTAAAATAATTATTATCAACCTCTTTAATTATTTTGTCAAAATATAAATAAATTATCGATTTATTTATTTTTAATATAAATAGATTTAATTATTATAATAGGAATAAACTTATTTTTAATCATAATTCAGAAGATTAAAATATTCAAAATAACATAAATTTTAATACTAAAGCAGATTTTTAAGAGATAAGGTTATGAAATTAAAAGGAAAAGTAAATTTTGATCTTGCGTACTAAATTCCATTGAATAGAACTATGCTACTGCTTTTCTCCTGCACGTGGCTTATATATATATATATATAATAAACATTGCCTTCCATTTCATTCATTTTGGTCAAAGTTAAACAACAGCATAAACCAATTGGCAAAATACTGAAGAGGTCAGGGCTTATCAGGCAGTCCTTGAAAACAGAATGTTATTCATTTTAATAACATTTTAAGTCATCCGAGTTTAAATCGTTTTTGTTAAGTATATGCTATATATAGCCATATAGGCTTAAAGATAAAATTATATTTGCAGTTGCATGTTGGGTTTTTCAACCCAATAAATAGTCACGGTAGAAAATATAATGTTATTCATTTTAAGAGACTCGAGTTTAAATTATTTTATTTATAAGATATATATGCATTGTCAAATGATTAAAAATATATATAAATAAATATTATATTATAATCACCTTAAGACTATTAAAAAATATTAATGGTTTTAGTTTACCTTTTCTGCAATATCCACATCAGAAATATTAAGCATTATGCATATACGTAATTGGATAGAATTATGGAAACACCAATACTTGCAGCTTGACCAGTAGTGTTTTTTATCCTAAGGTGTCCACAAGATGAATAGAAATCATCTGTCTCTTTATGATACTCCACATTAAAAAAATTAAATTTAAAGTTTAGAGTTTATATTTAAGGTTCATGAAATTATGGATAGAGTATATTTTTAGGGTTTATGGTTTAATTTTTTTTAGTATTGAGATATAGAAAGAGGCGAAAGATTTTTGTCCGTCCACTAAAACGAGTCTAATGATTAATTCTTTCATATTCCGTTGACTCATGTAGAAGGTAGACGTTAATTATAAATTTTAAATTTGCTCTATACCCAAACGAGGATTGAACTCTTCACCACTTGACCGGTCGTGTTTTAAAACTATGGGACCAGCCATCAGTGTTGAATTTGTCAGATGAAACAAAATAGGAAAGGAAATAAAGAAGGGGAACAAACCCTGTCCAAAATAGGAAAGGAATTAGAAACCGGGTGTAACCCTGTAGAAAAGTCATTGAAAGTTGGTAGAAATTTGTATGCATGAGACTTTTCTCCATGTTTGATAATATATATTATGGTAAGACATGTAGACCGTAATTATAAAAAAATAAATACCGTCCGAGGAAAGTAACACCATTAATCAAGGATTAAATGAATATAGGAGATTGAATTGCATGTTAATTGGTTGTTGATTGTGTTTAGTCATAAAAAATATATTGAATTAGCCCTTATATATATTTGTAAACATTGCATTTTGGTCCCTAATACTAAAGAAAAGGGTCATATTGATGAAATTGAATCATGCTGAGTTGAGAAATTGCGTCATAGTTAGATTGCGACATATCTTATATGTTTGATCATCTGCGTCAAGTCGGTTAATTCCATACAAATTTGGGTGCCAAAATTTAGGGATGTTACAACTCCACTCCTTAATAAAATTTATCGAATTATGAATTTTACTTATGTTAAACAATTGACGATATTGGTTACTCATCTTGTCCTATTGCTTCTTCGACCTTATTTTTTCACCAAAGAATCCTACCAAATGGATGTTTTTGTTCTTAACTCTTTTAATTCTGGAGCTGAGATACGAACTAGTTCTTTTTCATAGTTTAAATCAAGTTGAATTTATTGGGTTCAGATTAGATGATATGAGATGGATTACATTAGTATCTTAGAAGCATGGATATATGAAAGATATTATGAATTTAACTTAATTCAGGAGGCAAAGCTAGTTTATAAGCTAGTAGACCTGCTCGCTCTAAAATTTTATATGGGTCGAGGAATTGAGATACGAGTTTACCCGTCTTCCCAAACCGAAAAATTTTCTTTCAAAGAAAAACTTCCAAGAATATTGTCACCCTTTTCATACTCGATATTATTATGCTCGAGATCAGTGCATGACTTTTGTCTATCGAAGACAGCTTGCATACAATCTCGAATGAAATTGATTTTTTTTTTTAGTTTCTCAAATCAATTAATTAGATGCTAATAGTAATACGTAGAATATATATAAGAAATAGTGAGGATGGTCAGGAAAATCTAGCCGAACCATATATTGACAAAAGAGTATGTCGTTCAATGAAATCCAATGGATTGAGACGTTATATAAAAGGAATAAAAGTTTTTATTTTATTTTATTTTATTTATTAAAGAAAAAACGAATATTGAAGACTCAACTTATGACTGTTTAAGAGTATACAATTTCAAGGTGATTCCTATTATTAATTTAGTGCCCGCCATACTTGAATTTTTGTCTCTAATTTAACTTCTTCCTTTGACTTGTTTATTGTTTGTATTTTTTGGGATACTATATAAATGTATTATTTATTTGAAAGTTGTTTAATTATTCTTTTTTCTACTGTATAATAATAATAATAATAATACGGTAGTATATTGGTGGAATTGTTGAACTAAACAGTCCACCCTTTTTTCATATATAGCATAGATCTATTTGTGATGTAAGATAAATGGCCAGTTTGATATTGTTTTTGGAAAGTGCGGTAAGAAAGTATTTTTAGATTGTTTAGTTTAAAGCAGGAGTGTTTGATGTTACTGTCAAAAAGTGCTTTTAAGTAGATAAAATATCTATTTTAGACATTATTTTTAAAAAATATAAAAGGATTGGTAATATAAATAAGAATAAATGAGTAATTTTGTTTAAAAGTGTTTTTGGAAAAACTAAAAGCTAAAAATTTCATCTTTTGAAAAGCATTTTTCAAATTAAGTTAAAAATCACTTTTAACCTAAAAGGCTACATATTTTGTATTGCTTTTGGTCTTAAAATTACTTTTGACTCCAAAAGTACTTTTCAAAAATATTAAAGAATGGAACCTAAATAATTCTCTATTTTTTATTATTTTCTCACCCCATCTTTCGTATTTTACTTGATATGATGTAAAGAATTTTAAAAAATAAAATTGAGGGGAGATATTATATATTAGTGTGCTAACTTCAATTTTCAAATTTAACAGTAACAACTTTGACATTTTTAAATATCAACTAACATTATAATCACCTTAAAATTATTAAAAAAATATCTTTAAATGTTTTTGTTATTTACTTCATTCATCCTTCTATTTTTTAAAATTAACCAAATACATTGACATTAAATTATCGTACTTAGGGGGAAATATTGTAAACAAAATACAATATTTCAAAGTTTGTGGTCTAGTTTTAGTGATGGAAGAAAGTTGTGCCACATATGTATGTGCTATGTACACCGTAACCTACATTCTTTCTTTCTTTATTTATATATATATATATATATATATATAGTTTTAGTATAATTTTTTAAGTTTCAAATAATAAACTTTTATAATTGTTAACTTTTTAGTTATATTTATGTGCATTATTCACAAATATCGAGTTATATTTAGATATAAAAATTTATTTGTTCGATACAATTTTTTTTCAACCTTAAAAATGTATTAATAAAGATTATATTCTCAAGATGTTGTATCTTTTTTAAACTGTATATGAATGACAAGTAGGATTATATTCATGAATCCAACATTATAAAAACATTCGAATTTTAACATTAATAATTTTTCCTTATTTTCGAGATCGGGGTCTCTTTTGTTAAAATAATAACAAGGCATAAAGTTAAAAATAGCCTCCAACGTTTGAACTTTTGGTCACTTTAGCTCATATTCTTTTTTTGTACCAATAACCTCCTAACGTTTTATTCTCGTGCAATTTTTACCATCGTTGGATGAAAACTGTCAGTCAACTAACGGTCAACGCCCATTGCTGACGTGACGATGCCAATGTGCGAAAATACTGACGTGACATTATAATTTTTTAAAAAATAATTATTTTTATATTTATTCTTGAAAGGCGGTGTGCCTTTCACCCATTAGGCTAGGGTTCAAATCCCAACTTTAACAATTTCTTTCATATGCTTTGAACCAATTAGATGATGCCATGTGGCATCATCTAATTAGTTAAAAATTAATATAAAATAAATATAAAAATAATTATTTTTAAAAAAATTAGACATGTGAGTGGCCGTTGGCCTGGTGGCTAAGCGTTATGCATTTCGCCCATTAGGCTTAGTTTCAAATATCAACTTTAACAATTCTGAACTTTTGTTTCTTTCATATGACTTTAACTAATCAGATGATGTCACGTAGTATTCAAAATTAATATAAAATAAATATAAAATAATTATTTTTTTAAAAAAATATAAGGTCACGTAAACAAAGTGCCACATTATCATCTCTACACGTGTGGTATCGCCATGACAGCAAGGGACATTGACCTTTAATTGTCTGTTTTCATCTAACGATGATGAAAATTGCATGAAAATGAAATGTTAGGAGTTTTTTTGCACAAAAAAGAGCTAAAATTACCAATGAGTCAAATGTCGGTGCTATTTTTAACTTTATGCCTAATAACAATAATAAGCATGCTTAGAAAAACTTCATCATTCTGGTTTAACCATCACTGTTAGATATATTGATCGATTAATCCGAATTAAATTTTACATAAGCTCATTATAAAGACGATTCTCTCAATCCTATTAAATTGACAACATTAAAATTTTAATATCTAATTTTATTTAAAAAACTTAACGCCTGATCCATTTACTCATAATTAATTCCCAGTAACAATGGATTTGGGGCGTTTCAGTAAAAAATAATGAAGAAAAATAAATGAAGTGTTATTGATTATAAATTTTCGGATAAAAAAAAAAGCCGTCAAAATTAGGAAGGCACGTGGAAGCTCAAAAGGTTGAGAAAAGTAATCAGCACTCTCTCCATATACTATAAACATGGAAATACGGAAATACGTTTACACAACTTTCCCTACTCTTGACTTGACTCACTCTCTCAACCTGCATGCTTTGCCCCCCACGCCGCCACCTCATAAACAAACTCAAAATCCACCCAATTATTTCTTAATAAAACAATTATAATTATATTTGATTAAGCAGAGACAGATCCTCATTAAAGCTACGGGGCTACGCCCCAAAATTTGAAAATTCTATATTTAGTCATTGAATATTTTAAAAATTTTAAATAGATCCCCTCTTAGAATTTTTAAAAGTCTTGATAAATTTAAATATATTTTTTAAAAAATTTAGTTAAACCCTTAAATTTTTATAAATATTTTAAATTAAACATTTCTAAATCTTTGAAAAAATTAATTTAAACTTTTAAAACATTTAAAAGTTTTAGATATATCATCTCAAAGTAAATTTTCAATATCCGCCTATGCGATTAAATCTTAATTTAATTAATATTGTTATTATTTTAATATTCACAAATAGATGCATGGAGCTAAAGGCTGACATGGACATGACTCCCTCAAATAACAAATTTATTATTACAGTAAAATATATTTGATCTTTTATAGACAGTAAATTTTCACTTTAATCCTTTTGAAAATGATAAAACTATAAACTAAAATAATATTAAAAATTATATTTTAACCTATAATTTTTTTTAATTTACTTCTGATCTCAAAAAGAAAATCATGGTTTTGCCTCTAGATTCTGGCAGCAATTGTAGAATGCAATGGAGACTAGAGGAGGTCATGTCCTCTAAATTTTGGGAAATTAAAATTTGATACTTCTAAATTTTCAAAAATTTTAGTTTAGCCCCTCTCAACTTTTTTATAAATTATGATTAAGCTTCAAAATGTTTAAATATTTTGATTAAATACCCTCTCATAATTTTAAAAATTCTCATCCTCTCAAAAATTATTAGAAGTTTTAGTTAGATCCCAAATTATTTGAAAATATAAATTAAACCTTTCAATTTTTTGAAACTTTTAGTTTAAGCCTCTAAAATTTATGAAAATTTCAAGTTACCCTTCTAAACTCTTTCGTCATGTTCTTCCACCGTCTCACAACATCGTTGAACCAGTGAGGTTTAAAAAGTTTAAATGCACAATATATATCGGTTTAGAGTTTCATAAAATTATTCTTAGTTTAAGTATTATATAAGAATTAAAAACTAATTATTGTATTTGTATATTGTGTGCATGTTTAAGATATTATTTTATATTATATAAATTTAAATATATTAATGTATTCTCGTTTCTTTTGTATTATTTTTTTCCCATATTGTGATTTTTTTTTCTCGTTTCTTTTGTATTCTCGTTACCAAGAATCAATTGGTCTAACAAAATAAGGCGTTAGGTCCCTAAGCAAGGATTGAAGTTTAAATTCAGACGCTGTGAATAAAAAAATAAAGTTGGAAAGGACGTCGTCTCATAATGAACATCTATAAAATCCGATTTAATTTAGTCGACCAATAAATTAGATATCAATAATTAAACCAAAAGATGTATCGAATAGCAAAGATGGTTAGTTCTGTGAATTTAATATTTCTTAGCGGGACGGCTGGCCTTTGTCTTGAATTTAATGTCTGCATCTATAATCAATGATGTTAATTGTTTAATGAACAGCTTTTATATACCAAGTTTAGAGTCAAAAAAGCATAACGTCGGGAATACAACTCGTAGGTTAATCGCTACGCATTAAATTCTATCGGGTAATTATTCAATATATAAGTGATTGTAAAAATTTTATTTACACAAACGCCTCAGTTTTAGGTTTCAGGGTGTAGGGGTTTAAGTGTAGTACTTTTAAAATTAGGGGTTATTGATAGAATTTTAAGTTTAGGGTTAAAATTTAGAATTTATAGGTTAAAACCTATATTCTTAACTATATTACCCTAAACATAAATCCTAAATTCTAACCGAACCCTAAATTCTACATCCCTACACTAAAACCTCTAAACTAAAATCCTAAAATTAAGGCGCTTGTGGTAACAAACTGCCTGGGATAATTATCCATTTCTAAAATAATAATAATAAATAAATTATTATCATTTACACTGACGGTGGAAAAACAAAGTTTCCACAAGCGGGGTTATTTAGGGGTTTAGGGTTTAGAGGTTAGTGGTTTAGGTTGTAGGGTTTAAAATTTAGGATTTATGGTTAGAATTTAGGGTTTGTGTTAGATTTTTAGGGTTTTAAGGTTAAAAATTTAGATTTTAGATTTAGGCTTGAAAATAAGTATGCTTGTGTAAACTTTTTTTTACACTGACAGTGTATCAAATATTAATCTATAATAAATAAAAGATAATTATTTCATACACTGACAGTGGAAACTGAAAGTTTTCACAAGTGCCTTAGTTTTAGGGTTTAGGATGTAAGGTTTAGGGCTTTAGGTGTAGGGGTTTAGAATTTAGGGATAGTGGTTAAAATTTAGTAAATCCTAACCATATTACCCTAAATTATAACAACTGTCCCTAAATTCTAAACCTCTACACCTAAACCCCTAAATGTTACACCCGAAACTAAGACCATAAATCATAAAACTAAAGCGTTTGTGGAAACTTTCAGTTTTCACAACCAGTGTATTGAATATAAATCATAAATAAATCCATGCATACTTGATACTACGTCTAAGAATCGTACTTAACTAGCGTGCATCATATAATTGTTTTTGAAGTTAATGAGGTAATTTTTAATCACTCATACTAAAACCTAGGGTAAACTACAACGGAGATTACTTAAGTATGAGTAAGATTATATTTAGGTCACCCAATTATTAAAAGTTACACTCAGGTCACTCGATTCTGGGCAAAGTTACATGTGGGTCACCATTCATATTTAAAAATATATATCAATTTGTGTATTAGATTAATTAATGATTTCAAATGAAGTACTTTGGTATTAACGAGGGTATACAAGTCATTTGGAAGAAAAATGACTAAATTGATATATTTTTTTAAATATGAAGGTTGACTCAAATGTAACGTTACCCATAATTGAATGACCCAAATGTAATTTTTAATAATTGGATAACCAAAATGTAATTTTACCCATAATTGAGTGACTTCCGTTGTAGTTTACCCCAAAAAATAAAACTTTTCAGAATTAAGCAAAAAATTTAAAACCAATCATCATACAATACATGAATCGCTTGATACAAAAATGGAAGTTATAATGAATAATATAAATATTTATCTTTTGGTTTTGCGTTTTTTTCCCTCTTGTTTGTTTTCTTCTCCATCCTTTCATCAAAATTTAAAAAATAAAACAAAAATGTCCTAATCAAATTTCGGCGGATATGGTCAATCTAGTGGTAATCTCCTTGGCCTGCTTATTAAATTTAAAGAGATGCATTTTCAATCTAAAATCTTAGGGTGTATTTCATAAAAAATGAATTCTGATAACTGACTTCATTATCTGAAAAAAAATTTAAATTACGAATGTCTGTTGATATTTGGGCTGAACATGTCAAACCGAAAAATCAAACCGAACCGAAATATTTCAACGGTTTATGGTTCACAATTTTAAAAATCATGATTAACTGAATCGAAGCGAATTTGATTTTTTAAAATTTATAATTAATTTTAAATATTTTATAATGTAAAAATATGTGTTTTATAATTAAAAGTAGTGAAATAACTTAAAATGTTATATATGAATTATTAATTATTTTTTATTTACTTAAAAAAATAATTTTTAAGAAATATTTATGAAAAATACTTTAAAATTCAAATAAAGCTATTTTGATCAAAATAAAATACAAAATTTCAAATTTTAAGGTTGATGTGGTTAAACCAAAAAAAATAAAGAGTAATTATTCTCCTCAACTCCTAAACTCAAACACCTAAATTTTTGGGTCTCATAGGATAAACATCACCCGTTTTTTTCACTGGGACTACTTGTTGGGTTCAACTACTTTCTATACCCTAAAATTAAGATACTTGTAAAAACTTTTTTCACCGACAGCATAGATACAAATGAATAGAATAAAATTGATAATCTATTATATTTAATTTAAAATATGAATAGAATAAAATTGGGCTCCAGCATTTTTAGCTTAGCATAGTAACATGAAATAATTAAATAACAACATTTTTAGGAAAAAGAAAAGAAAAGAAATACCATGGAAACTTTCAGCCATCTGTCGCTACTAGCTAAGAAAATTCATTGGATTGGTATTTCTTGGACTTCAAATCCAGCAATATTGACTCATGTACTGCAGACTTTTCTTTCCAACATCTTTGTTTAATTAATACAACAATAAATCGCCCTCTTTGCTTCAAACATCTTCAAAATCTCTCGTTAATTACTTTGAGCTTGTTGTAAATACAGACATATCGAATGTTATTATAATTAATCGTGGTAAATATCAACAATAAGAAAAAAGACAGCTTAAACTTATTTAAAATCTATCTCAGCCACCATGTTTCCCGGTGGCTGTTATCGTCGAAAGAACAATATTTGAAGAGAATGACTTCCATGCCGGAAACTAGTTGCCGGGGAGTTAAGGAGCTGCGACAAATAGGGCAGGTCGAACGCCGGTATCCGACCCATCTGTCCAAGCAAACTTTATGGAAAAGATGGTCGCATCTCAATTCTCGAATCTCATCGTCCTCATCGATCTTGCATAGACAAATAGCACATTCGACATCGTCGTCACCCGAGTCATGCTTGCAGCTGTGGTTGCGGCTCCCGAGCTTGAAATCATCGCCGGCAACGGTTGAAGGTATTTGATAAGGAAACAAAGAGAAACGGAGCAAGAAATTCCACGCCCATGCAAGATTCGAGACGACCGAAAGCAGGGAAATGAAGTGCTTCCCTAGCTTATCGGTCGTCGTCGTCGAATGCTCGAAAGCAAACGTTGAAATAAACATTTTTTTTTATAAAATCACCGATATCCAACCAACTGAAAGATTACCGACTCTTGATCAGAGCACTTAACCTTCAAAAACGACGAGAGAGAGAGAGAAAGGCTGTGAGATTTTGGGTTTCAATATTGTGTTATTTATAGAGTTTTGTGTTAAGAAATGGAAAGTGGTAATTTGGTGCTGAATTATCCCATTCAAATGGAAGACTTTTAATAAAAATTAGCAGACAAAGAAGACATTACTATTTTATATTGTATTTTAAATGTTATCGCCATTTGAGTGGTTTTTAAAGTAAATTTTATTGTCAGTCCAAAGTTTGATTATTTGTTTAAAAAAAGGGTTTACGTCACCAACAGCTAATTCAAACTTCAGGGTCTCGTTTGGATTACGACACTTAATTCACGTACAGTTTGAAGATTAGAATTTGCATTTTTTAATCATTAATTTTTAAAATTCTAAATTAATAATTTATTTATTTATTTATGTAAACATTATATATGTATAAACGTATTGTTATAATGCTGTATTCATGTGATTTCTAATGAAACTTACGTATTGTTATTCAAAGTCTTTGAAAGTAGTATTTTATAGAGTAATCTAATATCATATTTTTTCAGTATTCTTTTTCTTTGAACATAGTTTCTTTAGATTGATGCAACTTTAAATTGGTATTTTATCCTCTTTTCTTTTCTGGGTTTTTATGTTTGAATACTTCATAAAGTGTGGTATTGATGTATCTTTTCAAAGTTGTTTAAACTTGCAAAATTTGTGTTTCAGACCAATATTATGGATTACATAAGTATGATGTATCTTTAGCTCGTAAGCAGTGGTCTTTTTAGCATTTTAATTCGATTACAAAAAAATATTTTAATCGGGGCGTAGTAAAAAAATATCTTAGTCTGGTTGTAAATTTGAATAACTCACTCACACCTGCAGACTACGCTGCTCGAATCCGAATCATTTAGGAGAAACAACATCATTCTTTACTATTGAGATCACTCAATGTGTTCGTAAGTAGTAATTTTTAGTTGTTTTATTTAAAAATTACAATAAAAAATATATTAATTATCATTTTAAAGTGAGATATTTAAATTATTTTCTAATTGAGTTGGTACTCAACGTAACTCGAGATATCAACTCATATACATTTTATAATAATTATATATTAAATCTATAAATTAAGATTTAAAGTAAATAAATTATAGAAAAAAAATTTGATACACAGGTCGTGTAAACTTTAGTTTACACGTGCCTTTTAGTTTTAGGGGTTAGGGTTTTAGTTTATGGTTTAAGGTTTAGGGATTTTGGAGTAGGGTTTAGAATTTAAGGTTAGTGTTTATAATTTAGTGTATAGAGTTTAAGGTTTAGGGTTTGGTTTTTTAGGGTTAGGGTTAGAAATTTAGGATTTGGGTTTTTATAGTGTAAATACACATGCTTGTGTAAAATTAATTTTACACAACCTGTGTATTAAAGTTTTACCCATAAATTATTATGAAGCTTTTTTAATTATAGTTTATTTAACTTTAATTATAAAAAACTACTTAAAATATAAAAATAATTCTTCATATAAAAAGGTTTCAAGGTCTTATGGGTTAAATTGACTTTTGAACAAGTTATTTTTATTATTGAAGCTTGAGTTGATATAAAAACAAGGCTTAAACCAAAAAGCAGCCCTCAAACTATGCCTTTTTTTTCTGCTTTTAGCCCTTAAACTATGATTTGGGCAAAATAGGCTCTTAAACTATCATTTTTGGTCACTTTAAGTCCCTAAACTATGATTTGGGCAAAATAAGCCCTTAAACTATCATTTTTGGTCACTTTAAGTCCATGGTTACAGAAATATCATTTTATAGGCTTTTCTAACATATATAAATATTTATGTTCTTTTCAAATTCTAAAATATCATATATCAAAATAAGTCCCTAAACTATCATTTCTGGTCATTTTAAGTCCGATAGTTATTTAAGTCAAAAGAAAATTATTTCGACTAATAAGATGTTGACACGTCACAAAGATTTTTTTGACAAATTGATAGTTTTGGGGACTAAAAGAAGAAAAATGACATAGTTGAGGTACTTATTTTGACCAAAAAATAGTTTAGGGACTTAAAGTGACCAAAATGATAGTTTAAGGACGTAGTTTGCTCAAATTATAGTTTAAGGGTTAAAAGCAGAAAAAAAAAACATAGTTTGAGGGCTGTTTTTTTTTTGTTTAAGCCTAAAAATAAATAACATGTAAAAATTTTGAATATTAAATTTCTATAACTAAAAAACAAAATTCATTGAAACAAGAAATATATTTATGTAAGGGTATTTATGCTTTTTAATAATAATGTACTTTTATAACTTAAATAACTTAAATTACAACTTTAAATAATATCTGAAAATGAGTGATTAAATTGAAAGATTTAAAATTCTTTGGAGTTCAATAATTGAAGTTAGTGTTTAAGTCATATTTATACAAGTAATGACAATGGATTAATCCACCCTTGATTATGCCACCTCACCATCAAAATTATTTATTTTAATTTTGATGCTATATGGAGTTTTTTTTTAATTTTTTTCACTTTTTCGGGCATTTTGCACCCCACCCATTTCCAACTTCCAAGTGCAGTCCACGTCATCAACCATGTATTCATGTAAACGCCACATATTTTTTCTCAACTTAACCACTAACTTCAATTATTGAACCATATTCAAAGAATTTTAATTCTTCCAATTTACAATTTAATCACTCATTCATTTTGAGATATTATTTAAAATTGTAGTTTAAGTTATTTAAGTTTTGAAAATATATATTTATTAAAAACATTAATCCCCTTAAATAAATATATTTGTTGTTTTATTGAATTTTGGTGTTTAAAATTGCATAAATACCCTTATTTAAAATTGTAATTTAAGCCATTTAAGTTTTAAAAACATGTTTTTTCCATAAATACTCTTATACAAATAAAAGGGTAAAGTACACAAATGATCACTAAACTATCTTAAAAATATAAAATGATCGCCGGACTTTTAAAATTTCATAATGAACAATAAACTTTAGTTTTTATTAAAAAACGATCACTAAGCCGTTAGATGTTGTTAAGGGAATGATGTGACAATTACAAAATTTTGCATAATAGATTTACGCATTAGTTGAATCCAAACCTAATATTCTATAGTTTATCTGTTTATTTATATCGGGTAATTTACATTCTAGATCACCAAACTTAACATCCACTTCCGTTTACATCACAAACCTTTAATTTAATCAAATTACATCATTCAACTTTTATCATTTATAAATTAAGTCACTTATATTGAGACTATTAAATTTATAATGAAAAAAAAACTGAAATTGATACTTCTATTTAAACATATTTTCATGTATTATCAATAAATAATGTTTAATGAGTAAGTTAAATATTTTTTGTTAGGATTTATAAGAAATTTAGTTATTTTCTTTTAAATTTATTTAAATAAAATATTTCAGAAATTTTTTATAGAAAATTATTAAAATTATCAATTAAGCATTATTTGATGATGATATGTTAAAAATGTGTTAATAAAAGTGTCAATTTTATTTTTTCATTCGAATTATTCAATAGTTTCAATATAATTGACTTAATTTATAAATAATAAAAATTAAATAATGTAATTTGATTAAATTAAAAATTTACTATGTAAACGATAATAAATGTTAAATTTAGTAATCTACCTAATATTTTGATTTTGTTGCGTTATCTTCTATTGTTTCCTTTCTTTTGTAATTACTCTTTTTCATTTTTTTTGTCTCGTTCTCTTCTATTTTTCTAATTTTTTCTTATTTTTTTCTTGTCTCGACCTCTGCAATTGATGTTACAACGTGAAATTTGTCTTGTAGTTTTTTTTAACCATTGATTTTTAATCTATTGATAATTAATTTAGATCAAATTTTACAGAGATTTATTATGAGACGACTCTTTTAATTTAATTTTTTTTATTTACAATGTTAAGATTTGAACTCTTTATTTAAAAAATTTAATATTTTATCTTATTAGACCAACTGATTGTTAATAAATTTCTCTTGCAGTTTTAGTTAGCAGACAACTTAAGTTGTAACGTGAGATGTGTCTCGTAGAAGGAATAAATATAATAGTAAGATCAAAAGAGATGGAGGCCAAATATTTGACGACTCAATTCAATTCAACTCAACTCAACAATTTACGTTTGTATGTAGTGTTCGGAGAGTGAATTCAATTCACTCTACAAATCTTAACGTTACGGTCTTTGTTAAAATACATTTAAAGATATGTACAAATAATCTCTATATGTCTAGATACGATAGAACTCTCGTATCTCAAAGAATATTATGTTTTTCTCTCACATAAAATTCTTTAAATTTTACTTGGTATGAATGATGAAAATAAGGAATGATAAAAAATTTATTAATCAAATGATAGAAACGGTCTCTCTAAACTCTGAGAAATTATATTATAGGTCATTTACACCGTATCATCCATGAGACCAACCAATAAAAATCATCAATCTCATTATTTTTTCCATGTCATATTTTTTACCAAGTGAATCTTTACTCATATTTGGTATAAATCAATTTTAAAAACAGTTTTTACCAAGTGAAGATTCACTTGGTAAAATTATGACATGAAAAAAATAATGAGATGAGTGATTTTTATTGGTTGATCTCATGGATGACATGACAGGAATGACCCATAATATAATTTCTCATAAACTCTAATCTTCCTAATGCAAGAATATTACTATATATTAATGCTTCAAGATTTCTTTGAAATACTTACGCGCATTTTTTTTGTTGAGCAAGTCGATAATATTGCACGTCGACTTCAGATATAAAAACGTACTCGATTGTAGGTTACTTCAACAACTCCGTTAATTACTCCGTTGATTTAATAGTTTTATCCCTAAATGAGATAAAACACACCATTTTAACAAATATCATTTTTAAACAACAGTATATGCGCAATTTATTCATAACTTAATACTAAAAATGATATTTGTATAAATTAAACATAAAAAATTAAAAGAAACATAGTTATACCAAAATGTCAAGATATCACGGATTGAGTACGTAGAACTATCCACGTAGTGCATGTGTTCGCATTTGCATGAAAATTAATAGTAGTAATCCGACGTAGCTAAAAAAACTTCAAAATAAGTCAGGTTAAATGTTTATACGAAGAAGGTAAAACAATAATGTTGAAGCTATTATTAATTCACAAATCCAAGTTTGTAATTTGTGGCAAAAAGTTCTTATTTAGATAGTTTTCCTTTCAATCTAGATTCTTGTAAACTAGCCATTGTTCAACAGCTGACATGATAATGCAAGATTTAACATATGACCATTTAATTAACGAGAATTAAGATGCGTGGCATCTTAATGTGCTTTCTCTATTCATGGAATGAATGCATGGAGACTGTTATCTGCAAACTTATGTATTGAATTCAACCTTAGTCAGCAGAAGAATGTACCTCAGTTCTTGAGCTTGACCATAAGCACACTGGAGCTCTGATGCTACGAGCACGAACCCTAGTCACACTAAAGGAGTACAATTCAGCGCTCTTTGAAGTCAATCAGCTCATAGAGTTGGACCCCTCTTCGGAAGTTTATCATAACCTTCAAGCCCATTTGAGGACACAAGTGGAATATCCCCTTATCTCTATTTTCTTGTTGATGTTTCTCTACTATAGTCTATTTCACAAGCTTATTCTTAATCGTTTGCTAGCTCACTGTCATAGGGAAAGCTATTACCTAAGTTGGTCCAATAGTTCTGTCTTGAGCTGACTTATATTTGATACTGGATTTTGTTTTCTTTTCTTAAGGAGAGCCAATTGCTTGAATATCTTTCAGCTCGTACTTAATCAATTGTTTGCTCATTGTCATTGGGAAAGCTATTGCCAAAATTTGTTCCATCAGTTCTGTCTTAAGCTGACTTGAATTTGGTATTCCGGATGTCAGTGTCTCAGTAAGAAAGTTTATTTTGTTTTCTTTGCTCAAGGAAAGGCACTTGCTCTGATACCTGAATCTGAAGCCGAGTTGGAAGAAGATGAAGAAGAACATTAGCAACCTTATACAAGGGAGAAAGAAGTGAGTTGAGATGACAAAAAGGAAGACATGGTAGTGCCAGCTGTTGGGAAAGATCTCAATGCTGCCGAGCTTAATGAATATCCGGTTAAAGCAAATTGATTGTCTCTGAGAAACCTGAGATCAAAGCATACGCTAAGCAGGAAACCGCTCTTCAGGAACCAAATGATAAGGATGCCAAGTGATTCCTAAATCCCAGGGATATTCAGGTCAGAATAATGTACCCCAAAGAGTTGCCGTTGCTGCTCCACGAGAACAGAGCATAAAAAATTCCGAGGGATGGCAGGCAATCCCTAAACCAAAGGGACACTCAACTCTTGACTATGCACGGTGAGACAGAGTTGAAAATGACTCCAGTGAAGACGATGACGACGATGAGGACTCTCAACCTCAGTATCGGTTCAGGGTAAGAACTGTTGACATACGATCAGTGAAGTGAAATGATGTCCGATTCCTAAAATCTTCAAAATGAGTCTCCCATTGTTGAGGAAAGTTTAGTTTGAGAAACAGTGTTTGATCTATCATGTTTAAACATCCAAAGGCAGGGGCATCACATGGTACAGTTGCATCCCTGGTATGAGTTCCGCTACCAAAGTGCCGTTCAAAAATTTCAGACAGCCTCCGATAATGTGGAAATGGCTGCACATATTAAGAGACGATCCTCGTTGATTTCCGACTCAGGTAACCATCATTTCCGGTGCTGTAATTATTTACAAATCTCTATTCTGGTTTGCATTGGACGAACAACCATACACATCAATAGTCGTATAATTTTTCTGGATGTCAATACATTAGTTATTTGTATATTTTATACAATTTTTTATTATTTTGTTCTGGTCAAGTCAATAATAACTGAACTGGCTGTCCTGTAGTTGCTGCTGTTTATTGTTTGAATCTGTTTTAGAATATATATTATGTAAATTTATTATGAAATATATATACAACTAATATAAATATATATTTTTATGGCTTGGACCATATACGAGGCACCTGGTACTTGTGGAACATGTACTTGACATAAAAAGATAATTTCTCTTTTACACAAGAAAATGTAGAACCCAAGCTTTGCCCCACACAATTAAGGGAAAGATAAAGATAGGAAAAATATATCACAATTTTAAAGATAATAAATACTTGCAATTTTTTCAATGAAAATCATGTTGAACCAGATACCCTTTCAAATTCATTAAGAAAACTCTCAGCATAAAAGCAAAAGAAATATGTATAAAATTAATAAACTTTACAAGGCATGTTTTAGATTCTGTGGCTATTTTAGTAGAATAGAGCCTTTACTGATGTTCTCGTGTTGGTCTCATTCCCCCCCTTATTTCTGTTCTTTGCTTGGGACGGAGCTAGTTTGAGTTTAGAGAGTTAGATTGTTTGAACTCTAAAATTGAGAAGAAATTAAAAAGTGTTTAATTTAATCAATTTTAATTAAGTCATTTCATCATTAGTTTCAATAAGGATTTTAAGAGTAATTAATTGAGACATTTCTTCTAAAATTATCATGATGCACAAACTAATTACTTAAAAATAAAATAGGACCAGAAAAGGAAACGGTTAAAAACCCAACTAAAAACTCAAAAAATGATAGATACAAACAAACACCATTGTTAGCGATGAAATATAAACACCATTAATACAGGCATAAAAATGTATTTAATAACAATGGTTCATTGACAAATTGACATTACCACAACTTAACTACAACCCATATTCGATGATTGCGTACGTCTATTAATATTAATACCATAGTTTAAAGTATGGATAAACAAATCAAGATAACATATTATGAATAGGGGACTCCAAATATAAATAAATTCTTTCTTGTTAATGCAACTTTATTATATTTTACGCAATAAATTGACATTTCAAATGGGAGTTAAAATGGTCACTAGTCTCATTTGACTCAAATTCATTATCCAAAACATAATATCTTTTGAGTATCACAGGCGCAACAACTTGCAAGGGAAACGGTGCACTTCCATTGTAATATCTCAAATTTTAGTTAGTGACCAAAATGTAAATTTTGAAAGTTTAGGGGTTAAAGTATAAACTTTAGAAAAGTTTGGGGACTAAAGTGTAAATTTCCCAACAAGTGATTTTATTCAGTATGGGAGTGAATCGGGTCGAAATAGGTACCTTGATATCGGTTTTAAGAATTAAGATGCAGAAAAATGTCCTAAATTTGGATGGAATGAAATTGTTAAGCGTGCTCAAGCCAGAGAAATACAAGGATGGGTGACATTCGGGAAGGTCCCATAAAAGTGTTCATGATCGATATTTTGGACTCATTAAGAGTCAAGAATATTCGTATGGATTTACGATAAAGGATTTGTAAGAGAAATTTTACTTTTTGAAGATTTTCGATAATTATCAGGATAATAAACTGAGTTAAGAAAATTCAGTCTAAGTCATTAAGGAAGGAAGTTTTTATGAGATGATAATGTTTATTTCCCGAATATGGAAATATGAAATTTTTGGAATAAATCTAATAGTTCAGAAAAAGGTAAAATCGTAGTAGAAGTATTTTACGAATATCGGGAAATCGGATCGAATTGAAATTTTGAAGATAGTTCCAAAGATTATGGGAAATTTATAAAATATTATTTTATGAATATTTTATTGTTGGATGAATAATAACTAGATTTAGATAGTCTATGATAGAGTGGCTATAAAGCTTTAAAGTTCATAGGAAGAAAATTTGGAAATCGTATTAAGTAAGATTCAAATATTTGGATCAAATAAAATGTCATAAATAAATATCTAAGATATTCATGAAGGAGGATGGTTGGATTGGAACCAAATTGGTTCAATTTTAATGGAATGGCAATTTTCAAGACTAGTTGGAGGGCAAATTGGACATTTGCCATGGATGGCATTTTTGAAATATTTTGAAACATTGAGGGCAATTTTTAAAGGTGAATAACACTTGGATTTGATCATGACCATTGATTTTTGATAAGATTAAATCTTGGCCTTTGGATTAAAAGGGTAAATTAGTAATTTCACTAATTAAATGAATTTTAAATTCATTTAATTTTAACATGTGGATTAAATAAGTAAAAGATGAACCAAATTTGTTCATCTTTCTTGAAATATTTCGGACTAAAGGGAGAAAAAAAGGAAGAAAATTTTTCAAGCTCGATTCAAGCCCCGAAACTCGACTTCCAAGTAATCTCTTCAACTACAAAGTTATTCTACTGTTCAAGCTCTATCTCTTGATGTTAATAATTCATGGAAAACATGCTTGATTGATGAGAATTTTGCAGGAGAAGAAATTAGGGTTTATGGAAAAAGTTTGGGGCTTTTGGAATTTTATGATTCCATGATGAAATTTAAGTTGGAAACAAGTTGATATGATGATAAAATCATGTTTTTGAGTTGGAATTTAAACCCTACATATTTTAGTTTGTATGAAGACGATTAGGGTTTATGGATTCAAGTTTGATTTAGGGTTTGTGATGTTAGATAAATGATCTAGTAAGCTTGATTTGTTATTTGAAAGCAAAACCCTAAATTTAAAGTATAGGGACCATTTCGTTAATTCTGAAAGTTAAAGGACCAATCTGAATTTTTATGATTTTGAAGTGTATTTATGCTATTAATGATGTTGGAGATGTGAAATTGAAGTAAGAATGCTAAACCGATGTTGAATTAAAGTAGTGATCATTTTGACAATTTGTCAAAGTTAAGTGACCAATTCGGAAATAAGATTTTGGATGAGGACTAAATCTGATTTTAGTTGAAAAAATAGAATTCAAGTAGTAATGTTGATTTGAGGACTAATTTGCAAAGTTAAGAAGTTTGAATCCTTACCTTTGCATTTTAGTGACTATTTCGGCAAAGAATGAAGATTAGGGGAAATTATTGTGAATAATTATTTGATGAAAAAGGTGATAATTTAGTGGTTTTAAACAAGTAATTTGACTAAATTGACAAATAGAAAAGTAAGAAGAAATTAGTATAAAGTTTGAAGTTATTCATAGAAGTTGTGTAGGAAAACTGGATTTTGGCAGTAAGTTCGAAAATTCACCATAAATTCTACAAAAACGGTTAGATGGTAAATTTTATACCGATGTAAAGATTTGTTCATCTAGTTTCGTTTCCAACAAACGGAAACTGATTTCGAGTTAATAGTTAAAAAGATATGAATTTTTAAGTGATGAAAGGTCAGAAAACAGAGCACCAGTCTGTTCTGAATTTCAGCACTGTAATCGACTTTGAAAATTCTCCGTAAATCGTACAAGTTGAATCGGGACTATTAATTTATATGGATGAAAAGCTTATTGAACCTAGTTTCTTTCAGAACAAACGGAATCGAATTCCAAGTTTTAGGTCATTTTATAAAAATAAATCTTTGAAGCTAGTACAAGCTGATAGAAAATGGAAATTTAGATATTTTGTATCTAAAGTTAGTTAGCGAGCTCGGAAGAATTATTTGAAGTTCGAAATGGTCATTAAAGACCAAAAATGGGTTTTGGACAGTATAAGGAAAGAAGGAAAAACTTTTGGAAATTTTGTATATTCAAATGACTATATTCGATAGCATGTTTAAAGTATTGTTAGATTTGAATCTAACGAATGTCATTCGTATTTATGTGATCAATGAAGTTGATCCGAATCAAAAGAGGGTTCGAGATACTATGAGGAAAAGGATCGAGTAAGCTTAGTGAGGCAAGATAATAAATGGCCCAGGTGAGTGCATTTATATGTTTTAAATGTATTTTGCTAAATTTTGCAAAATTTATTTATATGAATTTATTTAAAATGACAAGATGGTTTTTGTACAAGCTATACAATGTTTTACAAGAAAAGGAAAAATGTTAGTGTATATTGGGGTATGAACTATCCTATTATATTGTTTTGACAATTTATTATTGAATAAGGATGATATATGGATCATATGTTTTATCGACATTTTTACGTCTATATGATAAATTACAAAGTTATATGAAATGGATTTATTGCCCAAGTTTATGATAGAGAGTAACAGTATGGTGGCATGCCATTAGAGGTCCATTAGTCAAGGACTACGTGTAGCTTCACACCGATCTTCAGATCTATATGTTATTGGCACTTATGTGTTTATATGATATCGACATTAATACGTCTATATGATATTGACACTTATATGTATCATCACTTCGGTGACCAGCACTCAAGGAGTACAGATCTCGCATACTTCAGTTTCTCTTTATACAATTCTTGGGCTATTTATACGAATGAAATCCTTAATGATCACCATTTTTTTTATATACGATGCCTTTATTGGTTTTAAAGTATAATAAAGATTTGATATGAACTTGCTTAACCATGTTTTCATTTACCCATTATTTAATTTTATGACTTATTATAATGCCTCACTAAGTTATACTTAGCGTGTGATTGTTTCACGCGTAGGAAAAAAGAAGCGTTAGGAGTAAGGAGCATTAGCGAACATCATCTATCAAAAATAGGTACATCAACATCAGTAATATAATTTTTTTGTTGTTTGATTTTTACTAGTCGGCATGTATATTAAAACGTAAAGCCTGCTTTGGTATGAATCGTATTTTATTCAGAATCTAAATAATTTTAAATTAGGCAGTTTTATTATTTATATGCAAATGGATCAAACTGTTAAGTTGTTGTCTGAATCTAGATTCAAAATCGAATGTGAAAATATTAAGTTTAAATTTTACATGATTAAGTATTTTCAAAATTAAAGGATAAATTGTCTATGTTTTAAAGAAACAAAATTTTTACCGATTTTTGAAGTGGGAATTTCTTTAGAAGTGTAATGTGATATCTCTAACTCGTATTCAACGATGGATACGGGAAAATGGGTGTTACATCCATATTCCCTATATATAGCCAGCCTGAAATGCCTGCAATCATAACAAATTTACCCTACATTTGATTTCCCTTTCAAATCTTCCCTCTTCATTTTGTTCTACTTACCATGGCTTCTGTCCCTGAATTCTCCTCCGCTTATTCATTTTCCCATGGTTTCTCTCACTTCCAAAATCCATTGATGTTTCCCCAGGAAAACTGCATTGCCATTCCTACCTCTGCAACAAGCGGTGAAGAAATAAGTTTCCCAATGGTTTTTGACGACGGTGGAGTTGATGTTTTCCAACAAGATCCTAATAATCTTACATCTTCAGTCCCAACAGCTGTTTTGCCTGACCACAACGCTGCTGTTGTTGGCGGCGGATATCAATTGCAAGATGTGTGTGATGAGTTTGGAGAGGAATGCAATAGGATTCTTCATTAGGACCTCAAGCCAGTTGAACCAAATATGGGAGAAAACTGGGTATATCATTTTATCTAATCCATTCATTACAGAAATGAGTAACTTTTTTTTAGTATAATCACCCATGTTCGATTCATCGCTCAATTAATTTGAATTGGATATTAGAGAGGTTTATCATGGGATAACTCTACTAATCTAATTTACTTCATTCACACCGTTAACATTCGAATCACTGATTTTACTTAAAAGATTTAACACCCCATCTCCTATATTTTTCTGATAGGGAGTTCAAGGCAATCGAATGGTGCCGGCTACGTAGGACAACATCCATAAGGCTGTTCGGTACTCAGTAGAAGAAAGGAAAGACAGAATTCTAAGATATATGAAGAAGAGAAATCGAAGAAATTTTAACAAGACAATTAAGGTCTCTTTTTCCTTCGAATATATTTACGGACGTAACAAATTATAATCAATTACACGGAAATCGAACGTACCTCACCTCTATATGAGGGAATGTGCACGTTGACTGAGTTTCATTGCTTAAACATACACAGTATGCTTGCCGGAAAACCCTGGCTGACAGAAGGGTTAGAGTCCGAGGAAGATTCGCAAGGAACGAGACTGAACTATGTGAAGATGAAATGGTAACAAGAAAAGAAGATGACAACACTTCTTCACCTATTGACAAAAACTCGAATTACTGTGAATCTGTTCAGGTACTTGATTAATTTCCCACATCCTTCACACACATATTTATGTTGTTCGAACTATTCATTTTCTTCTCTTTGCAGATCAAGCACGATGACTGGCTGCAAGAGGCAATGGCAAATCTTATATATATACCTCATGTTGCTGGTTAATGTTGATGTTCAAGCTTAAGTTGTTCGGATTATTCAATTTTTTTAAAGTACCAATGTCCGGTATTTATTCGTGGAGAGTATGATCATTGAGTACAACCGAATCAAATATTTACTCGTATTTAACATTCCGAATACGAAAACATAAATTTATACACCCTTATTCTTTCCCAGTAATCTTGTAATAATACTTTATAAACATTCTAATGTTGGTGTTGTTATGGCAATTGCTTTCAACATGTTTGTTCTCATATCAACTTTATTCTTTTGTGGGAAGTACAAGCAAAAAGGTTCTTGAACTCGTGGCTTTCATTTTCACTTTTGTAGTGCATATTATAAAATGACATGAAAATTACTTACGGGTAAAGTGGCTTTTCGCCCAGCTTATTTATTTATTTTAATTTGCACTCGAAAAAACTCTTAAAGTTAACATATATGTAATTTATGAAATTTAAAAATTCCTATTTCCTAGACAACCCTCCCTTTTCATATAGTTTAACAATTAACGGATTGTATTAGCTAATAACGAAATGCATTGGCTGATTTGATTAGCTGTTGAATCATGTGATTGTATAAAAGTGCTTGATAATTAATAGTTTTACTTATTTAAACAAGTTAAATGACATATGTTTAAGTACATTAATACAGAGATCTACTAATTGACCTATTGTCATTGATGCTCATACGCTTTACCCCTCGTGTGGGTTCGAATCCCGACATTTGCCTTGGATATATTATTATAGCACTACTTAATAAAAAAAATACTAAATGAATACATTAATACAAATATATACTATCAAATAAAAAATAAGATTAAAATGATTAGATGTGTCCTATTCTTCTTATATTTTTAAAAAGGATAAATATGTTGTTTTGATTTCATCCTTAGAATTCTTTTTAAAGTTACAAATATAAAATACAATCATAATTATAAATAACACATATTTGAACAGATTAGAATAAAAATTATACATATAAGAACCATCAAACCCAAGTATTCAAAGATACAATACTTCTACCCTTATCACACTCTGAAACCTCGTCCACATCTGAGTTAAGACTCACTTATATTGTATAAAATTTAATTACTTTACACTTTTTTAAGCCGTTGGATGAAGGTAAATAAATGGCTAAAATTATTTTCTTATTTCTTGTGTGATAATTTTTTTATTTTCTACGGTTAATCTCATTCATCCATTTTTCTTTATCTAATAGTCAAAAAAATGTGTAAAACTTTCAAATATTTAATCTTTTCCATTCATTTTACTTATCGACCATAAATTAATATAAAATTAATTGAATTTTATATAGTATAAATGGATCATATATATATATATATATATCCTTGTTAATAGAAGAAAGGTCCAATAATATGAAATGAGAGGAACATTTGACTGAATGAGCTAGTATTTGCCTTGTACCAGTGGTTCAAGTTGTGAACCACCTTCAATATTCCAATCACATTAAACTTTATTTATTTATTTTTTATGCCAAAATCATCACTTCATTTATTTTCTTTTCTTATAGATTTTCTTTCTCCTCATTTTTCTTGAATCACTTGTATAAATATCTTGTTTTCATGTATATTCTCTCAAATTATTCCATTAATACTTAAACCTCACAAATTTTGAATTAAAAGCAGATTCATTTGCAGAACCATAAAAATTTTGGAAATATTATTTGTTAAACAATAAATGATAACCATGTTAAAATTTAACCAGATTAAATTAATTCATGAGCTAATCTTAATAAATCCTTGTAATAGAATAGAAAGAACATTTTTAACCCAATAGAGGAATAGTTTGAACAGATTCCTATAATAAAAGAGTAAAAGACATATTACACTCTTTCACATGATAATTTTTCTTTCAGGATGAGTCTCTTACAGACGTCGCACATTATTGAATACAACTAACATAAAACACCGTTGAATTCATTAGTTTTTTTAATAAAAATTAGAAATTTCAAGGACTCGATTTATAATTAAAATTATTTTAAAAAATAAAAAATTAGATTTAATAAATCTTTCATATTTCTTTATAATATTTTTAATTTATATGTTAGAATTAAATATCTCAAAATCTTCTCAATATCATAAACCCCAAATCCAACCCCTTGATTTTTCTTCTACAGCCATCACTACCGTCCTCGTTGACCATTTCTTGGCATTCCGTTAACACGTAATTGTCTTCAAAACAGCCTAGATACATGCAAAATTGAGCAGGGTTTATTCCCAAAAGAAGTAAAAATGTTTGAGATGGGACTCGAATATGGGTCACATGAGATGTGTAAAAACAAGCATATCACTAAATCAATTCAAATAATTAAATTAAAAATGAAAAGCATTTTAATTATATTTAAAGTATAGCTAAAGAGTGATTTAAAATGAATATATATATATTATCCGGACAATTTTACCGACAATGATCTATTTCTTTAAGGAAACATATAGTTTATAAAATATTTTTAAGAAAATTATCAACACATTTTAGAACAAAAAATAAATTAAATTTATTAATTATCAAAATTATATGTTTTAATATAATAAATAATCATTGAATTAAGATATTTATAAAAAAATTAAAATTTTTAATTAAATTAAAGAACTCAATTCAATATTATATATATACGAAGTTATTAAAATAAATATGAAAAAGAGGCTTGGCTTTAGTGATATGTGTGTTTCTACACATCTCATGTGATCTATGTTTGAGTCCTCTTTCAAATATTTTTACTTTTTTCCCTAGCATTTATTTGATTATAAAATATATATAAAATGCTGCAATTTATATCACTAAAGAGTAGTTGCATAGTGATAAAGGCTTGGCTTTTTCCTCGAGAGGTCCTAGGTTCAAATCCCACTTGTCCACATTTCTTACTCTTTAATTTTTCTTTAACCAGGCGGTAACCACCTGATTGGGGAAATAGATATATTAAATGTTAAATAAATTAAAAATTAGAGTAAATTCATCAAATCGGGTGATGACATGTGTCATTATCTGATTGTTTGATTAATTTTATTTAATTAAATTAAAATTAGGACCAAATTGATATAATAGGTAACTAATAAAGACCAAATATGTAATTATACAAATTTTACTTTAACTGTCACGACACCTCTCCGTGAGATTTTAACGGTCGGTTTTTAAAATATGACCAATTAAATAGTTCGGTGGTCGAATTTTTAGTTTTTGTAGTTCAGTGGTCAAAATAGGTCGGACCCAATAATTGGGTGGGTGGGTTACCTAGGTAGTTTACCCTAATTTTAATTATGAGTCGGGTTTTTTAGATTTTTAATTTTTATTAAAAAATTAATAATATTTAGCGATATATTATATTAATAGTATTCAGCGATGTTACGACGCTTGTTATAGAATTTTCCTTTCGATTATTTGCGTAAGGATTTGAAGTGATATCTACTTAGGATGGCCCATTTACCTATAAATTGTAAGAGAATCCGCCAAGTGCCCAACCCATTATTATTATTTGCATCGACCTCATCTTCACCATTATTATCCACAAAAATCAGCCCCACACCAGAAGAAATTATTAAATGGATATGGTTTATTATATTATCTGCAGTTTCAGTTAATAATATTCATTTATCTTAAAATAATTTTTAAATAATTATCTACTATTTATTTATACGTAGGAAATATATGAAGATTCACCTTAAAAAAATAAATGGTTGAACTTTATTTGTTGAGACTACGAATGACGTAATAAGTAGAGTCCATCTAATAATTTTTTCTCTACCAGATCACCACCCACCCCTTCTTCATTTCACCATCTTCTAATATATTTACCCTCTCTCTCCCACTAAAGTTGTCCCTTTTGACTTTTAAAATTAATTCACTCAAATTATCTCCTTAAAATATTCAACAACTTTTAAAATTTATATTTTCTTTTTTTACGCATTCTTTTAGTTTCTCACCAGATAAAATATAACTTTTTAAAGATTAAATTGTCACTTGAATTATTTTATATTATATCTCTTGCGCAAAATTTTCTTTTTAAAACTACGTGAAAAATTAGTAAGAGATAATTTTTGTGGGGCAAAAGGAATATTATTTTATTTTAGGCATAAAGTCAAAAAATACCAAAAATGTTTGACTGAATAGCCACTTTGACACCAATTCTTTTTTGGATCAATTCAACCCTCAACATTTTATTTTGGGTCAAAATGGCCCCTCTACGAATGAAAATTGTTAGAAAACTGATGGTAAACAGTTTGAAAATGACTTGACAGAATGATAAGTCAACAGAAAAAAATATTTTATAAAATTATTTTTTGATTGATGTAACGTTTTTTCAAGTTAACACATTTGTGTATATAATACTGTCATATTAGCGCGCAGTGCCATATAAGTTTATTATGTCATTTCAAGCCATTTATTATCAATTAACTAATAGTTTTCATCTGCAGATGGGTCTTTTTGACCCAAAATAAAACGTTAATGGTTGAATTGCTATAAAAAATAGTGTCTAAAGTAGCTATTCAGTCAAATATAAAGGCATTTTTTAACTTTATGCGTTTATTTTAAGAAGATTTTGTCTTCATTGCACTTTGCTACACATTGAAATATGTGTTGATGTATAACATTGATTGTGGAAGGTCTTGTGTTGATTAACACCACAATGTTCCATATATGCAAGTATATTAGTGTTAGAGTGTGATCAAAGATCAATCATAAGATGATTGTAAATGTCATTTGTTTTTACTTTATTAATTTATAAATAGACATTGCCATTATTATTTTTAATTATAATTCTGCGTGTATAAATAAATTGAATTATAATAAAGTCTTTAGAATAATATGATTATTTTTAAATATTTTTAGTCGAACATTATTGTGGGCGTGAACAATAATAATACATTAAGACTAATATGTAATTGTTTAATAATAAAATATTACTATTTATATAAAAATATCAAAATTAATACTTAAATATGTATTAAAATCAACGCAAGAATTTTTTTTAAATTTTTTATTAAGAAAAAAAAGAATGCGGGTTATTAGCCTCATCACAAAAAAAAAAAAAAAAAAAATCCGAAGAGAAGCAAATCTACAGGCGGAGAATCAGCCACACAATGACATTACCCACAACATGTCGAAACTCGGAGACCCCAGTTTTTAGCTTCGCTTGTCGTCCATATCCTCCACCTCACAATTTTCCCCATTTCCCCGATAAAAGGATAGAGGTAATCCTTTTCCCCTTTCTTTAGTTTTCCTGGGTTTCTTTTTATGTTCATTTTTCGCTCCTAATTCAGATGAACAGACTATGTTTACAATGGTGATAGTTGTAGGAACAATGTCTTCCTTTTCACTAGCTTCGTTTGTTAATTCGGGGACCCTTAATTCTACTTCTTTAATTAATTGCTTTCCTGAACCGGTTTCATCGTCTTACTATTCTTGTGTTAGAAGAGTTTCGTTGTCTAAGAGGAGTTTTAGTAGGAAATGTTTGTGTAAATACTCTGTGGCACCCACGGATTTTGTTGCTGAGGCAAACGATGCTTCTTCCTCTTCTTATAAAGATAGTGATGCTGGAATTGTTCTTAAACCTGCCCCCAAGCCGGTTTTGAAGTCCGAAGGGGCAAAAAATGATAAGGGTTTGTCTTGGAATGGTGAATTGAGCGAGGGTGAGGATGGGGGTAAAGAAGAGAATGAGAGGAGTAAAGTGATTGAGTCTTTAGGTGAAGTATTGGAGAAAGCTGAAAAGTTGGAAACTTTAAATGTAAATGTTAGTGTCGATGTGAATAAAGGCAAAGCGAGCGGTAATGGTGGTGGCTCGAGCGGTGGAAAAAAGACTAAGACTTTGAAAAGTGTGTGGAGGAAAGGGGATAGTGTTGTGACTGTGCAAAAGGTCGTTAAAGAGTCTTCTAAGGTTCTTGCTAATGATAATAAAGGAGGGGAGGGGAAGGTGGAGTCTCAAGGTGGAAGTGGGGCTGCGCCTTTTAGTCCTCCACAACCACCTTTAAGACCTCAACCTAAGTTACAATCTAAGCCATCTGTAGCGCCTCCACCTGTGGTGAAGAGGCCGGTTATCTTGAAAGATGTTGGGGCAGGTCGAAAGCCAGAGTCTGATTCAGATGGGAAGAGTAAAGAACGAAAGCCTATTCTGATTGATAAATTTGCATCAAAGAAGCTGGTGGTTGACCCTGTTATTGCTCAAGCTGTCTTAGCTCCTACAAAGCCAGCAAAGGGCCCTG